>JALPQD010000248.1:1581495-1972547 GCA_023101885.1 Typhlomys cinereus
TAGAGCTTTGCTTGGGTTTTCTTTGGACTCTGTTGAATTCTGAGGAGCAGTGTGTCTTCCCTGGACTGCTAGCATTCTGGACAGAAAGGGCAGAGGTACTGGTGATGGAGCAGTTTACCTAGGACCTGGGGTGTGGCCTAGTGGCCCTCCCTACCTCAGAGCAGACTGGGTGCTACTCCGGCTGGCTGGGGAGAGGGTGGACCTGGGCCTCGGGGTGAGCTGGGGGAATTTACCTGATGAACAATGTGCCTCCCTGGCCACGAGTGTACCAGGTGGAAAGGGCAGAGGTGGCTGGTAAAGGCGCAGTTTACAACATTTTTTACATAATTCACAGTGCTTAATCTCATCGAGTAGATATCACAAATGAGAAAACATCATTACAAATTACAAATTCACGTATGATTTTTGCTATTAGAAATTTTAAAATAATTTAAGTTTCACTTCTGAAACACAATCAAAGTATATTAATCTTATCATATATTTTTCTTAACACATGCCCTTTTTTCTATATATTAGATTTCACTCCTCAGGGGTTTAGGCTTACTGTGAAAACTCTTGTGTGATAGATTGATGATTTTTTTGGAAGCTTAGTTTTGTATATGAGTTAAGTTCTGCCACTGCCTATGCTTTTAAAGGAGCATGTGACACGTTAGTCATGCTGTCTGTATTGTGGGTTCTCTAAGTCACAGAATTCACAGAAGATATATAATTATATATATATATATTATATATATATATATATATATATGATTTATTGATTTGGCTTACAGATATGGCTGAGGTAGTCCAGCGAAGGCTTGTCAGTAGCCGAGGTAGTTCCAACGATGGCTGCCAACAGCTAGTTGCTCAGTTCGGTAGTCAAGTGGGTGATGGCTGAAGGCTGGAGAACTCTTAGAGTCTTAGTCTAGTGGAAGGTAAAAGAACCGGGGAGCCGGAAGGAAGAAGGTTCCTAGCACAGCTGCAAGAAGGGGTCTATTCTCCTTGGTGGCTCCTTTTTATATGATGCAGTATTGGGAGAATCCTTGAGGAGCTTTGGAGTCTGATATGATCTAGGGCGTGTACTATCCTTCAAGTAGTCTAGTGATCCTTTTCAGAGGTGGTCTCAGCCCAGCTTAGTTAATACCCTGTGTGTCAAGTTGACACCCAGGCTTAACTATCACAAGTCCACCCCTGTCAACTTGACACCAAATCAAATTTCCTTGGCCATTAAAAATTCCCAAATAAAAACAGTAAGATTCTGAGTTCCGCCTAACTAATATAGCTATCCACGTACAACCGCACACATATTATTTTTTCCAAGATCAATGACAATGCCCTTTGAGAAACCCGTCCTTTTTCCTTGTAATCCTTCCTCTCCCCTGCCAGACTCCCTCCTATTTTGAAATCCTTTTACTCATACGGCCCCACTGTTTGATTTAGTCTTGTCTTTGATGACATATGCCTGACATGATTCAGGCTTTAGCAAGTAATATAGATCAGTGGCTGTAGCATTGCAGAAGCATCCTTCTTTTCTTCCCCATCAGCTAGAGTCCTCACCAGTCTTTCAGAAAGGTGTAGAGATTCTTAAGATCTTTATGCTTCCATGGCGAGTTCATATCCAGTTCTTATGTAAGTATATGTATCTCCCCTAAAATTTTGTATATTACAACCCTGTCATGTCCAGGAAATATCTTGCTGGACCCTCTTCTGCAATGTTCCCTGAGCTTTGGAATTGGGGTGGGTCCCTGTGAAGTTCTCTTAGTTTTCCCTAATTCTTTAAACCAATGTCCCCTTCCCACTTCTTCCTCTCTGACACAAGCTCTACCTCTCTGTTCTTCAAGGATATCATTCAACTTGCTCTTAATGCTTTTTTATGTGTACATCTCTGCAGTCTTCTTTATAACTTCCTTTCCTTTTTTTTCTTATCTTACTCACCATATCCTTCCATCTTTTCCAAGAACCCCTTAAAATAAACGCTCATGTGAGAAAATCCTTAATTTAACTTAATTTAATCCTTGTATTTGGTTTTTTGTGTTTCCTTATCATAAACAATTGAAGGGCTATAGACATACAGTTCCTTGTTCCCTCACAGTAAGATGGATTATCCTGACTCTAACTATCTCCTACCACCTGGAAAAGAAGTGAGCAACTAGACAGCAAGGCTGGTGGCTGCCACTTGCAGAGAGAACATTTTAAATCTTAACAAAAGTTGAGTTGTGCAGAGAGGGAACGAACAAGTCAACACAAACTTAATTTCCCAAGTGAGTTTCAGCATCACTAAAAAAAGGTTAAAAAAAGGATCAAACAAAAATGATTATGAGCTGGATTGGTCTTCAGGGTCTATTTACAGTGAATCGCCTCAATTTCAGAAAAATTTAGACCCTCACCAACCTCATTCATTTTCCAAGAAGAAGTGTCTTCGGGTTGCTGGCTGTCCTTATACGAAGAAAAAGCTTTTATTATTCCCTTGGACCAGGAAGCTTTCTTATTTAATCTCACTGGTAAGTTGCAGCTATTTCTAATAAAACAGGGTCCTGTCACTGTTATTAATTTGATAATCATGGTCTCTAATTTCAAAGGTTTTGGTAACCCAGAAGTCTTTCAAAATATACTAGTGCAAAATAAAATAAAATAAATATTATTTTTTAGTGATGTCTTTGCTTGGTCAATTGTCAGCCCTAAGAAGGAGAAAAACATATTCCCTCAGTGAGTACCACAGACAGTGGGATGACGGTGTCAACTGTAAAATTCCTCATCACTGCCTGCTTTAAAATGTTCTCACTCTCGAACTTGAGAAAAGCTTTTCAAATGATATTTCAAAAAAGAAAAATCAATAAACCTGCAGAAACTCTGCTTGTCCCGGAAAGTTTGAGCCCGTCTTCTGTATGTCCCAAGTGCATTCCCTTCCTCTTTTATCACGCCCGCAGCTCAATCACCTGCATGAGACAAGCGCTTCTCAGTACCAATCAACACAGCTCCAGCCTTCTCTGGAGAAATCAAACCTCTCTCTCTAAAGTGTTTCACTTCCTGCCAGCCTACCTGCTTTGCTCGGTGCAAAAGCATTGATTGAAGACCTGCCCATGCCCATGCACAGTGTGTATGCTTATGTGGAGCATGTCACAGATACACTCTGGTAGGGAAAAACATCAAATTGGAGTCAATTACTAATGTTGCTGAATAAATAATCTAATGGGTAGCATCAAATATTAGGATTGCTAAGTAATTAGCCAAAAAAAAACACACCAATATTCATGTCAGGAATGACAGACATTGTATTAGCCAGGGTTCTCTAGAGATGCAGAATTCACAGAATGAATATATATATATATGTGTGTGTGTGTGTGTGTGTGTGTGTGTGTGTGTATATATATATATATATATGTAAGAGATTTATTGAGTTGGCTTACAGATATGGCCAAGGTAGTCCAATGATAGCTGCCAGTAGCTAACTGCTCAGTTCGGTAGTCAAGTGGGTGATGGCTGAAGGCCGGAGAATTCCTAGAGTCTTCAGTCTAGCCAACGACTTGGAGGAAGAAACCAGGTGGCCGGAAGGAAGAGCAATTCCTAGCACAGCTGCAATCGGCATCTGTTCTCTTTGGTGGCTCCTTTTTATATGATGCAGTACTGGGAGGATCCTATGAGAGCTTTGGAGGTCCTGATAGATCTAGGGCAGGTATAATCCTATCAAGTGATCTCAGCTGACCTTTGCCAGAGGTAGTCTCAGCCCATCTTAGTTAATATCAGGTGTGTCAAGTTGACACCCAGGCTTAACTATCACAGACATGAATAGAGAGTCAAAAGGTCCTGAAGACATAGGGGCTGGTTTTCTGCTTCACTCATTTGCGGCTCCCTCTAGCCACTCTGCTTATTGAATCCCGTGACATCACAAGAGTCTGGCTGCCCTGGCTGACTTGTATGTAGCTGTTTGCTCATGTAGACTTTGTTCTCAGTTGAGCATGGGATGCCTCCAGCACCTTCTCTCCTCAACCCCACACACAGCTGTCGGCTCTTCTGCAGCTCATAGGTGTCCACACCACACGGCGACAGCATGCATTCACATCCTGGTTAGGCGGCTCCCGAAGAATCAATAGGACTTTGGCAGTGTAAATTACAGAACAGACTCTCCCACTCTTCCACAATAACACACAGCATATTTACTGGCTTTGCTGAGCTAGATGCCTCCTGATGCTTGCTGAGAAATGGCAGACGGGATCCACTGAATATCTACTGGATAGTGGCAGGGGTTTGAGAAAACAGGAAATACAATTTGAGGGCACATATGTCAAATCCTTATAACCTTGCTCTAAAATTATTTGGAAATAAAGCTTTTTGTGCCATTACTGGTAATGTACCAATATTGATAAAGACGGGGGTCATGTAAGGGTTGCTGGTCTCACAGGCCTATTAGCATTGCATCATGGAAAGAGAGCGGGAGGTGCTTGGACACTCAGCTTAGTTTACAGTCTCTCCCTCCCTCGTCTGTTGACCCTAGTGCCCGTGCTTTCCTCCCCAGCTTCATGGAATCTCAGGGCATGCTAGAGCACATAGACGCTGTAAGGATAACTGATGTGGGGATGGGATCCCATCTATGAAGCTGCCCAGAGATCATCATGCCTCCTGGGGAAGGAGTCTTCAGGGACACACTGCTTGGGTGTCACCTATATTTCTGCAAGGTGACCCCCATCCATGCTTCTGCCAATGAACTCTCACTCGTACTCCTGGAAGCCCAAGAAGCGCATTGGCTCACCGTCTGGATGCAACTGTGTTTCTGGTGTCACTGTTTCCCTGTGTGGGGCAAATAGACTCCACCCATGTCTCTCCAGAAAAAGTAGGGTAATGGAGGTTGTTGCTTTAAAAAAAAATAAAGATATCTTTTACTTGAACAAATGGAAATGCTGATCTCCTATAATCATTTGAAGCATGTACTTTGGCAGAAGAAGGAAGGAAGGAAAGAAGGAAGAAACGAAAGAAGGAAGGAAGGAAGGAAGGAAGGAAGGAAGGAAGGAAGGAAAGGAGAAGGAAGGAAGGAAGGAAGGGACAGAGGGACGGAGGGACGGAGGGACGGAGGGACGGAGGGACAGAGGGATGGAGGGATGGAGGGAATATATGAGAGAGGGGACAGACACACTTGAAAAGATCCAGTCACCTGTGTGTGTATGTCCTGTCATTCACTGTTGAGGCTCAATTTTGGTGTATTTTGATGAATAGTAGATTAAATCATAAGAAATTGGATGACTGCAATATTTCTTTGGGGACTGTTTTTTTCACAGGATACAAAAAAGCAAAATATGACATAGAAATTCACAGATGGAGAAACTGTCATTTTGCCTGCTTGCTGCCTAATAGGCAGTATATAGTTGCCTGATTTCCCTTTCCACCCTCAACAAATTGTAGCTAACTAAACCTGTTGATTTAAGCTTTTCATTTATATTGCATGTAAGTTAATATTAAAATTCTTATTTGTAATCTCATCAGTTGAATTTATCTACCTCATATCAATTTCTTTTCTATCTTCTCATTTTCTTTGCTCAATTTTCTTTGAGAAATGTTTTCACTCCCTTATTTGATAGCAACAGAATTCTTGTGGGTTTTATGTGATGTATGATATGTGTGTGTGCTTGTGAAATATGTATATGATGTCTGTGTGTACTGTATGCAAATGTGTGATATATGTATAAGATGTGGGTATTGTGTATGTGTACATGTAATATGTGATGTGTGCATGCATATGTGTATAATGCTGTGTGAAGTGTGTCTATTGTTATAGGCATATAATCTGTATTTTCCTTCCTTGCCTATTTCTTATCTTTTTTTTCTAACCACTTAAATTCTTTCAGTATTTCGTAAAGTTTCTGAATTACTCTGCTTCGTGTTTCTATAATATGTAGGCACCAATTGAGTAATTTACGGATGATAAAGCTCGTTTGCCTCACAATTCAGAAGCACACTGCTCAGCTGCACCTGACGTTGTCGTTTGAATGTGAGTTGTCCCCCTCTTATCTTCGAATCCTTAGCCCATTGTCAACATTTGGGAAGTTCATGGCACTTTTAGGAGGTGGCACTTACTGGAGAAAAGCATGCATGGTGGGTGGACATTGAGGTTTTGCTAGCTTAGCACTGCTTGCTCTTGGTACCTCCATAACAAAGGCTGTTGTGACCTGAGTCTCCCACAGCTTCTGTTACTCGCCATGCTGTTCCTACCACAATGGACTACATCCTTCTGGACCTGTAAGCCATGCAAAACTCCTTCTTCTCTCTTAAGCTGGCTCTGTGAGTGTTGTCTCTCCGTAAAAACGAGAAACAATCACAATAGCTAATGAAGCTCATTTCTCTCTGATGCTCTCCACAGACACTCAATGAGGTATATGATAACACAGATTAGCTTGGCTTACATTGATTTTCTTCCTGTTCATAGGATAAGAGGCCCATCCTATAGCCTCATTTAAAATTAATTCTTTTCTACATATCACCATCAGATGAATGCTTTCCCCCAATTCCTTACTGTGGAAACTAGAATTTAACTTAAGTTTTTGTGTAGACATTTAAACCAAAGAAGGTTCCATATAAATTTGCCAAGGGTTTACATGACAACGTTGGCTACATTTTCCTCTTGGTTTTTGAATCTCCCAAAATAAGAATAAATTATAATATAAAAATCAAAGGGTTGGTTTCATGTTTGATTAAAACTGAGTTTCAGCTCTGCAACTTATTAAGTGTGTGGTCTCAGATATTTTCAACAGCAATGAAAAATTTTTTTTTATGTTCATGGCTAACTGAACAGATGTCATGCTTGCGCTTCTCATCTCACAAAATTTGTGACAAACCATAGATTTAAAATGTGAAAACCCATCACAAATTATCAAGAGCACTACACATGAGCATGCGCGCATTAACCATCAGCTACCAAATTATGGTTCTGAAAATACTGGACTAATACATATGCATGCAAATATGACTAATCATTATCGACTCAGAAGGGATGGAGAGATCATTTCAAGTTGATGTGCACACTGCCTTCGATATTGAACAAATATTTGACATTATGTTTTTCTGTACGGTAGGAAGCACGAAAGATGAAGAGGCAATCATTAGAATTCTGGGGACTGGAAGACACTTCAGTGACTAAGTATTTGGCCTTTTAGTGGAGAAAACTAGATCTACTGAAGTGAAAAGAATCAACTAAGCTAATCGTTGCAGGCTAAATAGTCTCTCTTCTTAAATCACACATCACAGGGCTAGCTCCCTGTACATTGGGATATGACTGCACTTAGAGATAAGCTCTTCTTAGGATGATTAGAGTCATTGCTTCTTGAGATCATGAAAGGAGGCCCCTCCTTCAATCTGAATAGTGCCCATGAGACAAGATGAGATGAGGAGGGAAGAGGGTCTTATGAAGGCACAGGGGAAACAGCTATCTGCTGACAAAGACAGAGCCTTTGAAAGAACCCAAGCAGGCCCACACCTGGGCCTTGAGATGCTAAATTCAAGGACTGTGACAGAATAAGATTTGTTTTCTGAAATTCCCTGTGTGTTAGACTTTGTTCTTACATCCTTAGCACAATAGTACACTAAAGCACATGCCCATTGGACCGCAGGTATTCTACACTTAACACCATTTCTATCATGTTATAATGTTAAATTTTATAAAATTATAAATTTTATTGTCAATAGTTATCTAATTAGGGGAATGGATACGTAAGTAGTACAATAAAAGTGAAAAGCAATAGCAATGATGTATTCAAGAAAGTACTCAGGAAAGATTATCATTTTAGAATAGCAAAAGATGGTCAAACAACATAGATGTCAACTAGCGTCATAGTTAGGCACAAGTGTCGGGCTTGAGCTCTGGGTACATTTGGAGAGAATTAGTGGTTGAGTTAAGCCCAGAGGAAACCTGCAGGAGATTGTCTAGCTGATGGGGAGGGGCCAGCCCATGGTGGGTGGGACTAGGCCCTGGAATAAAATACAGAAGCTGGTTGAGAAAGTTGGCATCCTTCTGTTCACTTGGCCAAACATGCTGGTCAGGCAAGTAAGGAGCATTCCTCTGTCAACTGCTTTGTGGAGATGGTTTAGCCAGTTCCCTCAGTTCTTGGTTTTGATATGGGCTGTCCTGCCAAGCTGGACAAGGGACTACAACCAGTCTATCATAAGAGAATAAACCCCTTGTTCCCTTGAGCCGTTTGATGGTGATTTATCAGCAACCATTCAGGCTTACTACAACAGCTAGTAATTATAAATGTTCTCAATTAATTCAAGTAATGGAATTTGCCAACAAAAGTTGAAATTATTCCTTGAGTTCTGAACCACTTGAGCAGAACTGTATTCCAAACACAGAATGTATTACATAGAACACAGTAAATCATGAAAAGAAAGAATATAGTGGGAAAATTGTGGGGACTGGGAGATGGCTTGATAGTTAAGGCACTTGCTGCTCAAAGGAAAGACCAGAGTTCAGATCCTCTGATCCCATAATGCTGAGTGGGTGTGATAGTGCAGCTGCAATCCCAACCCCAGCCATAGGGCTTGGCAGCCTCAGAAGAAGCTGGCTAGCCGGACCAGTTGTATAGTCGAATTCTGGATTTACTTAGTGGCCCAGGCTCAGACAATAAACTGTAAGAGCAACCTCGAATTTCCACACATACAAATGAGTATGCATGTGCACACACACACACACACACACGCACATGCCCAGTCACATATAAACATGTTTACATATATTCATTTACCCTATACACACAAGCACTTGAAAATAAATGGGGGGAAATCAAAGGGAAAATTTCCTAAGAGACGGGGAATAACCATGGTTAAGGTTTGAATCTCGTATCAGTTATCAGAGGGTGTGGTGAAACAACTCAGATAAAGCTCTTTGTAATAATGTTCTAATCCTGTCATTTCTCCATCTCCTTGATTTTCTCCACTGCAGCACTTACCTAATCTCTGCCAGGGTAGCGTCATTTTCTGTTAGACACAGTAACATGGACAAAGCTCAAATCATATATTGTTAATATTAAATGCTTCAAACCCTAGACCAGGAGAAAAAGTTTATAATTGCTTACTTAATATTTTACATGGATGCATAAGAACAAATGGATAATAAAAAATCACTTGCTTTCTGATGTAATCCTGCATCTGTAAAGTACGGCTATAAGAGCTGGCAAAAAAAAAAAAATCAGAACAAGAAAAAGGAGGGCTGGAGAGATGGCTCAGGGGTTAAGATTGTGCCTCAAAAGCAGAAGGATCTGAGTTTGGGTCAGAGATTTCACTTAAAAATGCTAGGTGGAAATGGATGTAGCTTATATACTTCCAGCTCTGGAAAGCAGGACCTGGGAAATCCCATTGCAAAATAAAAATGATTCCCAAAGTCACCTTCCACAGGGACACATGGTATCCTCTGATACACACACACAACACACACACACACCACACACACTAAATGAATGAATAAAGTTTTTTTTTTTTAGGAAAGGGACATATAAGAAAAATAGAGGACAGGAGGGAAGGTAATACAAGGTAAGATGAGGGGAGGGGAGGGGAGGAGAGGGGAGGAGGAATAGAAAGAGGAGGAAAAGGGGAGGGGAAGGGGAAGAGGAAGGGAGGAGAGGGGGAAGGAAGGAAGGGGAGGGGAGGGGAGGAAAAAGGAAAAGGTAAATCCCTGCTGCTAAGGTTGATATGAATATGAAGGAAACAAATCTGAGAGGTTATTAGCAAGCCAGTGTGTTTCTCCATCTGAAATGAACTTTATATCGGCTTCAAGTAACATTTAGCTTAAATAAAGCAAATATTGTAAAGATAATAACTTTCATCTCACAAGCAGCTATTATCCATTGGTGAGTGACTGACAGGCATTTTTCTCATAAAAATGTATTTTGCTATTCTAATCTATATAAGTGTAACTGCTTCCTAATGGCTACTTAAGCAAACATTTTCTGTCACTTGGAAATTTTTTTTTTATTTTACCTGCTGAAATAAATAGGTCAATGGCCTAAATATTTTTATTCAAATGCATTAGTACAGGAACAAAAGGCACTTCAAGATTTGTAGAAGCTTTGCAAGGACAGAAAGGGCAGAGGTACTGGTGATGGAGCAGTTTACCTAGGACCTGGGGTGTGGCCTAGTGGCCCTCCCTACCTCAGAGCAGACTGGGTGCTACTCCGGCTGGCTAGTGGGAGGAGCTGGTGACCTGGGGCCTCGGGGTGAGCTGGGGGAATTTACCTGATGAACAATGTGTCCTCCCTGGACCACGAGTGTACCAGGTGGAAAGGGCAGAGGTGCTGGTAAAGGCGCAGTTTACAACATTTTTTACATAATTCACAGTGCTTAATCTCATCGTAGAATAATCACAAAATGATTGAAAATCATCATTTACAAATTACAAATTTCACGTATGATTTTTGCTATTAGAAATTTTAAAATAATTTAAGTTTCACTTCTGAAACACAATCAAAGTAATATTAATCTTATCATATATTTTTCTTAACACATGCCCTTTTTTACTATATATTAGATTTCACTCCTCAGGGGTTTAGGCTTACTGTGAAAACTCTTGTGTGATAAGATTGATGATTTTTTTGGAAGCTTAGTTTTGTATATGAGTTAAGTTCTGCCACTGCCTAATGCTTTTAAAGGAGCATGTGACACGTTAGTCATGCTGTCTGTATTAGTTAGGGTTCTCTAAAGTCACAGAATTCACAGAACGAATATATATATATATATATATATATATATATATATATATATATATATATATGAAATTTATTGATTTGGCTTACAGATATGGCTGAGGTAGTCCAGCGAAGGCTGTCAGTAGCCGAGGTAGTTCCAACGATGGCTGCCAACAGCTAGTTGCTCAGTTCGGTAGTCAAGTGGGTGATGGCTGAAGGCTGGAGAACTCTTAGAGTCTTAGTCTAGTGGAAGGTAAAAGGAACCGGGCAGCCGGAAGGAAGAAGGATTCCTAGCACAGCTGCAAGAAGGGGTCTATTCTCCTTGGTGGCTCCTTTTTATATGATGCAGTATTGGGAGAATCCTTTGAGAGCTTTGGAGTTCTGATATGATCTAGGGCGTGTACTATCCTTTCAAGTAGTCTCAGTTGATCCTTTTCCAGAGGTGGTCTCAGCCCAGCTTAGTTAATACCCTGTGTGTCAAGTTGACACCCAGGCTTAACTATCACAAGTCCACCCCTTGTCAACTTGACACCAAATCAAATTTCCTTAGGCCATTAAAAATTCTCCAAATAAAAACAGTAAGATTCTGAGTTCCGCCTAACATAATATAGCTATCCACGTACAACCGCACACATATTATTTTTTCCAAGATCAATGACAATGCCCTTTGAGAAATGCTTAGTCTTAGTGTCCCATAACACAATATCATAATGTAGATTACAGCATTTCATCTCATAACTAAAGATTAACATTATATTACATTACATAAATATCTTCTTAGAGTATGTGCACATGCACAAGTTTATTCTTGACAGTCTAGACCAGAAGCACTCATGGCAATTATAATCCTCGTTTCTGTAACTGGTTACGTGGCCTTAGGTGGTATTTATAACTACCTTCTACTACTACCCATTCTGTATTTCCTCCACCTTCAGCAAGTACTTCTGCAGGTCTTGGCTCTTTACCTGTAGGGGTTATCCATACCTTCATTCCTGAAGTATCTGGACCATTTACTGTCTTTCCTGTGTTGGGTTGCTATAAATTCCCATTGACCTTAATCACAGGACATGGTAATACCAAGAGACGCCCTAGTGGATCTCCTATACTCCAGACATATTCTTCCTTACCACCATTGTGGAGAACCAGTCCAATTTCTCCTTGGTGGTCTGGGTCAATCACCCCTCCTAATACTGTTATTCCTTTCTTAGTCTGTTGACTCAAGGGCATCAGAAGTCCAAAATAACCAGGAGGAAGCCTTAGCTTCCAGTTCAAAGGAATATTTGCTGTGTCTCCTGGCAGAAGCATTCCCTGCTTTGGACTCAAAACTTCTAAGCCAGTAGAATACAGGCTTGCAGGAACAGGAAGCAAGAATTTTCCTAATGGGTCACTAGGAGTGATAGTAAGAGGAGCTATTCCTGTTTCCACCCTTGATTCCTGGACCCGTGAATCCTGGTTATAGGAGACACAGTACCATATATTGGACGCTGGTTTAAGGCATATACTGCCTTCTGGAGAATTCTGCCCCATCCCTCCAGACTATTACCACCTAATTGACGCTGTAATTGTGCCTTTAAAAGGCCATTCCACCGTTCTATCAAGCCAGCTGCTTCAGGATGGTGGGAAACATGGAAAGACCAATGAATTCCATGGTTATATGCCCACTGCCGTACTTCTTTAGCTGTGAAATGAGTTCCCTGGTCAGAAGCAATGCTGTGTGGAATTCCATGACGGTGGATAAGACATTCTGTAAGTCCCTGGATGGTAGTCTTGGCAGAAGCATGACATGCAGGAAAGGCAAATCCATAACCAGAATAAGTATCTATCCCAGTAAGAACAAAGTGCTGCCCTTTCCATCTTGGAAGTGGTCCAATATAGTCAACCTGCCACCATGTTACTGGTTGGTCACTCCGAGGAATAGCTCCATATCGAGGACTCAGCATTGGTCTCTGCTGCTGGCAGATTTGGCACTCAGCAGCAGCTATAGCCAGGTCAGCCTTGGTGAGTGGAAGTCCATGTTGTTGAGCCCATGCATAACCTCCATCTCTGCCACCATGTCCACTTTGTTCATGGGCCCATTGGGCAATGACAGGAATGGCTGGGGAAAGAGGCTGACTATCCACAGAACGGGTCATCTTATCCACCTGATTATTGAAAGTTTCTTCTGCCGATGTCCTCTTTTGATGAGCATTTACATGAGACACAAGTATCTTTGTGTCCCTTGCCCATTGGGAGAGATCTATCCACATGCTTCTTCCCCAGATATCTTTCTCGCCAATTTTCCAATTATGTTCCTTCCAAGTCCCTGACCATCCTGCCAAACCATTGGCTACAGCCCATGAATCAGTATACAGTCGCACATCTGACCATTTTTCCTTCCAGGCAAAGTGTACAACCATGTGCACTGCCTGAAGTTCTGCCCACTGTGAAGATTTCCCTTCTCCACTGTCCTTTAGGGTTGTTGTGGAAAGGGGTTGCAGCGCTGCAGCTGTCCACTTCTGGGTGGCACCAGAATAGTGAACAGAACCATCTGTGAACCAGGCCCTAGTCTTCTCTTCTTCAGTTAGCTGATCATAGGGCACACCCCAGGAGGCCATAGGTGCATGCTTGGGAACAGGCATTGCAACAGGTTGGGGAACCATAGGCATTTGGGCAACTTCTTCATGTAGCTTACTTGTGCCTTCAGGACCCGCTCGGGCCCTGTCTCGTATGTACCACTTCCATTTGATAATAGATTGCTGCTGTGCCCGTCCAACTTTATGGCTTGCTGGGTCAGATAACACCCAACTCATGATGGGTAACTCAGGTCGCATGGTAACTTGGTGACCCATTGTCAGACGTTCAGTTTCCACTAAGGCCCAATAACAAGCCAAGAGTTGTTTCTCAAAAGGAGAGTAATTGTCTGCAGATGATGGCAGGGCCTTGGTCCAAAATCCCAAGGGTCTCTTCTGTGATTCACCTATGGGAGCCTGCCAGAGACTCCAAACAGCATCTCTATCAGCAACAGATACTTCCAATACCATTGGGTCTGCTGGATCATATGGTCCAAGTGGCAAGGCAGCCTGTACCGCAGCTTAAACTTGCTGAAGAGCCTTCTCTTGTCCTGGGCCCCACTCAAAGCTGGCAGCTTTCCGAGTTACTTGGTATATGGGCCTAAGTAACACACCCAAGTGAGGAATGTGCTGCCTCCAAATTTCAAACAGGCCCACCAAACGCTGTGCTTCTTTCTTAGTGGTGGGAGGGGCCAGGTGCAACAACTTATCCTTTACCTTAGAGGGGATATCTCTACATGCCCCACACCACTGAACTCCTAAAAATTTTACTGAAGTGGAAGGTCCTTGGATTTTGGTTGGGTTTATTTCCCATCCTCTGTTGCGCATATGCCTTACCAACAAATCCAAAATGCTTGCTACTTCCTGCTCACTTGATCCAAGCAGCATAATATCATCTATCTATATAATGGACTAGTGTGATACCTTGTGGAAGAGACAAGCGATCAAGATCTCTGTGAACCAAGTTATGGCATAGGGCTGGAGAATTAATATACCCTTGAGGTAACACTGTAAATGTATACTGCTGGCCTTGCCAACTGAAGGCACATTGCTTCTGATGATCTTTATGAATAGGTATGGAGAAAAAAGCATTTGCAAGATCAATGGCTGCATACCAAGTACCAGGAGATGTGTTGATCTTCTCAAGCAACGAAACCACATCTGGTACAGCAGCTGCAATTGGAGTCACAACTTGGTTAAGTTTGCGATAATCAACAGTCATTCTCTATGATCCATCTGTCTTCTGCACAGGCCAAATGGGAGAGTTGAAAGGAGAGGTGGTCAGAACCACCACCCCTGCATCCTTCAAGTCCTTTATGGTGGCACTAAGTTCTGTAATTCCTCCAGGGATAAGATATTGTTTCTGATTCACTATTTTCCTTGGTAGAGGCAGTTCTAAAGGCTTCTATTTGGTCTTCCCAACCATAATGGCTCTTACTCCACATTTCAAGGAACCAATGTGAGGGTTCTGCCAACTTCTAATTATATCTATTCCAATTATACATTCTGGTACTGGGGAAATACCACTGGATGAGTTCGGGGACCTACTGGACCTACTGTGAGTCGAACATTAGCCAAAACTCCATCAATCACCTGACCTCCATATGCCCCTATTTTAACTGGAGGGCCACTATGCTTTTTAGGGTCTACTGGAATCAATGTCAACTCAGACCCAGTATCTAGTAAACCCCGAAATGTCTGATTATTTACTTTCCCCCAATGCACAGTTACTTTAGTGAAAGGCCTTGGGTCCCTTTGTGGAAGGACAGAAGAAAGACTAATATTAAAGCTTTTTGCTATGGTATCAAGGTCCTTCCTTAAAGGGACCCGGCCTCCCCTTCATTCAAGGGGTTCTGGATCTGTAAACTGGCTCAAGTCTGGAAATTGGTTGACAGGCCGTGATTCTCTGCTACTACGAGTTAAGGCAGCTTTTCCTTCATTTCTGTTAGAATTTTTCTGCTTGTACAGGTCAAATAAGAACTTTGTAGGCTTCTTATCTATTTTATTTTTGGGGACATCATGGTTAATTAGCCAATGCCAAAGGTCTAAGCGAGTGAGACCCTCACCAAATTCTGTTGCAGTCTGCCTGCATGGTTGCTGATAAATGACCAGAACACAGCTTAAGGGAACAAGGAGTTTACTTTCTTATGATAGTCCGGTTACAGTTCATAATCCAGCTTGACGGGAGAGCACACACCAACACCAGGGCCGAGGGAACTGGCCACCATAACAGCTGAGAGATGGACAATCCTTACTTGCCAGACCAGCATGTCTGGCCAAGTATACAGAAGGATGCCAACTCTCTCAACCAGGTCTCTCTGATTTATCCAGGGCCTAATCCCACCCACCATGGGCTGAGTCTTCCCCAGCAACTAGATAATCTCCTTCAGGTTTGCTCTGGGCTTAACTCAACCATCAACTCTCTACAACTGTGCCCAGAGCTCAAACCCTCAAGAGTCAAGTTGACACCTGTGCTTAACTATGACACTGTCTCATGCTTCAAAATGAACTCTTTTATTTTTCAAATATAGTATTTTTAAAATGTGGGTTATTAGTTGGTCTATGTTTTTTTGAGAAGACATTACATTTTACATTTGATATTTCCAGAAAAATTCTTATCTCTTTCATAAAAGGATACAATGACTTTCTCAATGAATATAAGGGTGTATATTTTTAAGCAGAAGTATATTTTCTATTTGGCATGAAAAAATTGACCATATGTGAATAATAAAGGTGATTTCAGGAATAAAGTTATTCCATTTGTGTAAACATTAGCAATAATGGATATATCATTTTAATTCTTATTTCAACTTTACAAATTCCTCTGACTCTTCTCAAGCACATATGCTTAATTTAATAGGCATTTGGTTTCCAATGAATTGTTGAACATTGGAACACTAAAAATTGTTTCCACAGAAAAATTAATTATGTACTTCTTTTGATTTCTGAGAATGAAATATTACAATGAATAAATCTTATATTTTTGTCTGAAGGTTTCTGGGGATATCAGAGAGAAAGAATTCTTAATTCATATGATAGATACAACATCATGGTTATTTAATGCTGTATATTTACCACTTCAAAATCTATTGGCTTAAAACAATATACCTTTTACTACATGTTAAATTGTTATATGTCAAGAATTTTAGTAGGGTGTTGCTAATTGAATAATATTTCTTTCCTATTATGTCTCTGAGATCATTCAGTCTTTTTTTAACTGGTACCTTATTTCATCTGGAAAGTACATGATGGCTTTGACAACAAGATGCACACACAACTGAGAGTTGACAAGCTCTTTTATGTATATATGTAGGGCCAAAATATTTCCAATTTAACTTCAGTCAAGCATTTAGGACAGGGGCAAAATTTGATCAAAGTCTCTGTTAACACATTGTACCATTTGCCCCTTGTCAAGTTTCCAACACAGTATTTGTTCTCTTCTGTACCCTCACTACTGCTGAGCTTCCACTGTCCACACTTCCTCCATTACTCTCTTCCATACTATCACAAAAATGGGCATTTTGGTTTGTTTGCTAAAATGTAAAGTCTTTTCCAGCTCCTAATTTTTCCATATTTCTTTCAACAAACAATTACAAAGATTTATAAGCCACACTACAGTGATGGCTATACTTCTCTACTTCTAAGTACCAATTTCTTTCATTTTCAAAAACAAAAATTTCATTTTTGGGGCCCAGATTCTCAGTCTCACACATCAATACTCCACTTCTCTAGTAAAAATGTTTAAATTATTTACCTTTGTGTTGCTGTAAGACAGAACACCCAAATTCAAGCAACTTATGGGAGAAAGAGAGATTTATTTAGCTTATGATTTCAGAGGAAAGATACTTTCTTTCATTGAGGAAGCAGCATGGATGGCTGACAGAAGATGGAGACAGGCTAAGTCACACCCATTCAGGAGACTGAGAGCTGCTTGACGGCCAACTATAAGAGTAAGACTCTCCCTAGAAATACAGTTGGACTAATCCACCTCAAGACCTACCTCCTGTGACAGGCTTCCTTGTCCAAGACTCCACCTCCTAAAAGTGCCATGACTGTCAGAGTTAGATAAAGGTATCAACTTGATGGCTGAGGGCTCATGCTCTGGGCACATTTGTAGAGAATTAGTAGTTGAGTTAGGCCCAGAGCAAACATGCAAAAATTGTCTAGTTGATGGGGGAAGACCCAGCCCATGCTGGGGAGGACAATTTCCCAGGCAAGTAAATAAAATGGTGGGAACTGCTTGAGAAAGTAGTCATCATTAAGTAAATTTGACCAGATATGTTCATCTGGCAAGTAAGGATCATTCCTTTCTCTGATTTTGTGTGGAAATAGCAACACCCTTGGCCATGGTGTTAATGTGAGCTCTCCTGCAAAGTTGGACAAGGGACTACAACCAGTCTATTGTAAAAGAATAAACACTTTATTTCCTTAAGCTCTTTGATGGTGATTTTATCAGCAACAAGACAGGTGAACTGCAATAATGACATTCCCAAACACATGAGACTATAGGGAACACATTTCAAACCATAACAACCATTCCTGAGAATAAAAAACACTGCATTCTCCAAGAAAGTCAAATACACAACTATGTTTGTAGCAGCTCTTTTCACAAAAGCAAAGAAATGGAACCAACTTACATGCCCAAAAGGTGATGAATGGTTAATGAAAATGTGGTACATATATACAATGAATATTATTTAGCTGTCAGAAAAGATGAACTAAGGAAATTTGCCAGCAAATAGATGGAACTAGAAGAAATAATACTGAATGCAATATCCCAATGCAAAAAGAGAGATTGTGTATGTTCTCCCATATAAATGGATCCTAGCATTAAGCATTTAATTTGACGCAATCAAACAGAAACTCTTGCAAAGTATCACAAAAGAGCAGAAACAAAGAACAGGAGTAAGCAGTAAGAAAAATCTTCAGCGGAAGGCAAAAACAGTAATAGGATATAGTATGGAGTGGGGTTAGTGTCCAATTAACCAATAACTTGATTACTAGCCCCTAATCACCCCTCCTAAAAAAAGATTGAGAGTACATTACTAGCAATGTAAACTAGTCTAAACAACAGTGGCGGTAGACAGAATCAGAAGCCTGAGTGCTAACCATGAACAAAGGATAATAAAATTCCATCTGAAACCTTTTATTTTATCTTTAGGTAAGAAAAGATATCAGCATGCAAACAAGATACAGCCTAATGCTATGTTAGAGAAGTGAAATGGATAACAATCCTCCAGTGTAGCAATGGCCATAAAACATTCAGCCAGAATGAGGCCAAACGTATTTTTCCCTATTCTAAGGCTCTAATAATCTTATGGAAGAGTGACAATAAGACTTCTGAAGCCTAAAGTTGGGATGTTCCACTCAAAAGAGTACCTTTACATCTGGGAACTTATTGGAATAAGACTTATCCTTAGGAGATCTTCACTAAGACTGACATATCAACATTCCCCCATATACTACCAAGGAACTAAGGAGAAATAATTAGCTGCAGTGTGGACCTTAGGGGATAGGACTAGATAGGAAAAGTGGAATGCCTCTATCAGTGGGTCTGCCCAAGGAAGGGCCACTTAAGTTGCTACAGAGGCCAGAGCTTTTACAATAGCAGATAATGTTAAGGGAAATCTGTGGTCCACACATGCAGACAGACAGGAGGATGGGAGGGAGAGAAATGGATTAATAAAGGAAGGGAACTGAGGAAAATTGAGGGAGGAGGAAGGGAGGGGTGCAGGGATATTCATTGTATTCTAAAGACTAGAAAAATAAAAAAAAAATAAAAGTATGTGTTTATGAATTGTTATGTATTAAAAATGTATGAGCATAATTTATTTTTTCTATCATATTTTATTTTTCCCAATCATACAAGCTCAATAGGTATCCCCATTCTCTCACTCCCTCTTCCCTTCCCATTCCCCCAGTGCACTCTCCCTCCTCTTTTCCTCTTTATTTTGCACCCCTTCCACCCTCCCATTCTTCCAGTGCCTCCCTCTTCCTTCTTCCCATTTTCTGGAGCATCCTTTTGTGTGAACGCCAAACATCCCTCTGAGTCCTCCACACTAGGAAGGGGTATAGCCTGGAACCCTTTCTTGGGCTTCCCATTAGTATGGAAACTTTGTTATGACTGTTAATCCCTGACCTCTAAGGATCCTACTGCCTAAAGCCTTCTCCCCTGTGATCCATGCTAGACTTTGGGGAGTCATTGATATGTGACCCCTTGCGTAGTCAGGAAAAGTGCAATTATGGCTAATGCAGCCCTAACTTTTGTGGAGTGTCTTGCATATTATTGGTCCTTCCAATATTTAGGCTCTTACAATCTTATCACCCCCACCTTCCGCAAGATTCCCTGAACTTTAAGATGTGGAGAGATTTGACTGGTCTGGTTCCAGGTGATTAATTATGGTTTCCTGTTTTCAGTTTTGCGTGTTAGTCTTCTTCAAGGTGTCCTGTAACTCTTGAATATTCTTCTCAAGTATCTTTTTGGCTTTAACAACCTTTTCAATTGAACTAGTTTGTTCTTCCACTTTGTCTCTGAGATCTGATATTCTATTTTCTGCTTCATTAGTTCTGCTGATAAGACTCTCTGTTAAGTTCTGAGTTGAAGAAAGCTTTTCTTTTAGTTGAGGTTTAAACTCTGCTTGAGATTATTTTAATTACTCTATGCCTATTTTTGTTTCTGCAACTGCTTTTTTCTCATCTCCTCCTAGTGCTTGTTGTGTTCCTGTTTAAAGTGGTTGATGTGGTTATTTAAATACTCCAGGATTTCCTTTTTCATTGTTTCGATCATAATAAAGATCGGGCTTTGAAAATCATCTTAGGCATCGTTTTCTTTTTTGTGTGTGTGAGTTTTTTCTGGTTGGATTCTATCACTTTGGGGATCATTCTTTAGGTAGGAGATTTGTTGTCTTGTCTTTTGTTTCTCAAGGATTTGCACTGTGACCTGGGCAATTTTTTTTATCTCTTATGACCTTCTTTTTGTTTCTGTGTGTTTTTGCCTGCACTGATTTAGACAGTATAACTCCACTTGAGCAGTTATTGCTAGTGTTTGCCTTAGAGTTGGGTATGCTTGTCTGGTGCAATGTTATTTTATAGATGAGGCTATTGGATTGTTAATACACCATTAATGTAGGTTTAGTAGACAGGGGTTGAAGATTGGCAAGGTAGTGTACTTTGTAGGTTTACTTTCTTGGTGATATGTGAGGGTGAATGGTATAGTCCCTGAAGTTGTATCGGTTTTTGGGTGGCTATATGGAAATGTTAAACTACAGTGACTAATAATTGAGAGGAACAAGATGGTAAAAAGGGTTTACTTATCTCAGAGCTAAATGTGAAGATTCTGTCCAGTATGATAGGTTGATTTTAGAGGACCTCAGATGAACAGTGTTTGTCCCCTAGAGCTTTGCTTGAGTTTTTGCTGGATTCTGTTGAATTCTAAGGAACAAGGAATCTGCCCTGGTCTGGATCTGGAGTAGAAAGGCAGAGTGGCTAATGGAGCATGCAGATGATCTGGGACCTGGTGCATGTCCTAGGGCCTTCCCAGTGCCAGAAAGGCAGGCTGACTACTAATAGGGCATGCGGATGACCTGGGACCTGGGGCACGATCTGGGGGTCTTACCTGAGGAAGAGGGAGTCTGCCCTGGTCCCGATCTGGGGCAGAAAGCATGAACATAATTTATTGATCAATCCTTTCTCCATACTGATCCTAAAAATGAACTGCATTAAGTACCAATCATGTTCTCTTTTAAACTGCCAAAAATTTTGGACATAAATTTTGCCACTATTAGATACATTTTTGAACAAATTTCAGAATAGGAAACTAATTCATATGTTTTATTTAGATTACATTTCAAAGTTCAAGTGCAGATTCTATCAAAACATTTCTTGTTGAAGCTAGCTTTATCTATTACCTCTGCAGTTAATAACTGAACCTTGAGGCATGCCATTTAAGAATTGTTAAATTAAATGAAGCCTCTGAGGAAGTCTGTAGAAAATAATCTAATTTATGTGGGAAGACCCAGCCTTTAATAAGACCATGCCCTTGAAAGCAGGGTGTCATGGTTTGAAATGTGTCTCCCACAGTCTTATGTGTTTGGGAAGGTTATGGTACCTTTAGAAGGTGGAATGTTGAAAGAGGAAGGCAGTTATGTTGCTAGACCTTGTGGTGGATTAGTTGCACACTACATCCAGGAAAAGTCTGATCTAGTAATGGCAGTCTAGCTCACAGTATCCCTGGTCAGTATGACTTATCCTGCCTCCAGCTCCTGTGAGCCTATCATGCTTCTTCTTCCAGGAAAGACTGTAGATACCCTCTGGAATAATATGCTGAATAAATCCCCCTTTCTTCCTTAAGCTGCTTGACTTTGCATATTGTCTCGCAGCAACAGAGAACAGTGAGAATGGAGAGTGATCTTGTTGGAGAAGTTAGAAAGTATGTTCCTCTCTTAGACTATGCACATGGCATGCACCATTTTTCTCATTTTCTGATACTGATGTCCTTCAAATGAAGTCAGGAATACTGAGAATGAATAAATTCCTTCTTTTACTAAATTACGGGTCATGTATTTATCATACCAAATGAAAAGTAAGATATTCATATATATTAAGCAAAATTGACATTTTTTTCAAATGCAATCAGTGTTTTTTTTTTTTTTTTTTTTTTTGCCAGAAGGAAAGCAACAGCCCCTGACAGTGAGAGACTTAGCTATGTGTGAACTTTCATGACCACTGACCTTATATCTAGAATTCTAGTTGGAAACATGTCCATAGGATTAGGGAGACAATGTTTCCACCTCAGCTTTGTAAAGGGAACAGTACGAACAAGACACACTAGCAAGTAGCTAGAGGAACTACTTCTAGCTCCTTCCTTGCCGGTTTGCTCACCAGAGTGAATCCTACCTACCTTTGCCTTCCAAGATGGGTTTGCTAATATAAACACATCCTTGAATAACTGAGTTTGACAAGTTTGCAGTGCAAAATGATAATCCTTCTGGAATGATTTGCGCCATGCAATTTCTCCAGGAGGTATTTTAAAAGCATGTTATTTTATTAACATTTTTTATTATTAATTCCGCTCATACAAACTAAATAGGTACACTGGTTCACTCCCTCCCTCCTCCTCCCCCCGACACCCCTGCTCCCCCTCCTCTCACCCCTCCCACTCATCCCCCAGTGACTCCCCCCCAATCCCCGGAGAATCCTTTAATGTGCATGCCTGACTCTCCTCTGGGCCCTCCTCTCCGATGACGTACAAGGACCCAGTGGCATTTCCCTGAACCCTTTCCTGTGTTCCCCTTAAGTTTAGGAACACTACTATGGCTGTCAATCCCTTGCATCCAAGGATCTTGGTGCTTTTAGCAAATGCTAGACTTTGTGGGGACAATAGTGTGTTGGACATTGCGCAGGGCATGCAAAGTCCAATTATGATTGCTTCAGCCCTTACTTGTGTGGAGTATCTTGCATATCATTGCTCCTCCCATCCTTGTGCTCTTACAATCTTACTGACCCCTCTTCCGCGAATTTCCCTGAGCTTCCGGATAGGGAGAGATTAGGCTGGCTTAGTTCTAGGTGGTTGATATAGAGTCTCTGAAGTTCTCGATTATGGTTTGTTGATTTTCTTTTGCAGTTTTGCTGCTCCTGCAATGCCTTCATTCTATCCCAATGGGTATTGTATTTCACCCCCTGGCCAGAGATAAAAAGCTGTTAAACTAGAGTCTTGTTATAAGAGTATATTCAAAGATAGATGTAATAAAAGTATTAAACCACAGTGAGAGAGGGGTCAATCACCCATTTGCAAAATGGTTACTTTTTTTCTGCCAGACTATATGCCTTCCCTTCTGGTGAGATCATACCTCCTCAGTTGTAAATGATCAGGAACAAATGTCTGTGAACTTAACCAGATGTCTCATTACTTACTTGTAGTCTTTTTGGTGGCCTATTTTCTCTGCTGTAACATGGTCTCCTCTCTCCTTGTTTCTGGGGTGGCCCTCCTACCCCATCACCCCTGTTCATAATCTTTGCAATTACTGTGGGTATTACACAGATTTATCTTTGAGTGTCTCTAGGTGGGCTGGGTGGGTTTGGTACTAGGAGCCACCTATTAGGGAGTACATACGATGTTTACTTTTCTGGGTCTGGTATACTTCACTTAATATAATTGTTTCTAATAACATCCATTTCCTGGGAAATTCCAGAAATTCATCATTTTTGATGGCTGAGTAATACTTCATTGTATACATGTACCACATTTTCCTTAGACACTCGTCAACTGTTGGACATTTGGGTTGATTTCATAACTTTGCTATTGTAAACGGTACTGCTATAAACATGGTTGTGCTTGTGCTGTCGAGGTGAACTTTTGCTGTACGGGGGGTTATTCCCAAAAGTGGTATCACAGGGTCATATGGCATTTCAAACTTTGACTTTTTAAAGAATCTCCACACAGCTCACCAGAGAGGTTGTATGAGCCTGCATTCCTACCAGCAATGTAGGAGAATTCCCCTCTCTCCACATCCTCTCCAGAATTTGTTGTTGTTTGTATTGTGGATTTTTGCCATCCTGACCAAGGTGAGATGATATGTCAGGGAAGTTTTGATTTGCATTTCCTGATGGCTAAGGAAGTGGAACATTTTTTAAGATATTTGTTAGACATTTTAATTTCATCCCTGGTAAAGTTTCTTTTAAGTTCCAGGGCCCATTTTTTAATTGGGCCATTAGTTTCCTTGGTGTTTAGTTTTCTAAGTTCTTTGTGCACTCTGGATAATAGAGCTCTATCAGATATGTGGTTAGTGAAGATTTTCTCCCATTCTGTGGGTTGCCTTTGAGCTCGTGTTACAATCTCTTTATCTGATCAGAAGCTCTTTAATTTCACAAGATCCCAACTGTTGAGAGTTGGTAGAAGTGACTGTTCCATTGGATATCTGTTGAGGAAATGTTGGCTTAGCCCAATCAGCTCGAGGGAGTTCCCTACCCTTTCATCTATGATTTTTATATTCTTTGGCCTTATATCAAGGTCTTTGATGTATTTGGAATTAAATCTTGTACATGGTGACAAGTACGGGTCCAGTTTTAATTTTCTGCATGTGGAGATCCAGTTTTGCCAGCACTATTTGTTGAAGACACTATTCTTTTGCCATTGAATTTTTTTGGCCCCTTTGTCAAAGATCAATTGGCTGTAAATTTGTGGGCGTATATCTGGGTCTTCAATCCTTATCCATTGATCTGTGTGTCTATTTTGGAGTCAGTACCAGGCTGTTTTTACAACTATGGATTTGTAGTATAGACTAAGGTTTGGTATGGTGATACCTCCAGCAGTGTTTTTGTTATTCAGGATTGTCTTTGCTATCTTAGGTCTTTTGTGCCTCCATATGAATTTTGAGATTGTTTGGTCAAGTTCTTTAAAGAATTGCTTTGGGATTTTAATTGGTATAGCATTGAATTTGTATATTGCCTTTGGTAGGACAGTCATTTTTACAATGTTGATATGCCAATACAGGAACACGGGAGGTTTTTCCACCTTCTGGTGTCTTCTACAATTTCTTTCTTTAGGGTTTTAAAGTTATCATTGTAAAGGTCTTTTACCCCCTTGGTTAGGTTTATACCAAAGTATTTCATTTTTTTAGGGGCTATAGTAAATGGGATTGTTTCTCTTTCTGGGCATATAGGAAGGCCACTGATTTTTGTACATTTATTTTGTGTCCTGCCACCCTGCTGAACTTCTGTATTAGTGCCAGGAGCTTCCTGGTGGCGTTTTTGGGATCACTCAGGTATAAGATCATGTCATCTCTAAATAGAGATAGCTTGACTTCTTCCTTGCCGATTGAATCCCTTTGATGCCCCTTTCTTTTCTTATGACTTCAGCTAAGACTTCAAGTACAATATTGAATAGAAGTGGTGAGAGTGGAAAGCCTTGTCTAGTTCCTGATCAAACTGGAAATGCTTCCAGTTATTCCCTATTTAGCATAATCCTTGCTGTAGGCTTGTTGTATACAGCTTTTATTATATTGATAAAGTTTCCTTCCATTCCTACTGTCTCTAGCTTTTTGATCATAAAAGGCTGTTGGATCTTGTCAAAAGCTTTTTCTGCATCTATCAAGAGTATCATGTGGTCTAGGACTTTTGATTGGTTTATATGATGAATTATATTTATTGATTTGCATATGTTGAACCAACCTTGTGTGCCGGGGATGAAGCCTACTTGGTCCCTGTGAATGATCTTCTTGATTTGTTTTTTAATCCAATTTTCTAAGACTTTGTTGAGAATTTTTGCATCTGTGTTCATCAGAGAGATTGACCTATAGTTTTCTTTTTTAAGTGAATCTTTATTAGGTTTTGGGATTAAGATGATATTAGCTTCATAGAAGGAATTTGGTAGTGTTCCTTCCTTTGCTATTTGATAGAACAGTTTAAGGAGTACTGGTGTTATTAACTCCTTAAGTGTCTGGTAGAACTCTGTGCTGAATCCATCTGGTCCAGGACATTTTTTGATGGGAAGCTTTGAGATTACTTCCTCAATTTCCTCATATGTTATGGACTATTTAAATAATTCACAACTTCCTTATTCAATTTAGGTAAGTTGTGTTTACTTAGAAATTCATTCATCTCTTTTGTGTTGTCAAATTTCACAGAGTATTAAGTTTTTGAAATATGATGTTATAATTCTCTGGATAAGTAATTAGGTTTTTCTTAAGTAATATATTTCTATGTGTTTTACAATTCATATTTAGGTTACTAGGATTATGCTACTGTTACATTATAAACTATTTTGTAAGTTTTTTAATCTTTTGGAATTTATTTTTAATGATAAGAGAATTGTTACTGGCCATAAAATTTATAGAAATCTATAAATCTATAAAACACCTATACATGTTTAACTGGTGCTTATACTTGATTTGACTATTTTGTTCTAGTGGTGGTGGTTTGTATATTAAATCAGTAACAATACCTGTAAAATAATGCTTTTGTCCTGTCAAAACATTAGTATTTTCATGCAAGTATATGCCAGAATTGTTATCTTTCTGATGCATATAATTTATAAAATAACATCAAATTTTCCTTTTAAGACAACTTATTTTTTTATCACTTGACAACATTTGGGAGACGTTTTAGTTATTAGTTATTGAAAATGCATATCTGATTTATTATAATTACGGGAAAACATTTTATATTACATATTTCAACATTTTGTTTCCAAATTGCCAAACTTTTGAAGATGCATTTAGTAATTTCCCATTCTATTCCTTATAGTTCTTAAATGTTCCATATGTTTATTTCCTCCATGGTTATTTGAGTATTTAATTTACTGATCATTTCTTATTTTTCTATTATCCAGTGCCAATGAAATTATATTTAGCCTTTTTGTGTGTTTAGTCGTTGTCTTTAATGGTAGATATTTTCCGTTATGTGCTTAGAATTTTAATTTCAAAATAAGTTTTGAAGATAATTTCCCCTCACAGGATATCTTTGAATTCTTTGTTATATGTTCATTTTATAATATTTTTTATTATTATTTATTCAACTGTGCGCATGTGCGTGTGTATGTGCGCGCGTGTGTGTATGTCTGTGTGTGTGTGTCTGTGTATGTGTATCACCACGGACGAATTCGTGAACCACCAAGGACGCCTCCACCTCCTTCTGCCCCGGGATTCACAAGCTCCGCCCTACCAGGACCAGAAGTGCAGGCCGCCCCTGCTTCCGGCTGGCGTCTATACGTGGGATCTGGGATCCGAACTCAGGACCTTCTGCCTGCAAGGCGGAGGCTTAACCCATGAGCTACCTCTCCAGCCCTATATGTTCATTTTTTATCAAAATATTTTCTATGTTACTTCAAGGCAGAACAAGACTTATAATAATCTGTTTCATGCATTAATTTTCTCATTTGAGAATACTTATACTTAATGAATTGTTTAAATTTAGGCTTCACGCTACATATGGAAAATACATGATGCTTTTCTTTGTGCACTAACAAAATATATGCTACATAAATTAATAAAATAAAAAATCACATATGCAATAATTTCTTGAATACCCTTTCTTGTGCCAACATGAACAATTATTATCTTTCAATGAGGGTACAGCTTCTGAGAACTGAACTTATTTCATTTTCTTTTTCTCCAGAAATACCAATGTCATATATTCTATATTCACATAAACACTGAGAAGCTAAATATAGAAAGTAGGACCCTCTATTATCTAATTATTACTTTTGGTGCTTCAGTTTTGAATTTCAACACATGGTTTAAGCTTTTTGTTATCAACATTTTAATTTGTCATTCTTCCCAACATATTACTTGATTGCAGCTGGGTGTATAAAAACATCAGTGTGAGATCTTTGTGTTGTTTGTTAGGCAGTAGAAGCCCAAAATTTCAAAAAAAAAAAAAGGATTTTTCTAAGTTTGTATGATATTTTCCATTCATGTGTTGGTGTCTTTCAAGATAAGAAGACTAGTATTATATTTACATTTTAATAGTTTTTATGAGATAAGTGAATGAGACTTCTGACCTCAAATGTGTTAATAAATAAGTATTGATTTAAAGTCCTCTTTGTCATCATTTGTTAAGAAAAAGATATTCATATCTGTAAGTGGATCCACAAATGTATATAAACAAATGAGTTATTCACAACCAGATACTGGGTTGTATCTGGGCAATATAGTAAGAGACTACAGCATAGAGTAAGACATGAAGAATGACATATGAAGGATGCCAGTGCACAGAAAACCTGAAATCGCTTCCTACCAGGGCTACATGTAATATCATAGAACCTATGAGAGTTGAGTTTATAAAACTCCAAGAGATGACAGAGCCTACATAAATCATATACAGGGGATCTGAACATACATTGTACACTGTACTTTTGAGGAACCCTCTTCTCAATCCATAAGCCCCCTCCTATCCTTGATAGTGCAATGTCATTTCCTTAATAAACTGCCTCTATTACTGCAGTTATGCATATGCCTCTGGTCAATTCATTGTTCTGGGACACAAAAGGACATGGAATTCTCAGCAGATGCACTACAGATTCCAATTCACTCCCACAACAGTATTAGATTATTGGAGACCATGACAGAGAAAGACTAGTTTTATTTCAATGAATAGAGCAGAATCTCATACAGAAATAGTAGACAATATTAAGTGTTTTTTTTTATAATGTAGAGAACTCTTTGATATTTATCTTGAAGGCATTTCTGGTGAAAACAGAAAAGTCACAATTCTCACTTCAAAGAGGTAAGAGGTAGCTTCTTTTTCAGTGAAATATGAGTGGCTGCGACTATGGAACAAAGATTCAGTTTGCTCTAAACTCAACCTTATGTTGTAAAAACAGTTCCTTAGTGTTTTACAATCACAGTATCAAAGAGAGCCATAAACCAAGATACTTTTCAAATACACTTGTATAAATATCATGTAACTGGGTTATAGCAAAGTGTGGAGATCTCTGTTGCAGACTATAGATGCTGTCTAATAACTGCCTTAGATTTTTGTTTGGTGTGGGCTAGTCTGCTGAGTTGGTGCATTTCACCAGGTTTTTCCTAAAAGTTAGGAAAGAGAGAGGAAAAGAAAAGAAAGGCTATCAAATAAAGATAAGGGCTCTGAAACTGTAACATTTCAATACTCTTCACAGACACTTAAATTCTGATCAATCAGGATCAGCTCAGTAGGTCAATGCAGCTTTTTTTCAGTAACTTATTTTTAAGGCAGGATTAGAATAGCTATGCTGGGATAGGTTTCTCAAGGTTTTTGAAAATCTTGAAATTCCAGAAGGTCATCCCTCCCTGCTGGAATCACCCTGAAGGAACATCCCTGCTGAAGAACTGACCCCAATCCTCCCAGAGATAAGATGTCCAACTTCCCTATGAAGGGATTATGGAGATGATCTTTTCATATCATACAACTTGACCTCCAGCCCACATGAGCCCAAGAGCAACTGGGTTGGGCTCCAATGAGAGTTAACCAATGAGAATAAACCAGTCTCCTGGGCTTGTCTAGGTTTATAAATATGCCTGGCCCTGGCAGCCATCTTTGGCGCCCTAACCTTCATGGCACTCTAGTGCCAAGGATTCATTTCCAGATGTCTGCTTCTCATGAGTTCTCCAGTGCCCTAGCCCCTCATGGCACTTGTGCCAGGAGTTCTTTCTAGCTCCTTGTTCCTCATGAATTCCATCCCTAGGATCCATGAGTTCTCCAGCGTCCTAGCCCCTCATTGCACTCCTTGTCTGGAGTCCATGAGTTTCAACCTTTCTGTCCTCTAATAAACTCCACCTTAATCCTCTACACATGTTCTGGTTTCAGTCTTCGACTTTTGAACACAAGAACCCTACAACATTGGGAAGGTCGTTTCCTGTCCCTGCATCATTTGGCACCCCAAATGGGACAGCCAAAAGACTACTTCCTGCATCATTTTCACACTGGATTAAAGAGTAGAAAGGGCATAAACACGGGATCTGCATCCTAATCCCCAGAGTCCATATGATGGAAGGAGAGAACTGACTTCAAAAAGCTGTCCTGTGACCTCCTTTTGCATTGTGACATGTTTATCTCTAATGAATAAAGTAATTTTTAACTAACAAATAGTAGAGAGAGGCACATGGCCAGAAAGAAACAGTGTGTGACTCTACAAATAGTTGCTTCTTGATCACAGTCAAGAAAGTGAGAACTTCATTCATGAAGCCTTATTCTGGCAGGAATTTGAATGAATGTTTTGGTCCATAACTATTTCCTTTCTGTATAACTCCATGAAACAGAGGATGCTAGTGCTGGCCTGCAAACTACGTTGGAGTAACAACCTCTGGCAATGAAATAAACAAAACAATTAGGGGTGTTAGCTAGGTCTATGGTGATGGTAATGCCACTTTTAATATTTGCCTCACAGAATGAGAAAGACTTACTTCAGATTCAAACTCCCAGCTTATTTTTCTTCCCAGTTTCCCTGGGGTGTTCTAGAGTGTATACAGAAGTCTGAATGAGAATGCACCATTTCTGAATCATCACCCACATCAGAAAGAAGTGGGATGTTTTAGTGGTGGGTATCCTTTTGAGTCACCCAGGCTCTGGAAAGTTACCTCTCATCTCTGCTTCTTCAAGTTACCTCAATAAACTCATTGTAATAGGATAATTTCTATTAGAAAGCTAACAGCTAGTGCAGCTAGGAATTTTGAGTCCTATGGGAGCAACACCAAACCCCTCTAGGCTTTACTACTTCCTTCCTAGTAATTCATGGGTTACTCCTTAGCAATGCCAGACTATTAAAATTGGTGCCTCCACTCATCATACTCTTCTTCCTACTTCCCTTCCATGTGATCATGTCATGGGCTCTCTGTCATCTTGCCATGGTATAATGGTAGCTCTCTCCCAAATTTCTCTGACTTTAACCTCTTTAAGCCATTTGCTCTGCTCTAGTGCTCTCTCATTTCAAGGTGAAACTATGGTTTTCCCTTTCCTTTTCTCTGACAGAGTGTTCAAGATTTGTTTCCCTTTACTCTTGATATGTGCTAATGTTGGCTTTCTCCCTGTTCTCTCTGACTTTAAGCTATCTCCTCTGCCCTTATGCTCTCCCATCTTAAGGTTATGTCCTTCTCCTTGCCTCCCTTGGACCAAGAGTTTCTTCCTTTTTCTATCGTATTCAATAAAATCTCTGCTTTAACTTCTCAACATACTCTGGTTTCACCCTTTGGCACAAGAACCACCCCTTACCACAACCAAAAAAAAAAAAGCGAATTCAACTTTAATTGATTCGCTAACATAGACTGGGTTTAAAACATTACTTTCTGAAATATATGAACACGTCTTTGTATTTCCAGGGAAAACTATAAAGTAATATGTAAATAGATTTTTCCCAGATCTCCCCAGATGAAAATTCACTCTAATGATACACTGATTCTGTAATAAGAAACTCCAAATTGTTGAACCTCACCATTCTATGCCAATTCGTAGTCTACAGAACTGTGATCTGGTAAATTTTTTTTAATTTTTTTTTATTATTTATTCAATTGTGCATGTGTGCGTATGTATGTGTGTGTGTGTGTGTGTGTGTGTGTGTAGAATTCGGGAACCACCATGGACGCCTCCACCTCCTTCTGCCCGGGATTCACAGGCTCCGCCCTATCAGGACCAGAAGTGCAGGCCGCCCCCGCTTACGCCTGGGGTCTATACGTGGGATCTGGGATCCGAACTCAGGACCTTCCGCCTGCAAGGCAGGGGTGTAACCCCTTAGCCACCTCTCCAGCCCGGTGATCTGGTAAATATTTTAAGGTAATATATTTGTGCTAATTTGTTGCAAAATAACAGAAACTATTATTTTTTGTGTTGTAATTTTAATGGATATGGAAAATTTAGTGAATTAACTCAGATGAGAAAAAAAGTAACTGTATCTGGTAAGCTGTGGGGTTCATGTTTTATACTATTTTAATTGTGAGGATATGAAAGCTGCATGGAAAAATTCCCCCAGAAAAGCAAAGAAAACACTTGGAGCTCTCCTATTCCTTTTTTTTTTTTAATTATTTTTATTTCAGCTCATACAAACTTATTAGGTACACCAGTTCCCTCCCTCCCTCCTCCTCCCCCCGTACCCCCTGCTCACCCTCCCGCCTTCTCCCTCCCCATCCCCCAGTGCCTCCCACCCCAATTCCCAGAGAGTCCTTTCTTGTGCATGTCTGATTTTCCTCTGGGCCCTCCTCTCCGATGACATACAAGGAACCAGTGGCCTTTCCCTGAACCCTTTCCCGTGTTCCCCTTAGGTATAGGAACACTGCTTTGGCTGCCAATCCTTTGCCTCCAAGGATCTTGGTGCCTTTAGCAGATGCTAGACTTTGTGAGGTCAACAGTGTGTTGGACAATGTGCAGGGCATGCAAAGTCCAATTATGATTGCTTCAGCCCTAACTAGTATAGAGTATCTTACATATCATTGCTCCTCCCATCCTTTTGCTCTTACATTCTTACCGCCCCCTCTTCCGCAAATTTCCCTGAGCTTCAAGATGGGGGAGAGACTAAGCTGGCTTAGTTCTAGGTGGTTGATATAGAGACTCTGAAGTTCTGGATTGTGGTTTGTTGATTTTCTTTGGCAGTTTTGCTGCTCCTGCAATGCCCTTCACTCCATCCTGGTGGGCATTGTATGTTACCCCCTGGCCAGAGACAAAAAGCTGTTAGAGTCTTGTGATAAAAGCACATTCAAAGGTAGATGTAATAAAAGTGGGAAACCACAGTAAGGGAGGGGTCTATCACCCATTTGCAAAATGGTTACTTTTTATCTGCCAGACTATATGCCCTCCTTTTCTGGTGAGATCACACCCCCTCAGTAGTAAATGATCAGGAACAAAAGTCTGTGAACTTAATCAGATGTCTCATTACTTATTTGGGTCCTTGGTGGAGGCCTATTTTCCCTGGTGTAACATGGTCCCTTCTCTCCTTGTTTCTGGTGTGGCCCTCCTACCACATTCCTCCTTGGAATTACTGTCTCTAGGTGGGCTGTGTGGGTTTGGTACTTGGAGCCACCTATTAGGGAGTACATACGGTGCTTAAATTTCTGGGTCTGGGATATTTCACTTAATATAATTGTTTCTAATGACATCCATTTCCCAGCAAATTCCAGTAATTCATCAATTTTGATGGCTGAGTAGTACTCCATTGTATAGATGTACCACATTTACCTTATTCACTCGTCAACTGTTGGACATATGGGCTGATTCCATGACTTTGCTATTGTAAACAGTGCTGCTATGAACATGGTCATGCTTGTGCTATCGAGGTGAACCTCTGCTGTATGGGGGGTTATTCCCAAAAGTGGAATAGCAGAGTCATATGGCATTTCAATCTTTAATTTCTTTAAGAATCTCCAGACGGCTCGCCAGAGTGGCTGTATGAGCCTGCATTCCCACCAGCAATGTAAAAGAGTTCCCCTCTCTCCACATCCTCTCCAGCATTTGTCGTTGTTAGTATTGTGGATTTTTGCCATCATGACCAGGGTGAGATGATATCTCAGGGAAGTTTTGATTTGCATTTCCCTGATGACGAAGGAAGTGGAGCATTTTTTCAGATATTTTTTAGACATTTTAATTTCATCCCTGGTAAAGTTTCTTTTAAGTTCCAGGGCCCATTTTTTAATTGGCCCATTAGTTTCCTTGGTGTTCAGTTTTCTAAGTTCTTTGTGCACTCTGGATAATAGAGCTCTATCAGATGTGTGGTTAGTGAAGATTTTCTCCCATTCTGTGGGTTGCCTTTGAGCTCGTGTTACAATCTCTTTATCTGATCAGAAGCTCTTTAATTTCACAAGATCCCAACTGTTGAGAGTTGGTAGCAGTGACTGTGCCATTGGATGTCTACTTAGGAACTGTTGGCCTAGCCCAATCAGCTCGAGGGAGTTCCCTATCCTTTCAACTATTGTTTTTATAGTCTCTGGCCTGATATCAAGGTCCTTGATCCATTTGGAATTAAGTCTTGTACATGGTGACAAGTACGGGTCCAGCTTTAATCTTCTGCATGTGGAGGTCCAGTTTTGCCAGAACCATTTGTTGAAGATGCTGCTCTTTTTCCATTGGATTCTTTGGGCCCCTTTGTCAAAGACCAAATGGCTGTTACTTTGTGGGCTTATATCTGGGTCTTTAATCCTTATCCATTGATCTGTGTGTCTATTTTGGAGCCAGTACCAGGCTGTCTTTACAACTATGGATTTGTAGTATAGACTAAGGTTTGGTATGGCAATACCTCCATCTGTGTTTTTCTTACTCAGGATTGTTTTTGCTATCCTGGGTCTTTTGTGCCTCAATATGAACTTTGAGATTGTTTGGTCAAACTCTTTGAAGAATTGCTTTAGGATTTCGATTGGTATAGCATTGAATCTGTATATTGCCTTTGGTAGGATGGTCATTTTTATGATGTTGATTCTGCCAATCCAGGAACAAGGGAGGTCTTTCCACCTTCTGGTGTCTTCTGCAATTTCTTTCTGTAGGGTTTTAAAGTTGTCATTGAAAGTTCTTTTATCTCCTTGGTTAGGTTTATACCAAGATATTTCATTTTTTTAGGGACTATAGTAAATGGGATTGTTTCTCTCAAGGCTTTTTCACTTCTTTCATTCCGGGCATATAGGAAGAACTCTGATTTTTGCACATTTATTTTGTATCCTGCCACCGTACTGAACTTCTCAATTAGTTCCAGGAGCTTCCTGGTGGAGTTTTTGGGATCACTCAGGTATAAGATCATGTCATCTGCAAATAGGGATAGCTTGACTTCTTCCTTGCCGATTGCAATCCCTCTTATGTCCCTTTCTTGTCTTATGGCTTCAGCTAAGACATCAAGTACAATATTGAATAGAAGTGGTGAGAGTGGACAGCCTTGTCTTGTTCCTGATCGAATTGGGAATGCTTCCAATTGTTCCCCATTGAGCATAATCCTTGCTGTGGGCTTGTTGTATATAGCTTATTATATTGATAAAGGTTCCTTCCATTCCTACTGTCTCTACTGTTTTGATCATAAAAGGCTATTGGATCTTGTCAAAAGCTTTTTCTGCATCTATCGAGAGTATCATGTGGTCTTGGACTTTGGACTGGTTTACATAATGAATTACATTCATTGATTTGCGTATGTTGAACCAACCTTGTGTGCCGGGGATGAAGCCTACTTGGTCCCCGTGAATGATCTTTTTAACATGTTTTTGAATCCGATTTGCTAAGACTTTGTTGAGAATCTTTGTGTCTGTGTTCATCAGGGAGATCGGCCTATTGTTTTCTTTTTTAAGTGAATCTTTATTAGGTTTTGGGATTAAAATGATATTAGCTTCATAGAAGGAATTTGGTAGTGTTCCTTCCTTTGCTATTTGATGGAACAGTTTAAGGAATATTGGTGTTATTAACTCCTTAAATGTCTGGTAGAACTCTGTGCTGAATCCATCTGGTACAGGACATTTTTTGGTGGGAAGATTCGAGATTACTTCCTTAATTTCCTTATATGTTATAGGACTATTTAAATAATTCACAACTTCCTGATTCAATTTAGGTAAGTTGTGTTTACTTAGAAATTCATCCATCTCTTTTGTGTTGTCAAACTTCACAGAGTATAAGTTTTTGAAATATGATGTTATAATTCTCTGGATTTCTTGGGTATCAGTAGTGATAACTCCGTGTTCATTTTTAATTTTGTTAATTTGGGTTTTCTCTCTCTTGCTTTTGGTTAATTTAGCTAGGGGTGTATCAATCTTATTGATTTTTTCAAAGAACCAGCTTTTTCACTGGTTGATTTTTTCTATCATTTTCTTAATCTCGATTTCAGATATTTCTCCCCTTATTTTGCTAATCTCCTCTCTTCTACTACTTTTGGGATCAGATTGCTCTAGTTTATCTAAAGCTTTAAGCTGCATTGTTAAGTTGTTTATTTCTGATGTTTCCATTTTTTTTTTTGATGTAGGCATTAAGAGCTATGAACTTACCTCTTAGAACAGCTTTCATTGTGTCCCAGAGATTTTGGTAAGTTGTATTTTCGTTATCATTCACTTTCAGGAAATCTTGAATTTCCTTTTTAATTTCTTCCTGAATCCAGTTCTCATTCAGCATCATAGTGTTAAGTTTCCAGGATTTAGTGTATTTTCTCTTGTTTGATGTGTTGTGGATGTCCAGCTTTAAGGCGTGGTGGTCTGATAGGGCACAGGTTAGAATTTCAACTTTCTTGTATATGTGTAGATTCATTTTGTGGCCAAATATGTGATCTATTTTGGAGAAAGTTCCATGTACTGCTGAGGAAAATGTGTATTCTTTGGTGCGTGGGTGAAAAGTTCGATAGAGATCTGTAAGGTCCATTTCTTTCAGGGTTTGATTTAGTTCCAAAGTGTCTCTGTTCAGCTTTTGACCTGTTGATCTATCCCATGTTGAGAGGGCGGTGTTGAAGTCCCCAAGAATTATCGTTTGGGGGTTGATTTCTTGCTTTAGATGCTGTAGGGTTTTCTTAATGAATGTGGAGGGGCCCGTATTGGGTGCATATATGTTCAGTATTGTGAAGTCTTCCTGGTGAATTGTACCTGTGACTAAAATGTAGTATCCATCCGTGTCTCTTATAATTTTCTTTGGTTTGAAGTCCACTTTGTCTGATAGCATAATGGCTACCCCTGCCTGTTTTCTGCTTCCGTTTGCTTGTAGAATTGTTGACCAGCCTTTTATTTTTAGAGCGTGCCTATCTTTTGTGGCGAGATGGGTTTCCTGCAGGCAGCAGATTGAGGGATTGTGATTTTTAATCCAAGTTTGTAATCTGTGTCTCTTGATCAGTGAATTAATTCCATTAACATTTAGTGTTATAATGGAGAAACTATTTTTAATTCCAGACATTTATTATGTTTAGTAGCTTTTATAAGTATATTGCTTCGTTTTTAATGGTGTTATATTTGCCTTCTGTTCTCCTGGATATGCCTGTTTTTTTCTTCACGCTTGAGTATCATTTCTAGCAATTTTTGAAGGCCTGGTTTGGTGGACATGTATCCCTTAAACTTGTCTTTCTGCTGGAAAATTTTTCTTTCTCCCTCCATCATGACTGATAGTTTTGCAGGGTAAATCAGCCTGGGTTGACATTTTTGCTCATTCAATACTTGAAGTATGTCTCTCCAAGCTCTTCTTGCTTTTACTGTTTCGACTGAGAAGTCACTTGTTATTTTAATAGGTTTACCTTTAAAAGTGACTTGTTTTTTTCTCCCTTGAAGCTCTCAGCACCAGTTCTTTATCTTGAATGTGGAGTGTTTTAACTATTATTTGCCATGGTGTGCTTCTATTTTGGTCGTATCTGTTTGGGGTGCGGAATGCCTCTTGTATATGGATGGGCCTCTCTTTTGTTAGATGAGGAAAGTTTTCCTTGATGATCGTTTGAAAAATTTCCTCAGGGGTGGTATTTTGAGATTCTTGCTCTGTTTTTCCATGAATATACATGTTAGGCTTCTTCAGGGTGTCCCATATCTCTTGGATATTTCTCTCAAGTATCTTTTTGGCTTTAACAACCTCTTCCATTGAGCTGGTTAGTACTCCCACTTTATCTTCAAGGTCTGAAATTCTGTTTTCTGCTTCCTAAATTCTGTTGATAAGACTCTCTGTGGAGTTCTGGGTTGAAGATAACTTGTCTTTTAGCTCAGTTTTAAACTCTGCTTGAGTTTGTTTTAACTGCTCTATGCCACTTTTTGTTTCTTGTACTGTTTTTCTCAACTCCTCCAGATGTCTGTTGTGTTCCTCTTCAAAGCAATTGATTCGATTTTGTAATTCTTCCCTGATTTCCTCTTTCATAGTATTGAACATGGTAATGATCATATTTTGAAAGTCGTGATCCTGGGTGAGGCTTTCTTGGCCTTTTTCCATGGGTTTGTTCTGGTTGGAGTCTAACATTATGGGATTAATTTCTTCAGTGGGAAATTTGTTTACTTGATTGTTGCTTCTCATGAATTTGCACTTTGACTTTGGCATTATCATTTTAACTCTTAAGATCTCTCAGTTTCACTAAACTGAATTATTTGGCCTAGGGTCCTGGTGTGGCGTGGGCGGAGACTTATCTAGGTCGTGGGGTGAGGCCCGGCTGAACCGCGTGCGCCTCCTGGAGCAGTGTGGGGTGTAAAGGGAGAATGGGGGCGTAGTCGTGGTGCTATTTAACCTGAGGGCAGCTGGGGCGGGCCGGGCGCAGGGGGAGGTCCTCCTCATTCCTTGGCCCCGCGCTTGCGGCTCCAGCTGGATGGTGGGAGTCGGAGCCGGGTCCCTGTGGGCTGACCTGGGGTCCTGGTGGGTGGTGTGCGGGGCGGAGACTTACCACCTAGGGCGCGGGGTGAGGCCCTGGCTGGACCACGCCTGCGTCCTGACCCGCGGAGCGGGGTGGGGTGTAAAGGGAGGATGGGGGCGTCAGCTCTCCTATTCCTTATGAGGACAAGAGTCTTAAGTGGACATTAACTGCTTTTTTCTTCATATTTTCTTTAGTTTTATATTTAAAAAGTTGACGTGTTTCTTTAGTTATACCCCATTGCCTACTTCTCTGGTCACAATGAAATGTCAGTCTCCATCCATAAATTCAGCTTGTTCAATCATATGTGTGAGATTCCCATCTTCCACGGAATTTGATCTACCTGGAGGAATGGCAAAGAGATGAAAGAGTTGACCTTGCCTTCTCAAAAGCTATCTTTTAGCTTCCCTTCAAGCTATCTTTTAGCTTCCCTTCTGTCTTTTTCTTTCTTCCCCTCAGCAATATCTAAGCAAAAGCAGGATGATACTTCCAAGATGTAATTTGTAAGCAACAAGCTCTTTCAGTTTCTCTGTGCTTTGTCTAATATTTGGAACATTGGCTGTTTTTCTGACGAACAAGTAGTTGATTCTCAATACTAAACTGCCTCTGCCAGAATTTCAAGGTACTTAGAATTCCAAACCTTTGACCTGCTTTAAAGTAAACATTTCTGAATGTTTTTCCTACTTATTGATTCTTTATTTCAAAGAAAAAATGAATTCATATGCATATAACTATGTCGATTTTGCTATTAATGATTCATCGACAGTCTTATTCTTTCTGTTTCTATTAATTGAGATTTTACACACAGTGTAAGAAAGATGCCTTGGTGACTAATGATAACTATCCCATAAACTTACAAAGCATCTGTTTGTTTTCAAAATTCATGTTTTCCAAAGCTGCTACTTTAAATTGAACAATTTACAGTGTTTATTGTTCATATTATTCCACTTGCTCATTTCATATCGATTAAATCATCAGTGACAATGGAATGATTGCAAAAATAATCAATATGAAAACTACTACTACACTGTTCATAATTCTGAAATACAATGCTCCCAGTTCCTTATTTTTTGAGGCTAATTATCTCTCATATGCAGACACTCCAGGTAACAAAGAAGTTGTTTGTCCCTGGTTTTTCAACCTCTATAAGCATGGCAACTTAATTAGCAGAAAATCTAAAATGACTGTTTAACTAGTTATTGAACTTTGACTATCAAAAGATAACATTTTGGCTTAAAACAGCCCTTACAAAGTAAGAATATTGCTAAGGAAAATAATGGAGGACTAATGAAAGATATTCTTACATGCTAAGCAATTTTTTTTTATTTGAAAGTAAGTATGGAGCCATGACTCCTGGCTAGGTGACAGCTGTTGTGCATGCAATTTTCAGATAGCCATTGGTATTCAACTGATTTAAAAATTCCAATAGCCAATAAGCTAGATAGACTCTTTCAGTTTTACATCTGCAGGCTTGAAAATTTGAAATCAGTAGTTGGAATAAATACAATTCATTAAATTTGGAAGGACAAATAAGAGGATGCTATGTAGTAACAATTTAAAGACATGTTTTATTATGGAGTGTAATAGACAACTGACACAGCTAGTGCTGAACCACTTCCACAGAGAATAAGAATGGAATGTAATTCATAGACTTTGCTTCCATAAAGCACTTATTGTCATAGTTAGGCACAGGTGTCAACTTGATGGTTGAGGGCTTGAACTCTGGGCACATTTGTGGAGAATTAATGGTTGGGTTAAGCCCAGAGCAAACCTGTAGGAGATTGTCTAGCTGATGGGGAAGGCCTAGCCTGTGGTGTGTGGGACTAGGCTCTGAACAGGTGAATAAAATATCGAGAGCTGGTTGAGGAAGGCAGCATACTTCTGTTCACTTGGCTAGGCATGCTAGTCTGGCAAGTAAGGATTGTCCATCTCTCAGCTGTTATGTGGTGATGGTGTGGCCAGTTCCCCTGAACCTGGTGTTGGTGCATGCTCTCCCATCAAGGTGGACTGAAAACTACAACCAGGAATCATAAGAAAGAATAAAGCCTTGTTCCCTTAACCCATTTGATGGTCATTTATCAGCAACCATGCAGGCAGACTGCAACGGAATTTGGTACCTGGAAAGTGGGGTGTTGCTATAAATCTGGCTATGTGGCTTTTATGGATTCTGAATGGTTTTTTTGGAAAGCTTTGAAATGTTTGAAGCTCTTAAGCTTGTGGATTACAAATACCATTTTGCGGAGTTTAATGGGCTATTTGGACAATGAAAAAGCTGAGAAAGTTGTGAAATGTTTGGACCCAGTTTGTGTTGAGGGGAACAAGTACTTTGGTGAAGTAGATTTTAAAGACTATGGACTGGTTTGCTTAATAGAAGAGAACTGTGTTGGCAGCCTTGAAGATTTGCATGAGGAAAGGGCAAGCAGCCAAATAGCTGCCATTTTTGGAGAAATAAGTATCATTGAAGGAAAACTTAATGCTTTGCATTGGGATGGTGGAAGACATGAACACCACCGTATGGTGATTCCATGATTTGAAAACCAGGATTCCTTCAGGGGCCAAAAGCCCAAGTTAAAGCTGTTTCTTGCCCTTTGGAAGTTTAGCTGCCCAGAAGAGGCTTTTCCAGCATCAGAGCACATGATTTGGTGCAGCTGTGGTTCAAGTGGACAAAACTACATTTCAAACTCGCTTCAGAGTCTTGCAGTGTCCCCCAGGTAGTACGGATTTTGGTGAACGATTTTACAGGTTCATGGAAAGCAGCAAAAGCTTGGTTCCAAGTAGCAGGCATAGAGTTCCTATGAGAGAAGGTGAAGCTTATAGCTGCAGAGGCAAACCCAGAGTGTTGGAGATGCCAAAACCATGGGATGTATGCTGAGGATGACTGCAAGTGGAGATTCAGTCTGGTTCAAGGATCTCTGCTTTTATAACTTGGAGCTGCAAACAGGGACTAGGAATGCCTAGAATCTTTGTGCTACCTTGACTATGTGATGAGTGGCAGAAAATGGACATTGAAGTACAGGATGGGGTGATTTGCTGGATTGATTTTAACATTTTGATTTGATAGACTCATATTTAAAAGACGTCCTGGTCTGACAAGTAAGGATTGTCCACCTCTCAGCTGTTAGGTGGTTATAGTGTGGCCAGTTCCCTTGGCCCTGGTGTTGGTGCATGCTCTCCCATCAAGCTGGACTGAGAACTATAAGCAGGAATCATAAGAGAGAATAAACCCTTGTTCTCTTAAACAATTTGATGGTCATTTACCAGCAACCATGCAGGTGAACTGCGACACATATTAACTGCAAGTATTCCTGAAGAATTTGATACTTTCTGAATCAAACATGCCTGTTATATACAATTTCACTTACAGGTAAAAATCAAAATGTTCCTATTAATTTTAATGGTTATTTTCATCTAGTCACACATTCCTGGGTGTAGAACAACATAGAATTGAAAATTTGGTATTAGGATTTTGTTTTACTATTTTAATATAAAGGGTGAAAATTTTTAAGGACCTCTTGGTGTTTCATTTCCTGTCTTTTTTTTTTTCTTTATATTTTCTTTTGTGTGTGCGTACATGAGTACATTAATTTTACTGACTTAATTTGATGAAATAAGTAGTTTTGCCTCTTTTTTATAGTTGTATTAAATTCTGGAAATTGAAAAACTATACGGAAGTGATCTGTACACATTTGATGCCAGGGTTAAATACATAATAAAAGGTTAAGGGACTCTGGCTAAAAAGATCAATTTTAACTTTTTTTTGCTGGTCCACCACCTGCCCAGCCGGAATGCTCCCAGTCTCTCTGTGTCTGAGGTAACCCCCAACAGCCCATCCCAGCTCCTCCCGCTGACCAGCCTGAGAAGCACCCAGCCTGCCTGGGTTGGCTGGAACTCTAAGCCACTTCCCAGGTCCCAGGGAAGGTGTGCAGCCAGCGCCTCCAGCCCTTTTGTTGGTCCACTCGCCCAGCCGCCCTGGAAGCTTCATGCCACCCTGTATCTCAGGAAGGACACACTGCTCCTCAGAAACAAACAGAATCCAAATAAAACCCAAGCAAATCTCTAGGGGACAAATGTCATACATCTGAAGTTCTCTAAAATCATTCTATCACATGGGAGAGATTCTTCACAGCCAGCCCAAAGATAAGTAAACCCATTTTTACCATCCTTCTTCTATCAATTATTAAACTTTCAATTATTAAATTATTATATAAAACTTCAGGGACTATAACACTCGCCCTTACATATCATCAACGTACTAAATTGTAAAAGTGGACTACCACACTAATATACACCTCCTGTCTACTAAACCTGCCTTAATTGATGTACTAACAATCTAATACCCCCACCCAGGAAATAATAACAACAGACAAATGTACCCACCTCCAAGGCAACCACTAGCAAAAACTGCCAGAGAATATTAATATCAACTAGATCGGTGCATTCAAAAACACACAGAATCTGAAAGGCCTTAAAAGACCAAACAACAATTCCCAAGTCAAAACACAGATCCATGAGAAACAAAACACGAGAAGACAAATTTCCCACCTAAAGAATTAACCCCAAAATGATAGATTCAAACCACAACAAATTCACAGAAAATAGCCAAGAAAGCCAGGCCCAGGATAACAACTTTCAAAGCATGATCATTACTGTGATCAATATGAAAGAGGAAATACGGGAGGAGTTAAACAACTGCGTCAACCACTGTGAACAGGAACACAACAGACACTTGGAGGAGTTGAGAAAAACAGTTCAAAAAACAAAAATAGGCATACAGCATTTAAAACAGTCTCAGGCAGAGTTTAAAATTGAACTAAAAGACAAGTTATCTTCAGCCCAGAACTCAACAGTGAATCTTATCAGCAGAACTAACAAAGCAAAAAATAGAATTTCAGATCTTGAAGACAAAGTGGAAGTATTAACCACCTCAATGGAAGAGGTTATTAAAGCCAAAAAGATACTTGAAAGGAATAGTAAAGAGTTATCAGACAACCTGAAGAAGCCTAACATGCACATTCATGGAATACCAGAGTAAGAATCCCAAAATACCACACCTGAAGAAATTTTTCAAATTATCATAAATGAAAACTTCCCTCATCTAAAGAACGAGAGGCCCATACAAATACAAGAGGCACTCCACACCCCAAACAGATATGACCAAAATAGAAATTCACGATGGCAAATAATTGTCAAAACACTCCACATTCAAGACAAAGAAAAGATGCTGAGAGCTTCAAGGGGGAAAAAAAAAAAACAAATCACTTTTAAAGGTAAACCTATTAAAATAACAAATGACTTCTCAATGGAAACAGTAAAAGCAAGAAGAACTTGGAGAGATGTACTTCAAGTATTAAATGAGCAAAAATGTCAACCCAGGCTTATATACCTGGCAAAACTATCCATCCTGATCGAAGGAGGAAAAAAAAGTTTTCCAGCACAAAGATAACTTGAATGTTTACATGTCTACCAAAGCAGGCTTCAAAAAATGCTAGTAATGATACTCAACCATGAAGGAAAAAATAAGCATATCCAGGAGGACAGAAGGGAAGTAAAATAATACCAAAACCTAAAAGACAAATAATAAACTTACAAAAGCCACTAAACATAAAAAATGTCTGGAATTAAAAATAATTTCTCCATTATAACAATAAATGTCAATGGAATTAACTCCCCAATCAAGAGACACAGATTACAAACTTAGATTAAAAATCACAACCCATCAATCTACTGCCTTCAGGAAACCCATATCACCACAAAAGATAGGCACACCCTAAAAATAAAAGGCTGGTCAAAAATTCTGCAAGCTAATGGAACCAGGAAATAGGCATGGGTACCCATTATGCTATTGGACAAAATGGACTTCAAACCAAAAAAATCATAAGAGACACAGATGGATACTACATTTTAGTCACAGGCACAATTCACCAGGAAGACTTCACAATACTGAACTTATATGCACCTAATACGGGCCCCTCCACATACATTAAGCAAAGCCTACAGCATCTAAAACGAGAAATCAACCCTAAAATGATACTTCTTGGGGATTTCAACACCACCCTCTCAACATGAGATAGATCAACAGGTCAAAAGTTTAACAGAGACACTTTGGAACTTAATCAAATCCTTAAAGAAATGGTCCTTACAGATTTCTATCGAACTTTTCATCCATGTACCAAAGAATTCACATTTTTCTCAGCAGCACAAGGAACTATCTCCAAAATAGATCACATATTGGGCCACAGAATGAATCTCCACATATACGAGAAAGTTGAAATTCTAACCTGTACCCTATCAGACCACCAAGGTCTAATGCTTCACATCTGCAACACAACAAATAACAGAAAATACACTAACTCCTGGAAACTAAATACTATGATGCTGAATGAGAATTGGATTCAGGAAGAAATTACAAAGGAAAGTCAAGAATTCCTGTGTGAACAATAATGAAAATACAACTTACCAAAATCTTTGGGACACAACGAAAGCTTCCCTAAAAGGTAAGTTCACAGCTCTTAAATACTACATCAAAAAAAATGGAAACATCACAAATAAATAACTTAACAATGCAGTTTAAAGCTTTAAAGACACTAGAGCAATCCATTCCCAAAAGCAGTAGAAGAGAGGAGATGAGCAAAATCAGGGGAGAAATATCCGAAATTGTGATAAGGAAAATGATACAGAGAATCAATGAGTCAAAAAGCTCATTCTTTGAAAAAATCAATAAGATTGATACATCCCTAGTTAATTAACCAAAAGCAAGAGAGAGAAAACCCAAATTAACAAAATTAGAAATGAAAATGAAGTTATCACTACTGATAGACAAGAAATTCAGAGAATTATAACGTCTTATTTCAAAAACATATACTCTGTGAAATTTGACAACACAAAAGAAATGGTTGAATTCCTGAGTAAGCACAACTTACCTAAATTGAATCAAAGAGTTTTGAATTATTTAAAGAGTCTTGTAACATATGAGGAAAACAATGAAGTAATTTCAAATCTTCCCACCAAAAAATGTGCTGGACCAGATGGATTCATCAGAGTTCTACCAGACATTTAAGGAGCTAGTAACACCAATACTCCTTAAAATGTTGCATCAAATAGCAAAGGAAAGAACACTACTAAATTCTTTCTATGAAGCTAATATTGTCTTAATCCCAAACCTAATAAAAATATACTTAAAAAAGAAATCTAGAGGTCAATCTCTTTGATAAACACAGATTCAAAGATTCTTCATAATGTCTTATCAAATCGGATTAAAAACATATCAAAAAGATCACTCACGGGGATCAAGTAGGGTTTATCCCAGGCATATAAGATTGATTCAACATATGACAATCAATAAATGTAATTCACCATATAAACCAGTCCCAAATCCAAAACCACATTATGTTCTCGATAGATTCAGAAAAAAACTTTTGAGAAGATCCAACAACTCATTATGATCAAAAACCTAGATAAGCTTGGAATGGAAGGAACCTTTATCAATATAATATATCAATATAATAAAAGCAGTATACAGCAAGCCAACAGCAAGGATTATACTTAATGAGGAAAAACTTGAAGCAAGGCTGTCCACTTTCACCACTTCTATTCAATATTGTACTTGAAGTCTTGGCTGAAGCCAAAAGACAAGAAAGGTACATAAAAGGGATTCAAATCAACAAGGAAGAAGTCAAGCTAACTCTATTTGCAGATGATGTGATCTTATACCTGAGTGATCCCAAAAACTCCACCAAGAAACTCCTGGAACTAATACAGAAGCTCATCAGGGTGGCAGGATATAAAAATAATGTACAAAAATTAGTGGTCTTCCTATATGCCCAGAATGAAAGAAGTGAAAAAGACCTGAGAGAAACAATCTCATTTACTATGGTCTCTAAGAAAAAGAAATAACCAAAGAAGTAAGAGACCTTTACAGTTAAAACTTTAAAACCCTAAAGAAAGAAATTGCAGAAGACACCAGAAAGTGGAAAGACCTCCCATGTTCTGCATTGGCAGAATCAACATCATAAAAATGACCATCCTACCAAAGGCAATATACAGATTCAGTGCTATACCGATCAAAATCCCAAAGCAATTCTTTAAAAAGGTTGATCAAACAAACTCAAAATTCATATGGAGGCGCAAAAGACCCAGGATAGCAAAAACAATCCTGAATAACAAAAACACAGCTGGAGGTATCACCATATCAAACCTTAGTCTATACACAAATCCATAGTTGTAAAAACAGTCTGGTACTGGTCCCAAAATAGACACACAGATCAATGGATAAGGGTTGAAGACCCAGATATAAGCCCACACAACTACAGCCATTTGATCTTTGACAAAGAGGCCCAAAAATCTAATGGAAAAAGAACAGTATCTTCAACAAATGGTCCTGGAAAAACTTGATGTTCACATGCAGAAAATTAAAACTGGACCCATACTTGTCACCATGTACAAGAATTAATTCAAAATGGATTAAGGACCTCGATATAAGGCCAGAGACTGTAAAAACCATAGTTGAAAGGGGAAGGGAACTCCCTTGAGCTGATTGGGCTAGGCCAACAGTTCCTAAATGGGCATCCAATAGCACTGTCACTACAACCAACACTCAACAGATGGGATCTTGTGAAATTGAAGAACTTCTGTTCAGATAGATTGTAACTCGAGCACACAGGCAACCCACAGAATGGGAGAAAATCTTCACTAACCACATATCTGACAGAGCCCTATTATCCATAGTGCACAAAGAACTTAGAAATCTAAACACCAAAGGAAACAAATGGGCCAATTAAAAAATGGGCCTTGGAACTTAAAAGAAACTCTACCAAGGACAAAATTAAAATGTCTATCAAATATCTTAAAAAATGGTCCACATCCTTAGCCATCAGGGAAATGCAAACCTCTCTGCGATATCATCTCACCCCAGTCAGGATGCCAAAAATCCACAATACAAACAACAAATGCTGGAGAGGATGAGGAGACAGGGGAACTCTTCTACATTGCTAGTGGGAATGCAGGCTCATACAACCACTCTGGCGAGCCATCTGGAGATTCTTTAAAAAGTTAAAGATTGAAAAACCATATGACCCTGCAATTCCACTTTTGGGAATAACCCCCCAAACAGCAAAAATTCACCTCGATAGCACAAGCACGACCATGTTCAAAGCAGCAGTGTTTCCAATAGCAAAGTCATGAGATAAACCTAAATGCCCAACAGTTGACGAGTGGATAAGGAAAATGTGGTACATTTATACAGTCAAATACTACTCGGTCATCAAAAATGATGAATTTATGAAATTTTCTGGGAAATGGATGGAATTAGAAAGAATTATAATGAGTGAAGTATCCCAGACACAGAAAACTAAACACTGGATACACTCCCTAATAGGTGGATCCTGGTACTAAAACCACTTAGAGACACACTCAAATTACTATAGTAATTGCAAAGATTATAAATAGGAGGGAAGGGGAAGGAGAGCCCCACCAGAAACAATGAGACAGGGGATCATGTTACAGCCAGCAGAGAAAATAGGCCACCATCAAGACTGCAAGTAAGTAACGAGACATCTGATTAAGTTCACAGACTTTTCTTCCTGATCATTTTCAACTAATGAGGTATGATCTCACCAGAATGGGAGGGCATATACTCTGGCAGATGGAAAGTAACCTTTTTACAAATGGGAGACTGACCGCCCCTCACCACGGTTTCCTACTTTTATTCCATCTATCTTTGAATATACTCTTATAATAACACTCGATTTTAACAGATTTTTATCTCTGGCCAGGTGGCGACATCCAATACCATCAGGATGGAGCCAAGGGCATTGCAGGAGCAGCAAAACTGAAAAAAAATCAACAAACCATAATTCAGATCATCAGAGATTCTATATCAACCTCTTGGAACCAGGCCAGCCTAATCTCTCACCATCCTTAAGCTCAGGGAAATTTGCAGTAGAGGGGGTGGTAAGATTGTAAGAGCACAAGGATGGGGAGGAGTAATGATATGCAAGATACTCCACACAAGTTAATTCTGAAACAATCATAATAGGACTTTACATAACCTGCACAATGACCAACACATATTGACCCCTCAACGTCTAGCATGGACCAAAGGCACTAAGATCCTTAGAAGCTAGGGATTAACAGCCAAAATTGTGTTCCTATACTTATGGATAACACAAGAAATAGTTCTCAGAAATGCCACTGAGTCCTTACACCTCATCAGAGAGGAGGTCCCAGAGGAAAGTTTGACATACACATTAAAGGATGCTTCAGGGATGGGGGTAGGAGGCACTGGGAGATAGGGAGAGGGGGGAAAGGAAGGGGAAAAGGGGGAGGGAGGTCGGAGGTTCAGGGAGAGGTGGAGGGAAGGAGGGGACCAGTGTACCTATTAAGTCTGTATGAGCAAAAATTAATTAATTAATTAATAAAAGTTCAATTTTATTCTGTTTACTTTTTTATTTTAAAATTCCTTTACTAACAGGGTACTTTATTATTAGACTGGCTTTTTAAAAGGACAGATACACTGAAGTGATTCTAGTACATCCCTGAAAAAAAATTTTGCTGCCACTTGTGCATTTTTTATGAGCTGGAAGGGCAAATGAACAGATCAATGGGCTATACAAGTCAATTTTCTGTTTTCTGTCTGCAGAAGTCTGGATTTAAGACAAAGTCATGGAACCAACCCAAATGTCCAACAGTTGATGAATGGATAAGGAAAATGTGGTACATTTATACAATGGAGTACTACTCAGCCATCAAAAATGATGAATTAATGAAATTTGCCTGGAAATTGATGGAATTAGAAAAAATTATACTGAGCAAAGTATCCCGGACACAAAAAATTAAGTATCGTATGTACTCCCTAATAGGTGGATCCTAGTACCAAGCCCACTTAGTGACATACTCAAAGATTAATCTCGGTAATACGTACAGTAATTGCAAAGATTATAAACAGGAGGGAAGAGGAACGAGGGCCCAGCCAGAAACAAGGAGAAAGGGGATCATGTTACAGCAGACAAAATGGGTTACCATCAAGTAGCCTATTCCATGACTTTGCTATTGTAAACAGTGCTGCTATGGACATGGTCATACTTTTGCCATTGAGGGGAATTTTTCCTGTATGAGGGATTACTCCCAGAGGTGGAATAGCAGGGTCATAAGTAGTGAGACATCTGGTTAAGGTGATAGTCTTTCCTCCCTGGTCACTCACAACTGAGGGGGTTTGATTTCACCAGTAAGGGAGGGCATAGAGACTGGCAGATAGATAGTAACCATCCTGCAAATGGGAGACTGACCCCCCTCACCACGGTCTCCGACTCTTATTCTATCTACCTTTGAATCTCCTCTTATAGTAAGACTCTATTTTATTAGCCTCCTATCTCTGCCTAGGAGGAGACATCCAATACCCATCAGGATGGAGCCAAGAGTGATACAGGAACAGCAAAACTGATAAAAAAAAAAAAAAACAACGAACCATAATTCAGAACATAAGATACCCATAAATTAATCACTTGGAACCAGGCCAGCCTAATCTCTTCCCATCCTAAAGTTCAGGGAAATTTGCAGAAGAGGGGGCGGTAAGATTATAAGAGCCTAAAGATGGGGAGAAGTAATGATATGCAAGATACTCCACACAAGTTAAGGCCGAAGTAACCATAATAAGACTTTGCATGATCTGCGCAATGACTGGCATAGCATTAACCCTCCAAAGTCTAGCTTGTATCACAGGAACTAGGATCCTTAGAAGCAAGGGATTAACAGCCACAGTAGTGTTCCTATACTAAAGGGGAACACAAAAAAAGACTCTAGGCAATGCTATTGAGTCCTTTCACTTCATCAGATAAGAGGACTCAGAGGGAATTTTGACATTCACACCAAAAGATGCTCCAGGGAGGGGGGAAGGGGCACTGGGAGAAAGGGAGTGGGGGGGAGGGGAAAAGGGAAGAAGGAGGAAGGAGGTCTGGGGAGGGATGGAGGGAGGGAGGGGACTTGGGTACCTATTAAGTTTGTATGAGTGAGAAAAATAATAAAAGAAACTCCTGGATCATATTTAATATACTAGCCATAATGATCCAGATCTGATATATGTTGATCTGTCCTCTACATCTGATATAACATTTTCATGTGACCTGTGATCAGAGATATTATATGTAAATTAATCAATTGCAATGTCTGGCCATGAAATGAAATATTATATTTGTGGCATTTGCCTTTAGGCCTGAATGATAGTAGTTCAAATTCTATGTCATGACCATGTCCATTTTTTTGATGCTCAATGCTTTTTTCTATAATACATACTCTTTTAACCATACCAAACTTCCTGCAACATGCTTTAACTTTCTAAGTCCATTTCCATCTAAATCCATTTTTTGGAGGCTGAGCCATCACAAACATCCTACAGCATACTTTAACTTTCAAACTATAATTAGTTACAGGATAATCTCTCAAGTTTTTCAAAATTTAAGAGAATAAGTTTATTACATGACAGTAGAGAAATGTACAAATCTTTTTATTTAAATTAGGTTAGCATGTTTATAATTTAAAGCTGAAGTATTCACGGGAGACATGTAAGCATGTATTGGTATTATATCAGAGTATTTAATTCAGTATGTACTTGGGCCTTTTCAATGTTATCAAAATTATTAATTTTTAATTATTTTAATTTTATATATTTTAAGTGAGCATGACAAAAAACAAAAATGTTAGTGTGTAACAGAAAAAATACTTTTTGAAGTTGCCACAAATTTCTTACTTTGAAACACAAAGAACACAAACACAGCTATTAGACATATAACAGGAGTTCATAAAATTCATGTAACTAAATTATCATGATACAGCTCAGAAAACACAGATAAGGAGATGTAGTTCATCTTAGAGACACCTTAGAAATACATTAACCCATTATTAATTCATGACATAGTATAAAAGTTGTTTTGGAAATAAACTTTTAAAAACATTACCAAGCAGATTAGTATTTAAGTAAACCACATAATTGAAAATAGAATCTGATATAGGTTATTTAGCAAAGCAGATTTTATAGAAACCTGGTGACTTGGAAAGAAATTGTTTTGTTATTAAGCAAATATTTGCCCAAGACTTATAAGTAAGTGTACAAAATAAAACAAGTTAGAGATCTTAAGTGTTTTTCCTTCAAAGAAATTTAGGTTATCTTTAGTTAGAACTTCCAAAGCTTACAAGCAGAAAATCCATAATTACCATATGAAAAGCCAGCTGGAGTGCCTAGAGACCTTAGGTAAACACTTTTCATTTCCTAGCATTATTTTCTCTTTAAATGAAAAGTCAGATATATGAAAGATGCTGTTTCCTGTGCTATGGAAGAGTAAGGTCTGAACCCATATCAAATCAATGGTTTTATCAGTCTGAGATGTAATCCTAACTGGTTTCCCTCTTAGTTTCTTTTTTATTTTTTCTCTATCTGTGCTTTTGTATTTTCTATTAAAATTTGAATGTATATTTACATCTCCAAAACCTCTAAAAAAACTACTGAACAAGCTCTTTGTTATTGACTTACTGTTAAATTAATATTTCCTCATGCTGAACTAGAACAAGTTATACTATGAATGCTATTTCCCCTAAATTTAAGGAATAATACTTTTAATCAAAAGATTAAACATATATTATTTATATGTTTACATTCTCATATTATATAACATAAATAGAATAACATACGTGGCAAACAAAAAATCATTACATAATAGAAAGTGGAAGAAGAATGAAAATAACAGTGTGGTGAGTATGAACTTACAAAACTCAAATTCTGGAAATTTTTACTAGTTTTTATGGATTTGTGGGTCATCCTGAGATCCACCATAGACCAAACATTACAATTAATAACTTAGATGCTTTACTAGAGAGAGACTGAGAGAGAGAGAGAGAGAGAGAGAGAGAGAGAGAGAGAGAGAGAGAGAGAGAGAGAGAGAGAGACTAGTACCAAGGCTTACACAAGGGCAAGGTGTTGTGCGTGCAGCCCCGAATTACGTTTTTACACAGTTTTTATATACAAGAGCACCTTCCATGCAGGTCCATGAGTTGACTCCTTGGCGCCAGCAAAATAGTTTAGCAGGCAGTGTTTTACAGTCTTACCAGCATATAGGCTTCTTGTAGACTCTCTGACCAAATGGCAATGCAGGCTTCTTGCAGACCCTCTGGCCAAATGGCATTCTAGAGGAGAATTCCAGAGAATGGTAGGAGAGTGAACATTTTTATTGTTTGTTAGTAATTTCTCAAGCTTAACAATTCCTTTTTAAGATTTTAAGATTTTTCCTTTTATGCTTCTCTCCCACACCAGTCTCTACTGAAATTTTATTGGATTACAAAAAGGCTACATGTAAAAGCACAACACAATTTGTCCTGTAGAAATTGTAAATGTATTTGAGCCACATGCTTTTACTGGAACCAAGACACATCTTTAAAAATCAGATAATTCATGAGAACATGAGGAATCACAAATTCACTAGGTGAATTAAAGCCTTGATTATGTGCATTACAAAGGGAGAATAGAATGTAAGCCTCTTTTAGAAAATAAATGTTTCAATCTCCATGAGTGTATTCTTGTAACTTCTGGAAAGTTTATGAAAATTAATGAAATGTTAGCATTAATGTATTTTAATACTTTCAGAGGAAAATAAACATAATAATTGTCATAGATTTTGTTTGGATACAGATACTATAAAATCAGTTAATGCAATTTACTCATCAATATATTTATGAAGATAAAATAGTCTTTTAATCTAGATATTATGATTTATTTGGTCATGGATCTTAGAATGCATTTTAAAGCTGTATTTAGATATTCTATTACAATGCTAAGGAATGTATTTAAGATTTTGGCAAGTGAAATTGAAGGAGACTGTATAGTTTAGATTAAATAGTCATTTTCTGGATGTCTGAGATGATTTTTCATAAGAAAATGCAAGTCACAAATAAGAAGGTGTTTTCCTAATTTCTTGCATTTGAGATGACTATATGATAGAATTTTAAGATCAGTTTTCTGAAAGAATACAAGGAGAGTTAGAATACCAAAACAAATGTCATTCATGCTGTAGTTTAAGGTGGGTTGTTATATGAAAATTTTGAGATAGATATTACTTACTTAAACTTCTGAGAAGAGAGAAGAATTATTTTTTTTCTTTTCATGGAAAAACGAAAGAAGACTGTCTTAGCACTCTATGCTGGTTTTCAAACCTGCATTTGGCAAAAATGAGCAACAGTGTTAAAGGCAATCCAGTATAGTTAGAGGAGTGTTGGTGTTGTATCAATGGAGGTGATAGTATTTCAACAGAAAATCAATACATTCATGAAATAGTACCATTTCCTCTTATAAGTGAAAAACATTTTAATTAATGTTCCTATTCTGTCTTCAGTGTGACCTAGTCAACAATACAAGAAGTTGAGAAAATTTGGTATTGTGTTTGTAAACTATTAGACAAATCAGGTTGAATTCAGAGTTTCAATGACTGAGACTAAAAACAATGGAATGTAAGACAGAGCTTTCCTAAGTACACAAAAGTAGCCTAGCTCTATGGTAGAAAGACAAATACTACTACAAGTTATTTTTTTTACGAAAACATCTAGGCAGCTATAAATACTGTTTTGGATCATAATTCACCAAAGTTAGAAGAACATCACCTGAACTTAGAATTAAGCAATAAAAATATTGCAATGAGTCCATGGACCAAATGATTCATGTGGAAAACAAGTACTACAATATGATAAAAAAATGAAATTATGTGAGTACCTTTCCAAAAGTCAGTAAAATTAATAATGGTAGACCTGAACTCAAGAGTTGCTGTGTATTTCCATAACATTGAAATACCAACATTATAAACACATAGGTACAGACAGGCCAATATGTATACACGCGTGTGCGTGCACAGACACACACACACACACACACACACACACACACACACACACACACCAATTTGAGAGGGAGATTTCTTAGGAATTTGGTTTACACTGGAGAACAAACTCAGGTTGTCAGTTTTTTGTGCATGTGTCCTTGTTCACTGACTCATTAAACTAAGCATCTAGTTTTTATTTGACATTAGATGGTTATACAAATCAAAATTTGTTAGGCTTTTATTATTTTGAAATTTCATTTTGAGTGTGATTCACAGACCTTAGCTGATCCAAGCAAAAAAGGATTAACAATGCTTTTGAAATTGATAAGGAATTTAAAAAACTTGTTTTTGATGGCTCAGTATAGTCATCTACTAGCTTATATCTACTAGTTTATATTCTACTAGCTTATATCACCACAGCAGACAAAAGACAACCACATAGCATAGACTTTTAATCACTCAATGTTTACACACAAGAAAAAGAACAAGAAAACATTTTGGTTTCAATTTTATTTAATTTCTGCTATACATTTTAATGACAAATTAGGCATATCACTAATTTCTCATGGGTCCTCAAAATATTAAATAAATACCATAACATGGGAGACTATTGGCTTCAACATATGTACCCACTGCAATTCTTCCACAGTTCATTCATATAAACAAGCTTGATACTGTTTATATGACAAGCTTGGTCTACCTAAGTCATAGTTGTTTATGTTATATAAAACAAGGAAACATTCCAGTTAAAGTAAGGTCTGACTATTTACAATAAGCAATGAGAGTTTAAGAATTATCTTGGATTGATAGTTGGAAAGTTTAGGATGTTTAGAAGCAAAGAATACTTGTCCACAGCATTACATTACAAAGGCACCACAAAAAAAGAACATTATTATCTCACATGCTACAAGGATATACATATTTGTAGATGGCATAGTCATGAGGGCACTTAACAAAATTTTTAGATTAAATACATATTTAAAAAGAATGTTTAAATTGAGCATCTAACTTACACTGAATATATTTCTCTAATAACATGGTTCATATAAAAAGTATTATATCAAGTAGGACTTGGCTAAAGCTATAGGTTTTACTTTTGAATGGTAAAACTAAGTAGTTAATTATTTTTAAAACCTGAGGAATTCTAACTTTTATCATTGCAATGCAGATTGAAATGCTTGAGGGAACCTGAAGTCAGTCCTCCTGTGGTATCCAAGATGAAGAGCATCATTTTGTTAAATTGAGGTTTAATTTCCAAGGTAACAAGCAGTACTGTGCATTTATATTGTATGCTCTGCTAAGTCAAATGCTCTTGGAGGGTAAGTCTCTTGCCATATGTACTTATGTATGTTTCACACACTTTGGGAAAATATATCAATTTTCTGAGCTACAGCATAATTGTTTATCTTCTGTTTGCACTGGATTCAAGCAAATGGATATTGTATGCTTGTTTCTGTAACATTTATCATTCAATTGACAGTCTCTTCACAGAATTTGTCAAATTATATGATTTGAATTGTGGGATTATAATGTGCTTTTACTTCAGCTACAGTACCATTGTCAAAGAGTCACCCTCTCAGAAGAATTTGGATAAAGGAATCCAATGCCTATTAATAATTTTCCTAGAAGTCTTTACATTTCTTTTATGCATTTGGTATTTGGAAGCAGCCATTCGTAAGAGGATTCACGGACCAAAACTTGTAATACACAAAAAATTTATATTTTTATTTAAAATTTTGTGACTACCTTAATTTGTATTTTTCTAGAGAAAGATTACTTTCATTGTGTTTCCACAGAACTATATAAACCAAAAATTGATGTAAAAATATTGATATGTCCATGATTAATTTAAGTACTGGCTTAAAAATTTAAGTGAGAAAAATATATACTTTCCAGCCATAAATATGTTTGTTATATTTGAGAGTTTATTCATGGTTCAAAGTAAATTATTATGTTTCTTTTTGAACTATGAACTTAATGAAATCTTACTGAATTGACTAAATAAATATAATGCATATGATAGTAAATACACTGTTTTGAGAGGGTTTTGTTTAATTAAGAACTCCCAGTAATGCTGAATTTCAACATAATATGAAAGCATATGTGTCTCTGAAAAGAAAGGAATATCAGGAGCACAAGATAGTTAAGATGAAATGTCCATTGTATCCTCACATCATGGAAATTCACCATCTCAGAGAATTCCAACATCCACAGCTGCTACAACTTCTAAGTAGCATCAATGGAAAGATCCCATTCAGTTGTGCCGAGATGTAGGTTACATTCTTTTTTTGTCTTTTACACAAATCTATTTCCTGCCAGTAGGTCAGAATATCAGTAACAGAATAATCCATAGGTTCATAGAAGACACTGCTAGAAGTTAGGATCATATCAATTCCTTTTGGCATACACTTGTTTATTCATTCCTTTAATCCATAGCATGTGGATTTTTAAGCTTTCTGCAATTACTCCTTTATTTCTGCATAGCAATTAGAATCAACTGAAATGCCCCTGCTTTTACTGCTCCAATTTTAATTGACTCTAAACATAGACACTCCACATTTCTATGAGAGCTTTGCTGTCAGGAGACTTCTCACTGTCTTAAATTGATAGGAAATTGTGGCTGAATTTTTTTCAGACTGTTTTGTTCCAGTTAGTAGAAGCATTCTCTTTGTTTTGTGAATTCAGTGTATAATGTGCTTTATTTGTGAATTTTGAATTGCATCTTATAAATCACCTTTATGTTTATGCATAGAAAAATATGGAAAATTTTATGGAATTTAATGAATTTTATTTTTTAAAAGCTGTTTTGGCTCAGTATTCAAAACTATGAGCTTGGTTCTTTTTTCTCAAAATGAGAGTACAAACAATAGAACTAGCAGTGAAGGAATTGGAAGTAGCAACCCCTTTTGCCTAATGCATAATGGCAAGAAGAAATTGGTAAGAAAGGGATAATGTTAAATGTCACCCTAGGGAATGAGATTTCATATTTATGGAACATGTGATCTCTTTACTATTCTAAATGACTCTGTCTGCAAAATATTCGCATCCCTGAGTGACAATAAATCCTTGGTTAATATTTTCATTAGTTTGCTTAGGTCAGATCAAAACATTAGGATATAGAAATCTCCCATACTTCTAATTCAATATTGTTTCTTTCTTCTACATGCTACTTTACCAACAATGATTATATGCAACAATATCTATGCATGCCATTAAATATACACACACACACATGCACGCATGCACACACACACACACACACACACACACACACACACACACACACACAAACACGAAGGCATCCTCTTAATTTTCTTGATTTATGTGAAAACATGGGAAGATCAAATTGGTTTATCAGAATATATTTACAGTAGGGCTGACAAGATGGTAAAGGTATTTGCTACTAATTCACTGGTGATCTAATTTTTATTCCTGGTGAGAAGTGGAAAGACAGAACCAACTTGCGACAGTTGACTTCTGACCACCACATGTATACATATTACACATCACACACACACACACACACACACACACACACACACACACACACACACACACAGTCATATCTCTCATACACACAATAATAACAATAATATATAGTATGTTAAAATATATTTAATACTGAAACATTAGGATTACCACTGGTTTTCTTAGCAGTCAGAAGGCAATCCTGCTTGTATGTGGATTGTGGGACAATCTAAATAATTTAATCATATTTATAGCTTTGAAAGGTGTTTGATTGAGGTGAGGGTAGTGCAGAAAAGTATCATATACATTTGATCTACTTGGATATATAGATGCTTATAGTATATTCTGATTCGTGTTGTTTTATCAGCAAATGGTAAAAGAGCCATTTTTTTCTGAAAATGCGGTAAATATGTAACAACATTTTCCGTGTTTGGCAATGCTAGCAAAACACTAGAGGTTTGATGATGCAGATCATTCAATTTATAAATATTTTCCATTCATTCAAGTTCCAATCAAGATGAAAATGGACACTAGATTTGAAAAAAAATGGTAAAAGGGGACTATGCAATCCAAACTTGCCTTGATCTTGTCCTTACCACAGTCTCAGAAGTGTTGGCTTCACTGGAATAAGACACTATGCTCATTTTCATAAAAAGTAATTCAGGATGACATGAACAAAAAGAAAAGCCAAACATCAGATAATCACAGAAAAATGTCCAAATTTGCTCCTATCATTTCTCCCTGAAGATGTGAATTTATTTGATCAAATAGCTGCCAATCTGTTTTTTCCCCTTCTCTGAACAGTAAATGTGCAGTGAAGCAAATTATCTCCAACAATTGCATAAGTAATATATTGAAGTAATTAATCCCATTGAAACTCTTTTTGACCCGATTATATTGGAGACAATTTCCTGCTAATGACTGAAGTCCTAAAGGAATAAATAAATAATGAGAGAAGACATTTATTTTTCAATCATGAATCAGCATTTGGGCCTGAAAATTAATGTGATATTTGTACAAACATGGGTATGGAGGGAAAACTTTCAGGGAAGACAGACATCGGAACCATTAAAGTTTAGATATAATTTTTTTCCTTTCTTTTTATGATGTTTCAGTGAGTTACATCTTGATTCTGAATTTGATATTCACATTAGTTAACTAGAGTTTTGAAACTTATGTTTTATATGTTTTGCAATTAAAGAATTGCATACCCACATTTTGAGTCATCATAAATGAATACAGTTATGTTTTATTTAGGCATAATTTAGAATCCTTTAATAGTGACATGGTTAATGGAAAAAAGATCAAATAAATCCTTTATATATAATGATTATATGTATATCATACATAATCATAATTTATAAAAGGGTCTTTAACTTGAAATCCATTCAAAACACTATAGCAGTATCTAATGCGAAATTCAGGCATGCTCTCAGAGATAGCTGTTAATAGTCAATGATTTTTAATAATATTTGTCTATGAACATTTGCATTAGTAAGGTGTTACAAATAATTCATCAAGTTAAAGAAAAGCTATAATATCTTACCTTAAAATTCTCTAGAAATTTGTTCCCTAATATTTTAGTATTTTAATTTATTGCTTCCCTTTACCACATTTTTGTTCTTTTAAGCCTTTTTAAAACAACTTCCAGTGTTTCTGGTAATCGAATAACTAATATGAAAGTTATTATAAGTATCAAGCAAAATAAGTTGAAACCATATGAAAAATTTCTTTTGTTGTTTTCTTCTTATTCCTTGTTCAAGACCAATCTTCTCCCTGAAGTGTGGTCCAGGATTTCTGGATATATCAAGGATTTGAAAGCTGTCTTAGCATCACCACACCTTTTATTTCAGACTTTACTTTGGAGATTAAAACTGAGAAAGCAAAAAAAAAAGCTTTCTCAGTTTTAGAGTTTTAGAACTACTCCTTCAGCTACCTTGTTAATCCCTTTATCTTAAGTATGATAAAATGACGATTATGATAAAAATTAATGTTAACATCTTGTTAACCATTTTTGTTGCATTATAATCAAGAAGCTTCTTGTAGTGTTTCTAAATTGAAATCTGTATTTATGACTAAAGTTTGCCATCTAGTGGGAATATTGTTCACTATTTTATAAAACCAAATGTTACAGGACATTATTTAATCTTACTGGTTTGAGTGGATTCATCACTGAGTTTCAACAGCATTTTAAATATTGAATTAATTCCCAAACATAGTCATAATGATGTGCTCTAGCAGAAACAGCTATAATAATTGAACTAAAATTAAAAACACATTTGAAAATAGTGATTAAATCTGAAAACTATTTCAAATGTGAAAATGATCTTCTATTGCTTATACTATGAATTTGCTAAACTTTCACCATCATTGCTGAGAAGATCCCTTCTTTCTCCTTTCTTCAATAGTTTTATTGAGACTCAAAGCAATACACCATTTTTCATGCACATTCATTTATGTCCTAAAATCAGACTATTTGAAAAAAAGAAAAGGTATTTATGGTTCTTAATTTGATAACTTTGAAAGTCAAGTCTTTACTACGCAAACAATTGTGGGTTTTAAAAATAATTATACTATTAAAATCAGTATTTCATCATATTAAACAATGTCTTTCTTTAAAAGTCAGTTTATTTAATATAGTGAGTTCATTGAGAAAGGATAAAATGTCTTGCAGTTCAGGCTGAGAACTGTTTTGTCTTAGAACTCTGAAAAATAAGCCTCCATATTCAGTTGTATGGACTATTTCTAAGGTATCATTAATGGTTATAAACACTCAATATATTCTAATGTGAGTGAACTGAATTAGGAGGCAAACACGCATGGATGGTTGGAACTAGAAATGTATCTATAATAACTTGAGCAGGGTAGCATTAAGGACAAGAACTAAACCAACAGACAAGTATGGTAAGTAAAAGTGGGAAAGAAGATGAGGATTGTGTAGGAAATTACCTACTACTTGAAGAATAAAATCAAGGCAAACTGGTGTTGAGTCATGCTTTAGTTGATGTAAGTCAGTTCAAAAGACATTTAGTTTTCTTGTATAAGAAGGCTAAAAATAATACCACGTGGGGAGAAAGGTCAGAGAGCATTCTAACAAATATTTTCATTTCCATGTGAATGTATGCAATTTCTTTCATTCTTTCAACTCTCCTGTTTTTTATTCTATGCCATAGGTACATTATATAAACATATATAGATGTTTGTGTATATAAATTTTTTATGTTGCCATTTAGCAATCATGGTGAACTTAATCCCTTACCTATGTTTTTGTGAAAATTTTTCCCTCAAGCTTTCTTTCAGATATATCATTTACTACCAAAACATCAGTACCCAAGGGGAATAAAGAAAATCGCATAAGAAACACAAATTTAAAAAATGTTTTTAATGTTGGTTAAATAGAATACATTGTTTCTTTGCCAATTATAGTTAAGGAGAGAAAAAGGTTTTAACACAGACGGTACTGTTGATGTTGAATCATTCGATGTAACATTTCTTAAAGAATATCCATATATTTTAAAGTAAAAGTGAAAAATTTATGAAATATTTAGAAATGTCTAGGTGAAACATATAGTCCATTAAAAGTACATTTTTCTCAAGACTTAGACTGTAATGCAAATATTAGATTTTATTATCTATGTCATTAATGCTTGATGGGAAACCTGTTTGTTAAGCTAGAAATCGTGACCCATGGCTATAATCTTAGCATTGTTGAGGCTAATGCAGGAGAATCACAAATTCAAAGGCAGACTGGGCTATGTCGCGATACACTTTCTTTGAAAAAAAAAAGAAAGAAAAAAATGTCATTTAAGAATGTGCTTTTGAACAGATGGCTCAATGAGTAAAATCATTGGCTGAACAAGAGGTGAATTGAAATCCTTAGAACCTACATGAAAGCCATACTCATAACAAGAGAATCTATAATCTCAAAACTTAATGATCCTGGAAGATGGCAATAAAAGAATACCAAGACAATGCAGAGCAACTTCTCTGTGTACTCAGTAGACTTACAACAAAAAGATGTTGTATAAACAAAGTAGACAACTAAGATAAATACCTGTGAATATTCCTCTCACCTCCACAAGAATGGCATGTAAAGAGTGTGCCCACAATCACATGCATAAAATAGTGTACATACAAACATACACATCATACATAATAGATCTGTAATCGGACTTCAAAATATAGACCCCACCTGATAGATCTGAGATCAGAAACAGGTCTTGACCATGGAACCCACCATGAATGTTAGTAAGATCTGTTAAGGAAAATAGACAAATGGACAAATGGACAAAATTCCCAAATAACTTTCTGGGACAGAACAAAACCAACTGGTCAAACCTAAATTCCTTCCCCCTGCACTCCAACAATTAGAAGTTTGCAACCTGAACTTCAAATTAGTAGTAATATCCATCTTGAGGGGAAATTGTTGCTCCCTCACTGGAGTTTTCGAAGGGCTTCACGAAATATTTTAGTCTTCATGGATGAAGATTAGTTTCACTTTCTAACACCCTTCCTTCCTCACCTTCCTTCCTCTTTCTTTCTTTCTTTCTTTCTTTCTTTCTTTCTTTCTTTCTTTCTTTCTTTCTTTCTTTCTTTCTTTCTTTCTTTCTCTCTCTCTTTCTCTCTCTCTTTCTCTCTCTCTTTCTCTCTCTCTTTCTCTCTCTCTTTCTCTCTCTTTCTTTCTCTCTCTCTTTCTCTCTTTCTTTCTTCTTTCTCTCTCTCTTCTTTCTTCTTTCTTTCTTTCTTTCTTTCTTTCTTTCTTTCTTTCTTTCTTTCTTCTCTCTCTTTCTTTCTTCTCTGTTTCTAATAATACCCATGTGCTTACATTGATTGTCTTTGTTGGTTGTCTGAAGATAGAAACATAATAATAATATGTGTCATAGAGTGACACCCTAATACCGTATGCAGAATACTTTTAAATGTACACAATCATAAAGGCACATTAGTTATAATACAAAAAGGTAGGTGATCCTGACACATTTTCTCTTTTTAATATTACTATTTTCTGTTTATAGATCATTAGTTTACTAAAATTGCGTCTATAAATTTTGCATTAAAATTTAGGCACCGAACTGTAATAATTCATGAAAAATCCAGTAATCTAATGCATTCCAAAGACAGTATTGATCAGTTATGCTTGTGATAATAGTGGAATAGGAATCTCATTATTACGCTTTCTATGAATGAACTTAAGGGCTAGCAAGCCTTTAAGTGTTGTGCTGTTTAATTAGCTGTATAGTAACAGAGAAACCACATAGCATCTCTGATATGTCACATCAATTGTACAATATATTACCTTGCAGTTTTGTTATGAAGACAAAGTGAGATAAGTATATAGTAGCACTTGGTAAATAATCATTCTTATACAAATGCAAAATGCTGTTTTTAAAAAACTGAATGTATTGCACAAGAAAGGACTCTGGGAATTGGGGCGGGAGGCACAGGGGGATGGGAAGGGAGGGGTGAGGGGAGGGGGAGCAGGGGATTCGGGGGAGGAAGAGGGAGGGAGGGAACTGGTGTACCTATTAAGTTTGTATGAGCTGAAATAATAATAAAAATGTATTATAAAAATTGAATGTATAGATATTGCTTAATTGCAGTGAAATATGAAGTTAGCTTTAACAGTGTATGCTTTCAGAATCTTATTAAAATATGTGCATTGTTTCCATTTTGTCTATTGTTAACTAATTTCTTTTACTGAGGACCTCATACTTTATATTTCAATAGCCTCATTAATTCAGTACATGGATGTGGGTTTGTGCATTCTAGAAGAAAGCTCTCATACATAATAAAAACGTGGAGATCTTATTTACATGCCAAATTTTTCCCATCAGTGCTGTCACTCCCTGTTGCTCTGTAGGTTCAGAAACATATACTGAAATTTAGCTAGGATGATATAACAATGGTTTAATACTATTTGGTTCTACTGGAATTTTCCGGGAAATGGATGTTATTAGAAACAATTATATTAAGTGAAGTATCCCAGACTCAGAAAATTAAGCGCAGTATGTACTCCCTAATAAGTGGTTCCTAGTACCAAACCCACCTAGCCCTCCTGGAGACACTCAAAGATAAATCTCTGTAATACCTACAGTAATTGCTAGGATTATGAACAGGAGAGATGGGGTAGGAGGGCCACACCAGAAACAAGGAGAGAGGGGACCATGTTACAGCAGAGAAAATAGGCCTCCATCAAGGACTGCAAGTAAGTAATGAGACATCTGGTTAAGTTCACAGACTTTCGTTCCTGATCATTTACAACTGAGGGGGTATGATCTCACCAGAAAGGGAGGGCATATAGTCTGGCAGAGAGGAAGTAAACGTTTTGCAAATGGGTGATTGACCCCTCCCTCACTGTGGTTTCCTACTTTTATTACATCTACCTTTGAATATACTCTTATATCAAGACTCTAGTTTAACAGCTTTTTATCTCTGGCCAGGGGTTGAAATACAATACCCATCAGGATTGAGTGAAGGGCATTGCAGGAGCAGTAAAACTGCAAAAGAAAATCAACAAACCATAATCTAGAACTTCAGAGACTCTATATCAACCACCTAGAACTAGGCCAGCCTAGAGGGGGCGGTAAGATTGTAAGAGCACAAGGATGGGAGGAGCAATGATAGGGAAGATACTCCACACAAGTTAAGGCCGAAGCAATCATAATTGGACTTTGCATGCCCTGCGCAATGTCCCACACACTATTGACCCCATAAAGTCTAGCATTTGCTAAAGGCACCAAGGTCCTTGGAGGCAAGGAATTGACAGCCATAATAGTGTACCTATGCTTAAGGGGAACACAGGAAAGGGTTCAGGGAAATGCCACTGGGTCCTTGTATGTCATCAGAGAGGAGGGCCCAGAGGAGAGTCTGGCATGCACATTAAAGGATTCTCCGGGTTTGGGGGGAGTCACTGGGGAATGGGGAGGGAGAGGTGAGGGGAGAGGGAGTAGGGGGGTCGGGGAAGGAGGAGCAAGGGAAGGAACCAGTGTACCTATTAAGTTTGTATGAGCGGAAATAATAAATGTTAAAAAAATACTATTTGGTTCATTAACCTATGTTAAATGATGCTGAGATCAGGTCCAAAAAAATAGAGACAGGTTTTCAGAGCCAACTGTCAATGTATTCTCACGATGGCAGAAAACCTGAAGTAATTTTCAGAAAATGGAACAAGAACTAGGTATTTGAATTGTGCAAAACATCAGCCTTGATATATTAATAACCCTATTATTGTGCATGGAAATTATTTATACTTACTTATGAAACAATTTGGTCTGTATGAGAGATGGAAACATGCTGTCAGATTTTTCCCCTCTCAATGATGAATTGCATCACAGGAAAAATCTAAATAAGATGTAGTGACAGAAACCTAAAATTTTTGCTTCCTTGGATTGATTTAATTAACTGTTTTTGATCCACTTTTGTTAAAGTCCTTATTACTCAAGAAAAATGAATAAATTGAAATATCATGCCAGCAACCAAAGGATATAATATAGATATGTGCTAAATATTTTATTTATGAAATACCACAACATTCAGCTCATGATTCCAAGCTTGGGAATGTGTGTGAAGGTTATCATGTGACACTTAGCTTTTGAGAGTCTCCTTAGTTAATTAGAGAGAAAAACATTAATAAAAGAAACTTGAAAATAATTTTATTATTACTGTTTAATTTTGAAGATTATCCTCTGAAAGCATTTTTCTGTTTCTGCCAAATACTGTTAAACAATATTATGCATCATTTATATGGTAATTCTTTAATAATTATAAAACAAGTAATACCAACACCTTTATTACAGCTTCATTCTCATTAAACTGTACATACTGTTTAAGAATAATACAAGATGTAATATAATATACATGTAATCTAAATGTGTGTAAAACAGAGAATGGGAACATGGGTCAGTGAATAGGAACAGTGGCTGGGCAAACTTGAGGAATTGAATTTAAATCAACAGAATTCTTATAAATAGCTGGACAGTACCAGCATCTTTAATCCCAGCATTCCTCTGGAGATGGAAAATGAACAGAAGAGAATCCCTGGCATACACACAAAGTGGTAAAACAATAAAAAAAATGCCTGTGTCAAATAAGATGAAAGTGGAGAATCAACACCCTAGGATATCCTCTGTCCTCCATGAATATGCACACACTGTGAGTTTTCATTAATGCAAAGAAATTTAAACACATGCACATTCACGAAGAATAATATAAGCCAAGCGTTTGTGCATCTGTTATGTAGATTTAACAATATTATTGTAATAATCTCAGAGAAGCAGCAACCTTGTTGAGAGTCTCATATACATTATACTCCTCTTTTCCACAGGTTATCACAATCTTATTTTTTTAATTTTTATTTTTAAACTTTATTTTTAAATTTAAAATTTTAAAGTTATCTGCTTTTTCCTTATACTGTAACTGATGACCTACATCATTTACATAAGTGCAATATTGTGTCGTGTTGCCTGAACTTAAATTTTAAATGAGCAATATCATAACTTATGGGTATATTCTGAATATTTTCATTTAGTATGTGGAACAATTGTTTATAATGAGCTCTAAAATTTGTTTCACTATGGTAACATGTACATATCACAAATGTTATCATTGTGGTATTCTTAATTTTAAGTGATATAGCATTAAGAGTATTTTTATTATTTTGTAGCAGTTTTAGAATCTGAAAAACTTTCTCATCATCCCAAATGAAATTTATGTAATCATCATGCAATTATTTCTCCCTTTTTATTCATCTCATAAAATATGACAAAAATTTTTCCAGATTCTGTTTCTAAAAATTTAACTATTATTGATACCTCATACAAATAACTTATGTAATACCTTGGTACATCCATGCATGTCTGGCTTATTTCACATAGAATAATGCTTTCAGTGTTCATGCACATTGCAACATATGTCTGAACTTTTTGGTTCTCAGAATAATATTCCACAGCATAAATACACATTGTTTTTCCACTCACTCATACATCGACTATTGAGTTGCATATTTTTGTTATTACAAGCAGTGTTTCTGTTGACTTACAACTTCTAGTTATTCCATGCATATACCTAGTACTATAATTGTCATATTATGAAGATAGTCTGTAATTTCTTGAGGAAAATTCATACTGTAGCAGTTAGCCTGTGTGGTTGCTGATAAAATCATGACAAAACAATTTAAGGAAATAAAGGGTTTAAATTTCTCTTATTATTGTCTGGTTACAATTCTTTAGTCCAGCTTGACAGGAGAGCATGCACCATCATGAAGGGGCTGATGGAACTGCACACACCATATCCACATAACAGCTGAAAGAGTCAGCCTCACTTGCCAAAAAAACATGTCTTGCCAAGTGTAGAGAAGGAAGCAACTTCTTCATCCAGCTCTCTGTATTTTATTCACATGTCCCCAGCCAATTCCTACCCACCATAGGCTGGTTCTGCCCCATCAAGTAGACAATCTCCTGGATTCACTCTGGGCTTTACTCAACTACCACTTATCTACAAATGTGCCCAGAGCTGAATTCTCAATCATCAAGTTAACACCTGTACCGAACTATGACACATACTGCTTTGCACAATATTACTGCTTTGAATCTTTATAAGCAATGGCAAAGTGTTCATATGCCGGGTCTCGGCAGCTAGTGTGGAAGGGAGTGCTGGTCCAGCCAGGCACAACCTGGGGCTGAGTGGGATGATGAGTGTTGCTGGCCCTGACCCCCCTCACCACTGGGGAAAGACACACCAGGCCGGGTGCTCTGTCGAAGCAGGAACCAACTTTATTGCAACAGTCAGGCCCTTATATACCCCACCCGACATCCCATAAATCCTAGCATGAGTCTTTGCTGATTGGCCCTCTCAGCTAGGCAGTTTAATGGCACCAACTCTAGAAGGCGTAGTCTCACAAGATTTGTAGTCTCATGAGATTTATTTTGGGCTAGTGGGGTGTTACTATGTGCCAGTTGCTGTTGCAACCTAAGGCTGAATTACATCAGCCACAAGGCTGTGCTGAATCATGTGGATGAGGCAGCTTAAACAGGTCATGAAACTATAGCCAGGCCAGGCCTTGTCCAGCATCTCGACGAGGCCCAACATTATATTTCTGTATAATTACTCACTCCCTCTTACTTTTTCCTTTATTTCATTCTTACAATTATAATAATCCACATAGTTGTTTATTAAAAATCTTAATTTCTCCAAAAGTTCCTTCTTCGATATTCCATTTCATGTAAATACTCATACTGTCTTACTCCAGGTATCTGTGAAAGTTCCCTTGCAACTTTCACAAGGAATAATGTTTACTTTTCCAGTCAAGAACTGAGGTACACAAAACATTGACTATACTTTCACCCAGAGCAGGTAGAATGTTATGAAGAAGTCCTGGATGCAACCTCTTCCTGTGCAAGACCATTTCATACTGCTAAGGTAGATGAGGGATAAGACTGACTGAAAATGCCAGGGCAGTTCACTGGAGGGGACTTGTTCCTGTGTTTTAAAATATGACTTTTTTAATGGGGAAATTGGACATTAGTTTCTGTAGTACTTTGCCTTCTTGAGACCTCATGAAATTATTTAGTCATTTTTTGGTGTGTGTGTGTGTGTGTGTGTTTGCATGTTTGTGTTTATCTGAAAATTTTTTTTCATTTGCTCACAACCAAACAGTTTAGGGGGTTTTTATTCTTGCTTATGATTTTGGTTACAGTTCATAGTCCAGCTTGGTAGCAGTGTTCATACAAACACCAGAAACCAAGGGTAATAGTCACATCATCCCCACAGGAATTGATTTATCTGAGAGCAGAAATCTCTTTACTTGCAAGACCATGAGTCTGCCACATAGTCTTAAGTAAGACAAAGAAAATTAAAAAAAGGAATTAAGGATGGATGTTTTCTTATTTATATTTTATAAAATTAACCATGTAGCACTTTTGAAGAAATTTGTCCACAGAATAAGATATTGGGTCTAATGAATTATCTTAACAAACTACATAGTATACAAAATCACCTAGTGTTTTTCTATATCATAGCAGAGGTAAAACAAAACATTGTTTATTTTAATTAAAGATAAATAAATAATTCATCTTGGCAAGGAAAATATGGAGACAAAAGCATATATAGCTATAAAAGTAGAAGTATGAGGCAGCCAATAACCTAGTCATGGGGAAAGACGGATATGAATACTGATGTTCAACTCACTTTTTACTGAGGTCTGGGACTCAGTGAAAGGTGAGACACTCAGGTTTAACCCCAACCTTTCAAATCCCCTACAATGAGAGTCAAGACTTCTTAGATATCTGAAATTTCTATAACACAATTTCTTCAAAAACTTGCAAGGCATTCTCAAGAGTGATATTATTACAGAGTAGAAGAGAATGTCCAAACTATACAGCATAGAAGAGAACGTCCAAAGTATGCAGCATAATTTCACCACAGAAATTATAACCTTGACAAAGGACCAAACAGAAATTCTAGAAATTAAATTAAAAATTAATCAAATTAACACATCAGAAAGCATCACCAATAGGCAAGACCATGAAGAAGAATGAATCTCAGGAACTCCGGGATGGTGGAAAAGTTAAGAGAATAACACATTTTCACAGGTAGGAAAAAGTAGGGCTCATGGAATCAATTTTAAAATCATATTATACTTTGGGTAATTATTCACTAATTTTTTTTCTGTGAAAGATTCTTTACCTGGGAGCCCTTTCACCTTGGGTGGATGTGATTTAGTCTTAAGAAGCTGAACATTCTCTGAAAGGACTTGGAAACCCCATTTACCTGATTATCTCTGAGTTCTGGCCGTTTTAGTTTCATTGCACTAGCTCTCTTATACCTCAACCTGAGGATAATGCAGGGGACAGAAAGTTGTTTTATTTTCTCCACAGCACATCAGTATTTTTAGTCTCACTCTTGGTAATAATACTCTTTTGTTTGTCCTGCTTTGGTCTAAGTTCCATGTTTGTTTTCCAACAGTCAGAGGATTTCTCTTGGATTCCAAGAATTGTATCGGTGAGAAATAAAGTCCTACAGAACATTGATGTTGCTTTGTGTCTGGTGTGGCTCACGTGAACTCAGGTCTGCTTGATAATAGCTTACATTACAAAGGTGGGGATAGTAATGGCTTTAACGGGTTGAACCCCTGGGTTTGGTGGACACCAATGATTCAATTGAGGCACAAACTTGCCTGTCATGCTTTTGAGAACACTCAGAGGAGACATAGAAAGACAAACATGATATATTCTCTTTTATATGTGGATGTTAGCATTGAGTCTCTGACTAATGTAATTGATTTGAAATTCTTGTAACAGCCACAAAACTTAAAAGTGACAGATGAGTAGAAGGAGAGGGAGAGTTAGAACTAAGACATTAAAAAAGGAAATTGTGGCTACCACTGGAATCAGTGTGACAGGGGAATAATGAACGGAAATTCTTGGGATGGGATGAATGTATGGTGTTTGGGAATGAATAAGTAACATAAAATAATAGAAGTGTTGAATGCAACCAGATAGAAACTGCTTACATTATTAATATTTCAGAAAACATTTCAATTTTAATAAAAGGAAAAATGATGGACATTCCCTATACAAGGAAAATAAAAAATGCCACATAATGTTCCAACCAGAACCCAGAAACAACTAAACAATACTAGAAGCAACAGGTATGTAATACCTCCCGATAAGAAGCTGCTCTGAGAGGTCTCAAAGGCCTCCCAAATAATGTAAGTTTTTTCCACTGTCCTTGGCCTCTCTTCCCCAAAACTGAGAGTAAGACTTTGTTACTGAAAACAAAATGCACATGCATAACAAAGACTCCAGCTGAAAATGGTGTGGAATGTTACTCCTCGATGGATAGATTTCCTAATACCAGAAAGTACTGTATAATCTATTGGGGGATAAAAGCAACCAGAAGTCTCATCCACCTGTGAAATTTTCAGGCTGCAGTAACAATCACTCTGGGAAGAGATGATCATAGTGTAATAGTTGCATGAATGGCAAGGGGGCAGTCAACAGCTTTCTAACCAGACGTACGGCCCAAGGCCTTTTCAAAAAGGATCATATTCCTACAATTGTATATTATAAAAAGAAATATAAGAGGAGGGGAACAAACGTTTCAGGGAAAGTGCAAGCTATGAAAGTTTAGCTGAAAATACAGTATTAAAAATGTTATTATACCCAGAGAGTGGAGGAGTACTCAGCACGCAATATGGAAAATTTCTGTTGCAAAGGAAGATGGTTATCACAGAAAATCACAGCTGGAAAAAATGCAGATGATAAGTGACTTGTCCCTAACATTGGTCATCCCTCTCTCACCCCAAGGCTCAGGGACCATTGCAGAAGAGTCAGCAGTAAGATTATAAGAATGTTAAATGCAAAAGAGATATAGTCATACACTTTCTTTGGCCATCACAAGGCTGGTATATTTATTAATTCACTACACCTATGTATATCCCTATAAGATCTGCTTGGAAATTGTTCTAGCAATATTTTATCATAGAAGGAAAAAGAACTCAAGAGACACCACATCTCCCTGAAAACCTGATGAGGGTTAATATTGGTTGGAGGACATATACGATGCTTTCCTTAGTGGTATATCCAATGACATAAGATTCATGCTCAACCAAGTATTCAAGCAAGTGACATCAAATGCAAGCCAGATGAAACTCAATGTGAACAGACTGCAAAATAGGAAGGAGTCTTGCATGGGAGAAGAAGAGCTGTAATGGTGAGAGGAAAGGGAATGGGATTGGAAGTTAAGGCTGTGAAAATATAATTATAAGTCAATATATTCATGTATGAAAAACAAAAACGATAAAAATAAAGTTTCATTTTTGAAAGTATCAGGGAAGGAAGGAGAAGAGAGAAAGAGAGGGGGAGAGAAAAAAACAGAGACAGAGAGACAGAGAGAGAGAACATGTATGTCACACCCCATGTGTGTGGGTACAACTTTCAGAAGACAGTTCTTCCACCACGTGAACCATAACTACCTTTCCCCAAAATGAGAGAATTGTCTTTGAGATGACATAAGGATCACTCATAAAGTCCATCAGCTCCCACCCCCTTCAAGTTATAGTAAGAACAATCAGGGATGAGGTAAGCAAGATGTTGTACCAAAAAGGTCTTTAACAACTTATAGTGTTCCTATACTAAAGGGGAACACAAAAAAGAGCTCTAGGCAATGCTACTGGTCCTTACACCTCATCAGAAGAGGAGGACCCAGAAGAAAGTTTGACATACACAAAGGATGCTCAATAATAGGGGGGAAGGGGGCACTGGGAGAAAGGAAGGGGGGAAAGTAAGGGGAAAAGGGGGGAGGGAGCAAGGGGATCCAGGAAGGGGTGGAAGGAGGGAGGGGAATAGGGAACCTATCTAGTTTGTATGAGTGGAAAAAAAAAGATCTGAAATCTCTTTCCACCAAGCCTGTTTTTGTGACATTTCTGAACACTTCTTTGGTCTTGCTGCTGCAGGTACATACCATCCAATGCCTAGTGTCCTCAGGTGGTAGCAGGATCTACCTTCATTTCACTTTTAGTTTTTAAATTTCAGTTTTTCATCCTTTACAGTATCAAACTGATACTATCATGTTGGCATATAGGTGTCTTTAACTGCTGAGACACCTCAATTGCCCCTATTTTTGTTATCTTCATGTCACAACTTTTGTCCACTAGTACACAGTTGAGCTTAATTTTTCATTGAAAAATATTTTAATTATGTTATTTCAACTTATTCAGTTCCTTTCATAATATTTTGCACCAATTTCTTATTGCAATTTCTGTTTTCATCATATGTAGCTTATCAGAATCAATTTCAAGTTCATGCTCACTTAGCTTTAGTGATAGAAATATTATTCTATGCATGTTTTTACTCTTCAGATTTTTGGTGACATTATCACAATATTATTGCTTCTAATTTTTCACATAATTATCTTTATAATTAAAAGCTCATTAAAGTTTATGTCCTTTAATATACATTCAGAAGAAAAAGTTAAATTTCTATTTACAAAGATTTTTCCTCCCAAAGGGATAAGTACTCGCTTATTCTGGAGCCACTATGAGTGACTATAGCCCAGGAACATAGATTCAGTTTCCTCCATGTGTTCCACAGATTCTACATGTTCCACAGATAGATCTTTTGAAATTTTTATAATACCAGAGAAAGAAAACCATAAATAAGTGTCAGGTTTGAAATGTTAGTTGTCCCCCACAGGCTCATGTGTTTGAATCTTTGTTTGGGAAGTCATGTCACCTATGGGAGGTAGAATCTTGCTGGATGGAGGTAGTGACAGGGGATGAGATTTGAATCTACTCTAGAGCTTGTAGCAGCAGCTCTCAGTCTCCAAGATGCCTGCAGTGACTTACCCACCTCTAGCTTTGTCCACCTTAAAGGACTGTATCACCCCTCTGGAACTTCAAGTTAAATGTATCTCCATTTCTCCCTTAGGTTGTTTAAGACTCAATGGTATCTCACTGTAACACAAAGAGTAAACAGTACAATAAGGATATCTTTAAAATACATTGGCGAAAACATCACATATGTGGGTTACAGTAGAGTTGGGAGAGCTCTATTATGGGCCTTAACTTAAGAACATTCTGACATTCTTAGATTTTGGTTATTGGGAGGTATCAATCTACTAAGGTGGTACATCTGAAAAAGATTCACCTGATAGTTATAAACTTTAGGGCAGACATAGAGGAAGGGCAAGTGATGCATATGAAAGGGGGGTGTCAAGGTTATGTACAGGTATCAACTTGATGGTTGAGGGTTTGAGCTCTGGGCACATTTGTAGAGAATTAGTAGTATTTTATTTGAATTATTTGAAATTACAGGTGATCTTTTAAAAATTTTCCTCTGCTACCCTACCTCACCCCCTTCTCCTATTAAAAATCTTTTTCCTTACAAATTTTCCACCAAATAAGAAGACTTTTTGTGTATGTGAGACTCCAATGTTTCCACTAAATCAGCACTTCCATGTGCCTGGGCAGCAGGCTTTGCTGGAATTGCAGGAAGCAAGACCATATTTTTCAGAGAGCAAAGCATGAAATAAAGCACAGGCTTCTGTCTTAAAATTTGGTTTTGATCTTACTAAAGTGAGATTCTACTTTAACTAGGAAACAAAGACTTTATATGTAAGTCAGGAAAAAATATGGAGAGTCTGTACATGCCAGAGCATTCTTCACATTGGGGTAGGTTTATGGGGCCCATATATCATTTTTAAGAGCACATATCTCTGTGGATGTGATATTCAAGTATAATCCATCTTCACAGCAGCCTTGCTGGCTAGGGTACTGTTCCCACCATCATAACACATCTTCAAGAGAAAGAGTTAGCATCAAGATTGTATTCATATATTGAGCTTTAGTACTTGATTGGAAAAAGAAAGAACTCACTGCTTTAGTGGTAGGCTCAGGTTTAATGTGAATTTCTGTGCAAGTTCTTGTGCCAATGAGATTTAGTTTATTGTCAACCTACATTGTCAAAATATTGCCTCCAATAATATTATCTTAATTTAGGCAACATAATTTGGAGGATGATAATGTACTCTAGGATTGGGTAATGCAGGGCAATAAACAGAGGACTTTACCATGGAACTTTTCGTGTACCTGTGAATCCTGGCACTAGTCCAATTCTATAGTTAATTGCCTGGCTGAGATGAAAGTAAAAACAACTATGACCTCAGAAAAATAATCATATAACTTAAACAAAATCTCATTATTGCAATTGAAGAAATATCTAATAATCAAATGTCTGGAGACTATTACATATCAACAAGCACATTAAGAAAATTATAGGCTGTGGGGGCTGGAGAGGTGGCTCAGGGGTTAAGCCTCTGCCTTGCAGGCAGAAGGTCCTGAGTTCGGATCCCAGATCCCACGTATAGACGCCAGGTGGAAGCGGGGGCGGCCTGCGCTTCTGGTCCTGGTAGGGCGGAGCCTGTGAATCCCGGGGCAGAAGGAAGTGGAGGCATCCATGGTGGTTCGTGATTCGTCCGTGGTTCTACACACACACATACACACATGCGCGCGCACATACATACGCACACACACACAATTGAATAAATAATAAAAAAAATTAAAAAAAAAGTAGAAAAAAAAAAGAAAATTATAGGCTGTGTTAGATTCATCTTTCTGCTGCTGAATTAATGTAAGTTTAAAAAACAACGTAGGGGTCAAAGGGTTTATTCCAGCATATGTTTCTTGCTTACAACCATCACCATGTCAGAAGAGTTCATGCCAACATTAAATACTGAAGGAACTAGCCACACTATATTCACAGAAGGAGATAGTGACATATTTCTTCATTTGCCAGCATGATTATGCCAAAATACTGAACCAACTCTCTCCATCTTACCTACCTACTCAGGGAATTAGCCCATGAACTGTGGTTTGGGTCTGTAAATATCAATTAAAGTTTCCTACAGGATTGCTCCAGTCTTGCCTTAGCAAAACAATCTTCACGGACATGCCCAGAACTTATTAAGAAAGATGAAGTGCTCAGGCATTTGCTTCAGATATGTCAGCCAGAGTCATCTCTGACTCTGCCTCACATCTTCATGCCTTTCCTTGCCTATCCTCCCTCTGAGTCTCATTCTAGAACTTGATTGCAGCCATGCTCATGGCCCAAAACAATTCAGATTTCATTCCCCCATCTGAGCTAATCATTAAATAACCCAAGAATTCACTAACTAGATACCACAAAAGCCTAAGGCTGCTATCCATATTTATCCAGCTAAGGATCTTGAATCTTTACAACTCCAGAAGGACTATTTTAGCATCTGATCAAATCATAAGATAAGTAACACATTTTTATTTTGCATCATTCCCAAAATGACTGTTACACCTGTTTAAGTCCTCCATACATTGCACCCTTACCCCATCAACCAATTCCCACTCTTAGTCCTTTACACTTGAATGCTTCTAATAAACCCCCTAAACTAATTTTAACTGCATACACCTAGCTATTATATCTCCCCTATAATATCCTATTAAAACTCTTCTGATACTTTAGCCAAACCTGACTCATCAAATATGACTCCCAATTTTAAACTTTTTAACTAAAACTTGTGCATGAACACTTTCTCCCTAAATTGGTGTTAGACTTACATACCATAAGTGCATTGCAGCTACCACACCCACAAAACACCACCAAGCAACCCTGGCCTAAACATTAAACAACATTATTTCATCCAAATCTAGGGAATTCCAACAACCATTAAAATCAGGTACCCTGATCTAACTCAAGAAGAAACAAACACAAACATAACTCAAGATGCTGAAGCAACATCATAAAACTACAAATTATACCAATTATCAGGAAAACATGTCTCTTGCAGAAAAACACCATGCCCTTATTAATAGATTAAAACCAAAATAACTTCTTGGATACCAGCTAGGAAAATAACAATGAAGATAATGTGTATATTATTAATATGTTCAAGGAAATGCTAGAGAAACTTCAAAAGGAGTAAGAAATACTCCAAGAGGAAATGAATAGACGCATCAGCATGTATGAAGAGGAAAATAACAGGCAGCTAAATGAGATGAAAAATACAATCAAAGAAACAAAAATAAGCAGAGAACAAATGAAATAAATCACAAGCCAAAATTAAACTTGAGATAAAATCCAGGCTAACCGTAATCAAAACCTCAGTATAAAGAAAAAATCATCAGCAGAATCAATCACGCAGAAGATAGAATATAAGATCTGAAAGAGAAGCTAACAGAGAAAGTTTGTGCCATTTAAAGATGAAAAACATTAAGAAAATATGACAAATTCAAAGATAAACCTCTGTAATACCTGCAGTAATTGCAAAGATTATAAACAAGAGGGAAGGGGAAGGAGGGCACCATCAGAAAAAAAGGAGAGAGGGGATCATGCTACAGCAGAGAAAAGAGGCCACCATCAAGTATTTCAAGTAAGTAATGAGACATTTGGTTAAGCTCACAGATTTTCCTTCCTGGTCACTTGCAACTGATGGGGTTTGATCTCACCAGACACAAAGGGCATCGAGTCTGGCAGATAGAAGGTAACCATCCTGGGCTGGAGAGGTAGCTCAGGGATTAAGCCTCTGCCTTGCAGGCGGAAGGTCCTGAGTTCGGATCCCAGATCCCACATATAGACGCCAGGCACAAGCAGGGGTGGCCTGGGTTTCTGGTCCTGGTAGGGCGGAGCCTGTGAATCCCAGGGCAGAGTAAACAAGAAGGAGGTGGAGGTGGTCCATGGTGGTTTCCGAATTCGTCCGTGGTTCTACACACACACAGACATACACACACACACACACACACACACACACACACAACACACACACACATACATGCATGCACGCACATACATACACACACATGCACAATTGAATAAATAATAAAAATAATAATAAAATTAAAAAAAGGTAACCATCCTGCAAATGGGAGACTGATCCCCCCCCAACTCACCACGGTCTCCTACTCTTATTCCATCTACCATTGAAATTACTCTTATAATAAGACTATATTTTAACAGCCTTTTATCTCTGGCTAGGAAGTGACATCCAATACTCATCAGGACAGAGCCAAGGGCAGTGCAGGAACAGCAAAGATAGAAGAAGAAAAAAAAGAATAACAAACCATAATTCAGAACATCAGAGACCTTACATTAATCACCCGGAACCAGGCCAGCCTAATCTGTCCCCATCCCAAGGCTCAGGGAAATTTGCAAAGAGGGTGTGATAAGATTGTAAGAGCCTAAAAATGGGGAGGAGCAACAATATGTAAGATACTTCACACACGTTAGGGGCGAAGTAATCATAATAAGACTTTGCATGACCTGTGCAATGACCAACATGTCATTGAACCCCCAAAGTCTAGCATGGATCACAGGCACTAGGATCCTTAGAGGCAAGGGATTAACAGCCGCAATAGTATTCCTATACTAAAGGTAAACACAAAAAATAACTCTAGGCAATGCTACTGAATCCTTACACCTCATCAGAAAAGAAAGACCCTGAGGGAAGTTTGACATGCACACTAGCGGATGCTCCAGGAATGGGGGGAGGGGGCACCGTGAGAAAGGGAAGGAGGGGGAAAACGAAGGGGAAAAGGGGGGGAGGGAGCAAGGAGATAATGAGAGATATTATCTTACAAATTAATTGTAAAAGAATATATATTTTCTACTGCTATAAAGAATGTCAAATGGAGTTTTGTAAAATGAATGAAAGAAATGCTGAAATATGAAAACATGGGCAAATATATTTCTAACTCGTATGAATAAACAGTAGAAAAGTTCAGAATATTCTAATTCTGTGAACATTTGATATATAACATTCATAATTTATAATGAAGAATTAAGCACAATAAATATATGTGTCATAGTTAAACACAGGTGTCAACTTGACTCTTGAGGGCTTGAGCTCTGGGCACAGGTGTAGAGAGTTGATGGTTGAGTTAAGCCCAGAGCAAACCTGAAGGAGATTGTCTGGCTGCTGGGGAAGACCCAGCCCACGGTGGGTGGGATTAGGCCCTGGATAAATCACAGAGAGCTGGTTGAGAGAGTGGCATCCTTCTGTATACTTGGCCAGACATGCTGGTCTGGCAAGTAAGGATTGTCCATCTCTCAGCCATTAAGGTGGCCAGTTCCCTCGGCCCTGTTGTTGGTGTGTGCTCTCCCGTCAAGCTGGACTATGAACTGTAATGGGACTATCGTAAGAAAGTAAACTCCTTGTTCCCTTAAGCTGTGTTCTGGTCATTTATCAGCAACTATGCAGGCAGACTGCAACACAATTTGGTACCGGGAGTGGGGGTGTTGCTGATAAATCTGACTGTGGATTTTGTGTCTTTGGAACGGTTTCGCTGGACAAAGTTGAAAATGCTTGAGAATTTTCACTTTGTGGATTTACAAATACCGTTCTTCAGCGTTTAGTGGGCCAATTGCTGAGAGACATTGTTTGGGCCCAATTTGTGATAAGGGAAACAAGGACTTTGGTAAAACTGAATATAAGGACGATGGACTGGTTTGCTTGACAGAGGAGAGCTGTGTTGGCAACCTTGTTTCTTGCCCTTTGCAAGTTTGGTTGCCTAGAAGAGAGGCTTTTCCAGCGTCAGCGCCTTGAAGTTGGTGCAGCTGTGGCTCCAGTGGACTAAGCTGCGTTTCAACTTGCTTCGGAATCTGGCAGCGTCCCTCAGGTGATACTGGTTTGGATGTACTACTGAAGGGTTCATGGAGAGCAGCAAAAGCTTGGCACCAAGAGGCAGGCGTAGAGTTCTGCAAGAGATGGTGAAGCTTAAAGCTGCAGAGGAGAACCCAGAGTTGTGTGTGAGATGCCAGAACTGTGGGACTGCTGCTGAGGACAACTGTGAGTGGAGATTCAGCCTGGTTCAGAGGAACCCTGCTCTTACAACTTTGAGCTGCAAACAGGGACTGAGAATGCCTCGAATCTTTGAGCCGCCTTGATTACATAATGAGCAGCAGAAGATGGACATTGAAGTACAGGATGCGGTGATTTGCTGGACTTTGATCTTTTAAATGTTTTCTTATTGTTTTAAGATCCTTCTGTTTTAATGTTTTATCTGCTTTAAACTTTTAAAATATTGGAACTGAAGTTTTAATGAGAGAACATTTTAAATTTATCCATGGAATGTATTTATATTTTAACATCTGTGGGGACAAGGAAAGGTTACAGTTTAAAAGTGCTATTGTTTTTGTGTCAAGTTGACAAGGGGTGGAATGTCATAGTTAAACACAGGTGTCAACTTGACTCTTGAGGGCTTGAGCTCTGGGCACAGGTGTAGAGAGTTGATGGTTGAGTTAAGCCCAGAGCAAACCTGAAGGAGATTGTCTGGCTGCTGGGGAAGACCCAGCCCATGGTGGGTGGGATTAGGCCCTGGATAAATCACAGAGAGCTGGTTGAGAGAGTGGGCATCCTTCTGTATACTTGGCCAGACATGCTGGTCTGGCAAGTAAGGATTGTCCATCTCTCAGCCGTTATGGTGGCCAGTTCCCTCAGCCCTGGTGTTGGTGTGTGCTCTCCCATCAAGCTGGACTATGAACTGTAACCGGACTATCGTAAGAAAGTAAACTCCTTGTTCCCTTAAGCTGTGTTCTGGTCATTTATCAGCAACTATGCAGGCAGACTGCAACAATATGCAAATCAAATAATAATAAATGCCTTAACATGTTAAGAGATCAGCAATATAGAAAGATGTAAAAATCATTGAAAAAATCAAAATATGAGGAATAGCAGAAAATGTATTAGGCTTTTTTAGTGCATTTTTTATTTCAGTATTTATCTTGGTTATCACTCTTCAATTTATGTTGTAATCATTTCATAGTATCTTTTTAAAAGCACAACACATTCTATAAACTTCATGATAGTCATAAAGCAAAACTATAGTGTAGGTGAGATAGCTCAGCAGGTAAGGCACCTGTTTACTGTGGGGGTCCCCAGTGATCACAGCTCCATCCTGCAGGCCAGTCAGGCGGATCCTCCACAAGGGGCATCAGGGAAAGGTGAGTGTGCTGTCTGCCCATTCTCAGCCCTCCTTCTCGAGAACAATCAGACGCGACAAGGAGTCTAGTCAAGCAGGAACTCATTTATTGCAAGTCCATAGCCATCTTATAAAAGTAGAAACCCCAATGGGAATTCCAAGGTGGGGAAACAGGCAACCAATCATCTTAAAAGTCAAGCCAGCATGCAGGCTGTAGGTAGCGAAATTTCTTCAGAACATCCTGAACTACTCCCTCCATCCTGAGCTGTTCAACACATCCTGAGCCGCCCCCTCCTGACTTCCCCTGAGCTGGTCAAAACATCCTGAGCTGCCCTCCAGACTTCCTCCATCAAAACATCTTTGTCTAACCTTGCCAGATTATTGAGGTCACCTAGACTGAGAGCCCCACAGTTTACAATCTGGTGACCTGAGTTCAATCCCTGGAAATCCATATGGTAGAAGGAGCGTACTGAGTTCCAGAAATTTGTCCTCTGATGTCTACCCATACACTGTGGCATGTATCTGTGCATATCCCATCTCAAATAAGTTAATAATAAAATATATAAAAGCAAAACTAAGAAATGTAAGAAAAAAATGAAAGTAAAATTCTAAACAAATAAAATAGACCAATTGTTTTTAAAGTAACATGTAAATTAGAGACATAAAAATGATCTTAATTTGAAAATAGAAAACAAGTCACGAAACATCTATAATAAACATTGCCTATTTAATAATTACCATAAATGCTCATATTTTCCAAATAAAGGATATAGATTGATTAATTGATTTAAGATATGAGAATAAGACCAACTATATGTTATTAAAATGTCACTACACACATAAGGGAATGTATAAATTGAAAGTATGGTCTGTAATGAAATATCCCTCATAAATTAAATGCACAAGAAAACAGGAATAATGATAAGAGAGCTAAGCAGGTAGACATGGACATACGGTTAGTTACAAATGTCTACCTTAGAGATAGTTGATTAATATGGACTGAATCTTTCCATAGAGTTTGGGGCCATTTCCTGGCAGTAAGGTAGAAAGGAGAGAGGTGGTTTAGTATTTTGGCAGACTGACAAAATGCAAAGTATACCCCTCTCTCATTTCTTATTATGGAGATGTTGTCTCTTGTTCCCTTGACATCTGATGTTGATATGAATGTTCCTATCATGGTGATGAACTATAAACCAAAGACTATTCAGCTCCAATGAAACCCATTGTTCTCCTAAACTGTATTGCTATGTAATCACATCACCAACAGAAGAGCAACTGGAACACAATCTGGTATGGGAGAAGTGGAATATTGTTGATCATGTGTCTTTCTTTGCTTTCTGCATTGTTTAGTTGGAGAAATGTGGAGGATGTTGAATCTGTGTGGTAGAAAAATCTGTTGATCAGGCTTAGTGGCTCATTGGAAAATAGTAATGTTAAAAGAGAAATTAACTATTTAGACCCAGCTTGAGATGTTTTACAGGGGAATAAGAACTTTAGTGAAGCTGAATTTAATGATAATGGACTGATTTTTTTGAAAGCTATTTTGGAAGGCTTAAAGATTTAGATGGGGAAAGAACAGGCAACAGAAATTCTGTAGATATTGGAAAAATTAATTTCTTTAGAGACCTGGTGCTTTGCACTGGGGCAGAGGGAAAGATACCCACACCACAGAAGTTCCTACATTTTTGAAAACACTATATTTCAGTAAAAGAAACCCCAAGTCTACAGTAGTTGTCTGCTCTTCCAACATGGCTGACAAGAAAAATGCTATTCAAAAAAATAAGAGGTTTGCACAGCTGTGACTCAAGTGGTCTGGTCCACATCTTAAGTTTATGGCAGAGCTTGACAGAATAATCCAGGTGATACTAGTTCTGATGCAGGATTTAAGGTCAAAATTAAGTAACTGAAACCTGTCACCATGTTATAATTTTGAAGTTCTGTAAAGAAAGATTGAAATCTGTAGTTGTTGCAGAGAACCTAGGAAATTGGAGATGCTAGAGCCTTGAGACATATGCTGAGAAAACCTGGGAGTATAGATTTTAGCTAGTCTGGAGAAAAGATTCTTTGTGCTATAAGCAGTAATCAGAAGTGATGGTATTGCTTAGTGCATTGAAGCTGATCTGACTATGTGACAAGCAACATAAGACGGACATTGAACTATAGAATGTGGCAATTTTTGTGGGACGTTTAGATTAATATTCACTTGATTTTGATCTGATATTTTATCATATCCTAATATTTCCATTTTAAAATAATATTTATTCTGTGCTTATATATGTGTGAAGTTATTTTACTTGTTTTTTTCTCCCACATTTATTTTTTTCCCAATCATACAAGCTCAATAAGTACTCCCTCTATCCCTCCACAGTCCCTCCTTGTACTCTACCCTCCTTTTTCCCAGTGCCTCTCCCTTTCCCCTACCATTCCTTGGAGCATCCTTTTGTGTGAATGCCAAACCTCCCTCTGAGTCCTCCTCTTTAGTGTGGTGTAAGGACTCAGTGGCATAGCCTAGAGCCCTTTCTTGGGCTCCCCATTAGTATGGGAACTCTATTATGACGGTTAATCTCTTGCCTCTAAGGATCCTGCTGCCTGTGATCCATGCTAGACTTTGGGAGGTCATTGACATGATAGCCATTGTGCAGGCCATGCAAAGCCCAATTATGGCTACTTCAGCACTAACTTGTGTGGAGTACCTTGCATATCGTTGGTCGCCCCCATCTTTAGGCTCTTACAGACTTGCTGCCCCTCTCTCTTCTTCAAAATTCCCTGAGGTTTAGGAGGGGAGAGATTTGGCTGGTCTGATACATGATTTTGATTTTACAAGGGTTTGTAGTTGAAAGAGTATGGGCTTTAAAATGTTTGAACTGAACTATTGACTATAGATAATTTTAATTGATTACGAAAACATTTTATACATAATGTATTAATTTATTTATTTATTTTCCCTGCTCATACAAATATAATAGGTACCCAGTCCCCTCCCTCCCTACATCCTTCCCTATAGCTCCCTGTTCCCTCCACCCTTTAATTCTGCCTTTTGCCCCTACCTCCCTTTATCCCAGTGCCCCCTACCCCCATCCCTGGAGCATCCTTTAATGTGTATGTCAAATTTTGCTCTGGGTCCTCCTCTCTGATGAGGTGTAAGGACTCAGTGGCATTTCCTAGAATTCTTTCTTGTGTTACCTTAAGTATAGGAACACTATTGTGGCTGTTAATACCTTGCTTCTAAGGATCCTTGTGCCTTTAGTTCATGCTAGACTTTGAGGGGTCAATGATGTGTTGGTCATTGTGCAGATGATGCAGAGTCCTATTATGATTGCTTCGGACCTAACTTGTGTGGAGTATCTTGCATATGACTCCTCCCATCCTTGTGCTCTTACAATCTTACTGCTCCCTCTTCTGCAAATTTCCCTGAGCTTCAGGATGGGGAGGGATTAGGCAGGCATGATTCCAGGTGGTTGACATAGAGTCTCTGATATTCTGAATTATGGTTTGTTGATTTTCTTTATCAGTTTTGCTGCTCCTGCAATGCCCTTGGCTCCGTCCTGATGCATCTTGGATGTCACCCCCTGGCCAGAGATAAAAAGCTGTTAAACTAGAGTCTTGTGATAAGAGTATATTCAAAGGTAGATGGAATAAGAGTAGGAGACCACAGTGAGGGGGGTGGTCAGTCTCCCATTTGCACAGTGGTTATCTTCTATCTGCCAGACTGAATGCCCTCACTTTCTGGTAAGATCATACCCAATTCATCATTTTTGATGGCTGAGTAGTATTCCATTGTATAAATATACCACATTTTCCTTATCCACTCATCAACTGTTCGATATTTGGGTTGATTCCATGACTTTGCTATTGTAAACTGTGATGCTATAAATATGGTTGTGCTTCTGCTATCGAGGTGAATTTTTGCTGTTTACGAGGTTATTCCCAAAAGTGCAATAGCAGGGTTGTATTGCATTTCAGTATTTATCTTCTTTAAGAATTGCCAGACGGTTCGCCAGAGTGATTGTATGAGCTTTCATTCCCACCAGCAATGAAGGAGAGTTCCCCTCTCTCTACATCTTCTCCAACATTTGGTGTTGTTTGTATTGTGGATTTTGCCATCCTGACCGGGGTGAGAAGATATCTTAGGTAGTTTTGATTTGCATTTCTCTGATGGCTACGGATGTAGAGCATTTTTAAAGATATTTGTTAGACATTGTAAATTCTTCTTTGCTACAGTTTCTTTTAAGTTCCAAGGCCCATTTTTAATTGGCCCATTTGTTTTCTCGGTGTTTAGATTTCTTTTTTTTTATTGAAACTATCATATCTGTTTTAATTTTTTTATTAAAAATTTAATTATACATTTTAAAATTTTTTACCAGTTCCCTCCCCCCCTCCCCCTCCCCTTCCCCTAGTGCCTCCCCCCCAATTCCCAGAGAGTCCTTTATTGTGTACGCCTAACTCTCCACTGGGTCCTCCTCTCTGATGACATATAAGGACCCAGTGGCATTTCCATAAGTCCTTTCTCTTGTCCCCCTTAAGCATAAGATCACTACTATGGCTGTCAATCCCTTGCCTCCAGGGGTCTCGGTGCCCTTAACAGATGCTAGACTTTATGAGGGCAACAGTGCGCTGGACATTGCGCAGGGCATGCAAAGTCCCATTATGATTGCTTTGGCCCCAACTATTGTTGAGAATCTTGCAAATCGTTGCTCCTCCCATCCTTTTGCTCTTACAATCTTACCGCCCCCTCTATATCAATCACATAGAACTAGGACAGCCTAATCTCTCCCCATCCTGGAGCTCAGGGACATTTGCGGAAGAGGGGGCGGTGTTTAGATTTCTAAGCTCTTTGTGCACTCTGGATAATAGTGCTCTATCAGATATGTGGTTAGTGAAGATTTTCTCCCATTCTGTGGGTGGCTTTGTGTTCCAGTTACAATCTCTTTATCTGAACAGAAGCTCTTTAATTTCATAAGATCCCATCTGTTGAGTGTGAGTTGTATTGACTGTGCTATTGGATTTCCAATTATGAACTGTTGGCCTAGCCCAATCAGTTCAAGGGAGTTCCCTACTCTTTCAACTAGGGTTTTTATAGTCTTTGGCCTTATATTGAGGTCCTTGATCCATTTGGAATTAAAACTTGTACATGGGAACAAGCACAGGTCCAGTTATAATCTTCTGCATGAAGACATTGAGCTTTCCCAGCACCATTTGTTGATGCTGTCCTTTTTCCATTGGATTTTTTGGGCCCATTTGTCAAAGACCAAATGGCTGTAGTTGTGTGGCTTGATATCTGGGTCTTCATCCTTGATCCAGTTATCTGTGTGTGTATTTTGGAGCCAGTACCAGGCTGTTTTTACAACTATGCATTTGTTAGTATAAACTAAGGTTTGGTATGGTAATACCTCCAGCAGTGTTTTTGTTGCTCAGGATTGTGTTTGCTATCCTGGGTGTTTTGTGCCTCCATATGAATGTTGAGATTGTTTGGTCAACTTCTTTAAAGAATTGCTTTGGGATTTTAATTGGTATAGCATTGAATCTGTATATTGCCTTTGGTAGGATGGTCATTTTTATGATGTTGATTCTGTCAATCCAGGAACGTGGCAAGTCTTTCCACCTTCTAGTGTTTTCTATAATTTCTTTCTTTAGGATTTTAAAGTTTTCATTGTAAAGGTTACTTACTTACTTGGTTAGGTTTATACCAAGATATTTCATTTTTTTAGGGGCTATAGTAAATGGGATTGTTTCTCTCAGGGCTTTTTCACTTCTTTCACTCTTGGCATATAGGAAGGCCACTGATGTTTGTATGTTTAGTTTGTATCCTGCCACCCTGCTGAACTTCTCAATTAGTTCCAGGAATTTCCTGGTGGAGTTATTGGGATCACTCAGGTATAAAATCATGTCATCTGCAAATAGAGATATTTTGACTTCTTCCTTGCCAATTCAAATCCCTTTAATCTCCCTTTCTTGTATTATGGCTTCAGCTAAGACTTCAAGTACAATATTGAAAAGAAGTGCTGAGAGTGGACAACAGCCTTGTCTAGTTCCTGATCGAAGCAGGAACTTTTCAACTTTTCCCCATTGAGTATAATCCTTGCTGTGGGCTTTTTGTATACAGCTTTTATTATTTTGACAAAGGTTTCTTCCATTCCAACTGTCTCTAAGGTTTTGATCATAAAAGGCTGTTAGATCTTGTCAAAAGCTTTTTCTGCATCTATCGAGAGTATCATGTGGTCTTGGATTTTGGACTGATTTATATGGTGAATTATGTTTATTGATTAGCATGTGTTCAACCAATCTGTGTGCCTGACATAAAGCTTACTTGATCCCCGTGGATGATCTTTTTGATATGTTTTTTAATCGGATTTGCTAAGACTTTGTTGAGAATCTTTGCGTCTGTGTTCATCAGAGAGATCGGCCTATAGTTTTCTTTTTTAAGTGAGTCTTTATTAGGTTTTGGGATTAAGACGATATTAGCCTCATAGAAAGAATTTGGTAGTGTTCCTTCCTTTGCTATTTGATGAAACAGTTTAAGGAGTATTGGTGTTATTAGCGCCTTAAATGTCTGGTAGAATTCTGTGCTGAATCCATCTGGTCGAGGACATTTTTTGGTGGGATGATTCAAGATTACTTCAATGATTATCTCATATGTTATAAGACTATTTAAATAATTCACAACCTTCTGATTCAATTTCAGTAAGTTGTGCTTACTTAGGAATTCATCCATTTCTTTGTGATGTCAAATTTCACAGAGTATAAGTTTTTGAAATATGATGTTATAATTCTCTGAATTAATTGGGTATCCATAGTGATAACTCCATTTTCATTTCGAATTTTCTTAATTTGTGTTTTTTTTTCTTGCTTTTGGTTAATTTAGCTAGGGATATATCAATCTTATTGATTTTTTTCAAAGATCTAGCTTTTTTTTTCCTTTTTTTTATTAAAAAATTAATTATACATTTTAAAATTTTTTACCAGTTCCCTCCCTGCCCCCTCCTCCCCCCGAACCCCCTCCTCCCCCTCCCCTTCCCCCAGTGCCTCCCCCCCAATTCCCAGAGAGTCCTTTATTGTGTACGCCTAACTCTCCACTGGGTCCTCCTCTCCGATGACATATAAGGACCCAGTGGCATTTCCATAAGCCCTTTCTCTTGTTCCCCTTAAGCATAGGATCACTACTATGGCTGTCAATCCCTTGCCTCCAGGGGTCTCGATGCCCTTAACAGATGCTAGACTTTATGAGGGCAACAGTCCGCTGGACATTGCATGCAAATGCATGCAAACAGGGCATGCAAAGTCCCATTATGATTGCTTTGGCCCCAACTATTGTTGAGAATCTTGCAAATCGTTGCTCCTCCCATCCTTTTGCTCTTACAATCTTACTGCCCCCTCTTCCACAAATGTCCCTGAGCTCCAGGATGGGGAGAACTTAGGCTGGCCTAGTTCTATGTGATTGATATAGAGTCTCTGAAGTTCTGGATTGTGGTTTGTTGATTTTCTTTTGCAGTTTTGCTGCTCCTGCAATTCCCTTCACTCCATTCTGCTGGGCACTGTATGTCACCCCCTGGCCAGAGACAAAAAGCTGTTAAACTGGAGTCTTGTTGTAATAGCACATTCAAGGGTAGATGTAATAAGAGTAGGAAACTTCACTGAGGGAGGGGTCCATCATCCATTTGCAAAATGATTACTTTTTATCTGCTAGACTATATGCCCTCCCCTTCTGGTGAGATCAGGAAAGAACATCTGTGAACTTAACCAGGTTTCTCATTACTTACTTGCAGACCTTGATGGAGGCCTATTTTCTCTGCTGTAACATGGTCCCCTATCTCCTTGTTTCTGGTGTGGCCCTCCTAACACATCTCTCTTGTTCATAATCCTTGCAATTACTGTGTTACATAGGTTTACTTTTGAGTGTCTCAGTGTGGGCTGGGTGAGTTTGGTACTAGGAGCCACCTATTAGGGAGTACATACGGCGCTTAATTTTCTGGGTTTGGGATACTTCACTTAATATAATTCTTTCTAATGACATCCATTTCCCAGCAAATTCCAGTAATTCATCATTTTTGATGGCTGAGTAATACTCCATTGTATAGATGTACCAGAGTTTCCTTATCCACTCGTCAACTGTTGGACATTTAGGTTGATTCCATGACTTTGCTATTGTAAACAGTGCTGCTATGAACATGGTTGAGCTTGTGCTATCGAGGCGAACCTCTGCTGCATGGGGGATTATTCCCAAAAGTGGGATAGCAGGGTCATATGGCATTTCAATCTTTAATTTCTTTAAGAATCTCCAGACGGCTCGCCAGAGTGGCTGTATGAGCCTGCATTCCCACCAACAATGTAGGAGAGTTCCCCTCTCTCCACATCCTCTCCAGCATTTGTCGTTGTTTGTATTGTGGATTTTTGCCATCCTGACCGGGGTGAGATGATATCTCAGGGAAGTTTTGATTTGCATTTCCCTGATGGCGAAGGAAGTGGAGCATTTTTTAACATAATTGTTAGACATTTTAATTTCATCCTTGGTAAAGTTTCTTTGAAGTTCCAGAGCCCATTTTTTAATTGGGCCAGTGTTTTCCTTGGAGTTTAGTTTTCTAAGTTCTTTGTGCACTCTGGACAGTGGAGCTCTGTCAGATATGTGGTTAGCGAAGATTTTCCCCCATTCTGTGGGTTGCCTTTGAGCTCATGTGACAATCTCTTTATCTGAACAGAAGCCCTTTAATTTCACAAGATCCCAACTGTTGAGAGTTGGTAGCAGTGACTGTGCCATTGGATGTCTGTTTAGGAAGTGTTGGCCTAGCCCAATCAGCTCGAGGGAGTTCCCTATCCTTTCAACTATGGTTTTTAAAGTCTCTGGCCTGATATCAAGGTCCTTGATCCATTTGGAATTAAGTCTTGTACATGGTGACAAGTACGGTTCCAGCTTTAATCTTCTGCATGAGATCATTCATGGGGACCAAGTAGGCTTCATCCCCGGCACACAAGGTTGGTTCAACATACGCAAATCAATAAATGTAATTCATCATGTAAACCAGTCCAAAGTCCAAGACCACATGATACTCTCGATAGATGCAGAAAAAGCTTTTGACAAGATCCAACAGCCTTTTATGATCAATACGCTAGAGACAGTGGGAATGGAAGGAACCTTAATCAATATAATAAAAGCTATATACAACAAGCCCACAGCAAGGATTATGCTCAATGGGGAACAATTGGAATCATTCCCACTTCGATCAGGAACTAGACAAGGCTGTCCGCTCTCACCACTTCTATTCAATATCATACTTGAAGTCTTAGCTGAAGCCATAAGACAAGAAAGGGACATAAGAGGGATTCAAATCGGCAAGGAAGAAGTCAAGCTATCCCTATTTGCAGATGACATGATCTTATACCTGAGGGATCCCAAAAACTCCACCAGGAAGCTCCTGGTACTAATTGAGAAGTTCAGCAGGGTGGCAGGATACAAAATAAATGTGCAAAAATCAGAGGCCTTCCTATATGCCCAGAATGAAAGAAGTGAAAAAGCCTTGAGAGAAACCATACCATTTACTATAATCCCTAAAAAAATGAAATACCTTGGTATAAACCTAACTAAGGAGGTAAAAGACCTTTACAATGAAAACTTTAAAACCCTAAGGAAAGAAATTGCAGAAGACACCAGAAGGTGGAAAGACCTCCCTTGTTCCTGGATTGGCAGAATCAACATTGTAAAAATGACCATCCTACCAAAGGCAATATACAGATTCAATGCTATACCAATCAAAATCCCAAAGCAATTCTTCAAAGAAGTTGACCAAACAATCTCAAAGTTCATATGGAGGCACAAAAGACCCAGGATAGCAAAAACAATCCTGAGTAACAAAAACACAGCTGGAGGTATTACCGTACCAAACCTAAGTCTATACTACAAATCCATAGTTATAAAGACAGCCTGGTACTGGCTCCAAAATAGACACACAGATCAATGGATAAGGATTGAAGACCCAGATATAAGCCCACAAAGATCTAGCTTTTTGACTGGTTGATTCTCTGTATCATTTTCCTAATCTCAATTTCAGATATTTCTCCCCTTATTTTGTTAATGTCCTCTCTTCTACTGCTTTTGGGATCAGATTGCTCTAGTGTCTCTAAAGCTTTAAGCTGCATTGTCAAGTTATTTAATTGTGATGTTTCTTTTTTTTTGATGTAGGCATTAATATCTATGAACTTACCTCTTAGTACAGCTTTCATTGTGTGCCAAAGATTTTGATAAGTTGTATTTTAATTACTGTTTGCCTTCAGGAAATCTTGAACATCATTTTTAATTTCTTCCTGAATCCAACTCTCACTCAGCATTATAGTGTTAAGTTTCCAGGAGTTAGTGTATTTCTGTTGTTTATTGTGCTGTGGATGTCATGCTTTAGACCATGGTGGTCTGATAGGGTACAGGCTAGAATTTCAACTTTCCTGTATATGTGGAGATTCATTTTGTGGACCAATATGTGATGTATTTTTGGAGAAAGTCTCGTGTGCTGCTGAGAAAAATGTGTATTCTTTGGTGCATGGATGAAAAGTTTGATGGAGATCCATAAGGTCCATTTCTTTAAGGGTTTGATTAAGTTCCAAAGTGTCTCTATTAAGTTTTTCACCACTTGATCTATCCCTTGTTGATAAGGCAGGGTTGAAATCCCCAAGAATTATTTATTGTTTGGGGGTTGATTTCTCCCTTTAGATGATTTAGGGTTTGCTTAATGAATGTGGAGGGGCCCTATTAAGTGCATATGTGCTCAGTATTGTGAAGTCTTCCTAGTGAATTGTGCTGTGACTAAAATGTAGTATCCACCTGTGTCTCTTATGACTTTTTTTGGTTTGAAGTCCACTTTGTCCAACAGTATAATGGCTACCCCTGCCTATTTTCTGGTTCCATTAGCTTGCAGAATTTTGGACCAGCCTATTACTTTTAGGATGTGCCTATCTTTTGTGGTGAGATGAGTTTCCTGAAGGCAGCAGATTGATGGGTTGTGGTTTTTAATTCAAGTTTGCAATCTGTGTCTCTTAATTGGTGAGTTAATACCATTGATATTTAATGTTATAATGGAGAAATTATTTTTAATTCTGGACATTTTTTATGTTTAGTGGCTTTTTTAAGTGTATTGTTTGAAATTTAGGTTTTGGTGGTATTATACTTCCCTTATGTCTTCCTGGGTATGCCTTTTTTTTTTTTCTTGAAGCTTGAGGATCATTTCTAGCATTTTTTGAAGGCCTGGTTTGGTAGACATGTAAGCCTACAAGTTGTCTTTGTGCTGGAAAACTTTTCTTTCTTCCTTGATCATGACAGATAGTTTTTCAAAGTATATCAGTTGGGTTGACAATTCTACTCATTTAGTACTTGCAGTACATCTCTCCAAGCTCTTCTTGCTTATATTGTTTCCATTGAGAAGTCATTTGTTATTTTAATACGTTTATCTTTAAAAGTGACTTTTTTTTTCCCTTGAAGCTCTCAGCACCTTTTCCTTATCTTGAATGTGGAGTGTTTTGACTATTATTTGCCGTGGCGATTTTCTATTTTGATCATATCTGTATGGGGTGTGAAATGCCTCTTGTATTTGGATGGACCTCTCATTCTTTAGTTGAGGGAAGTTTTCCTTTATGATAATTTGAAAATTTTCCTCAAGTGTGGTATTTTAGGAATCGTGTTCTGGTATTCCATGAATGCATATGTTAGGCTTCTTCAGGTTGTCTCATATCTCTTGAATATTCCTCTCAAGTGTCTTTTTGGCTTTAACAACCTCTTCCATTGAGCTGGTTAATTCTCCCACTTTTTCTTTAAGATCTGAAATTCTATTTTCTGCTTCATTAGTTCTGCTCATAAGACTCTCTGTTGAGTTTTGGATTGAAGATAACTTGTCTTTTAGTTCGATTTTAAACTCTGCCTGATACTGTTTTAACTGCTCTATGCCTATTTTTGTTTCTTGAACTGTTTTTCTCAACTCCTCCAAGTGTCTGTTGTGTGCCTATTAAAAGTGTTTGATGCAGTTGTTTAACTCCTCCCGGATTTCCTCTTTCATAGTATTGATCATGGTAATGATCATACTTTGAAAGTCGTTATCTTGGGTCTGGCTTTCTGGGCTATTTTCTGTGAATTTGTTCTTGTTGGAATCCATCATTATGGGATTAATTCTTTCGGTCCGAGATTGGTCTTCTTGGGTTTTGTTTCTCATGGATCTGCACTTTGACTTGGGCATTGTTGTTTTGTCTTCTAGGGCTTTTCAGTTTCTGTGTGGTTTTTTGTTTTATTTTTGTATTATTAATACATTTTTTATTATTATTTCAGCTCATACAAACTTAATGGCTACACCAGTTCCCTCCCTACCTCCTCCTCCCCCCATACCCCCTGCTACTCCTCCCTACCCCCCTCCCTTCCCATCCCCCAGTGCCTCCTGCCCCAATTCCCAGAGAGTCTTTTCTTGTGCATGCCTGATTTTCCTCTGGGCCCTCCTCTCCGATGACGTACAAGGACCCAGTGGCCTTTTGCTGAACCCTTTCCCGTGTTCCCCTTAGGTATAGGAACACTGCTGTGGGTGCCAATCCCTTGCCTCCAAAGATCTTGGTGCCTTTAGCAGATGCTAGACTTTGTGGGGTCAATAGTGTGTGATCTAGTTGGTATTACTACTCTCTGGCAGTTATTACTAGTGCCTGCCTTGGAATTGGGTACGTTTTCCTGTTGTTAGTATTATTTCCTAGATGAGGCTATTTAGCTGTTAGTATATCAGTTAATTCAGGTAGTAGACCGGGGGTGAATATTTGTATGGTAGTGTACTTTTACAATTTAGTATCTTGGTGATATGTGAGGATGAGTGGTATAATCCCTGGAGTTGTGTATATTTTGGGGTTGGCTATATGGAAAAGTTAACCTACAATGATTAATACTAGAAAGGAGCAGTAAGGTTAAAAAAAAGAGGTTTACTTATCTTTGGGCTAGACGTGAAGAATTTCTCCCATGTGATAGGATGATTTTAGAGGACTTCAGACATATGGCCTTTGTCCCTTAGAGCTTTGTTTGAGTTTCCTTTGGACTCTTGAACTGTGAGTAGCTGCCTGTCCTCCATAAACCATGAGTTTGGGTACCCGGTTGGTTTGAGAGGCAGAGGGGCTGATGTTGATATCAAAACTCTTCACCTGAGACCTGAAACTTGGCTTAGTGGCCCACCCAATCTCCAGGGATGGAGGACCTTGATTGAGTCCAGTCCCAGTTGGGTAGGTGGGTAGGTGGGAGGAACAAAGGGGCTGGGTCCCCAGGCTTGGGCCAGGCAAACCGGAGGCACCCTGGGTGTTGCTGGGGCTGGTTGGTGGGAGGAGCTGGGACAAGGGGCTACCTGGGGGCTGGTGGGGTTCACTTGGAATGGAGGACTGTGAGTGAGTCCTGTCCCCATCAGTTCAGCAGACGGGTGATTATGAAAACTTTTAATATTGGGCTATGAGAAATTTTAAAATTGAGGTGAATATATTTAATATTGCAAAATAAATTTAACATCAAGAGTTGAAGCATTGTGGTTTAAAAGTGATGATTTTTGTGTCAATTTCACAAGTGGTGGGCCACAATATTTAGTTTCAGATGTCAACTTGAAAATTGAAGGCTGAGTGGGTAAATTTGTGCAGTTTTACTTAAGGCAAGCTCTAAGGAAGCCTGTGGTATATTACTTAATTAATTGATGTGGGGAAACCAAGCACATAATGGTTGAACAACCTGGCCAAGTAAGCAAGATGGAGTGAATTGATTTAGTATTTTGGTAGATCAACCTGTGAGAACATGTGCTACTCTCTCAAGTCTTGATTCAGATGTAGTGTGGTCAGTTCTCTCAATTCTTGATATTGGTATGAACTCCTCTTTCATGTTGATGAATTTTGACCCGGAGAATCAAAACTTAGAATTAAAGTCCTTGCTGTCTTAAGGTGTCTTGCTCAAGAATTCATATCAGCAATGGAAAAGTAACTGAAACACACCCATATTTCAACAATTTAAGGTTATCCATATAGAAAATGTAAATATTGATAGAGTTCTATATCATCTTAAAATGAATTTAACTAACCAATATTAATAGAACATTCAATTCTATAGTACCAGAAACCTGATTTTCTTATGAACATATGACATATTTTCTTATTTTCTATAATGGATCATTTTGTAGGCTAAAAGTAAGTTCCAACTAATTTGAAGATAAATTAATTATACAATTTATATTTTCCAAATATGATACAGAGAAACTAAGAATTAAGAACAAGAAAATTTTGGAAGCTTTACAAATGCATAAGAATTAAATATATAAAAACCTTAATAGAACAATACAAAGTCTGAAGATTAAACTGCAATAAAGTCTCCCTAGCAACTGAAAAAGTCCAGGACCACATGAATTTTAGGGACTTGACTCCACTATCAGTCTCCTAATGACATTAAAATGGAGTCTTAAGATAACTCAGTTGGGTTGGCCAATAGGCTAGAGAGAATTCCTGCCCCCCAAAAATCTGACCCACATGGATCTAACCTAAGTAGATGGAAGGAGTTTACTCTGACCCCATAAGCCTTCCCTCCAGGCCCTTCCTCTCTTCTCAACAAGGTACCAGCAAGTAGAAGCAAGAAATGTGAAACCACCTAATTGTGGTTTGTAAGTATTCAATCTTGAGCCCTTCCATCATAAATATAATATTTTTTCTTTTTCTCTCTTTTAAGCACAGTTACCCTAATTCAAAACTATTTACTGTTTCAACAAAATACCAACTTTCTGCAATTTTTTGCTAATTAATCACTAAGCATGTCTCTTCCTGGCAGCTACCTGGATTCCTATATTTCATATACAGATTCTACTGTTTTAAAATAACTCTGAACTTCTGTTCCACTTAATAATTCATTTTAGTGTTATTATGGAGATGGAAAATGGGGTCTATTTTGTTACAATACTACTTGACTTCAAAATATACTGCAAAGCTTTAGTCACTAAACTAACACAGTATTAATAGACATACCACTAGTACAAAATTAAGAATGAAGAAATAAACCCTGGCACCTACAGTCAACTGATATTTTTATTGTTTGAAGATTTAGCACAAGAACATATAGATATAGAGGTAGAGATGATATAGAAATTTTGATCATTTCTACCTCATTCAATTCTCAAACCTTTTCCTCTCCCAATAATGTACTTCTATTGATAAATAAGTCCCCAGACTACTTTCATATCCTCTTTTTTAACTTGGTGTGTTTAATTAGGATTTTTTGCACAGGCATGGTTTGGGGGTTTTCTAGTGGAGCATGGACAATTTGCCAATAGTTTTGTCAATGAGAACATGCACTGGAGAATAGATAGATTGCTTTTTTAAAAAATAAAATTCGATGGATTTAGATATAAGCTCATGTTAAGTATGACATTTGATGTAGATTCACAAATTCTTGCTGTGATATAACAAATATTTGACAATAAGAACTTAAGGAATGAGGCAATTTTATTATGAATCAAGAAGTGAGCAGTGCTACTTTCTAGGCTGCTAGTTGTTTAAATTCTAACTAGCTATCTTTATCTACTTTCTCAGGGAAAAGTCCCACCAACTTTCGACTTGGTCTTCCCTTATCAATTACACAATTAAGACAGTCAAGTCTCAGAGATCTGCACTAACTATAATTTTTCAGACTGGATTCTGACCTGTCAAGATGACATCTGAAACTGCTACAAATTCTGTTACCCTTTCTGAAACAAATTAACTAAATATGAAGGAAGGACTTAAATAGAAGTCAAGAAGGTATGAAGTTATCTCAATAGCTCAGGAAAGTAAGAATGACTAGTATCAGAGCTACTAAAGACAGTGAGTTCTGATCATGATAATGGAAATAAATGATTCCTTGTGTATTTTCTATAGAAATACATATTAACATAACAGCTATAGCAATAGTATGGAGATTGCTCAAAAACTTATAAACAGAATAACTATGTAACCCAGCACACTAGAAATTATTTATTTAACTATAATTTGAACCCAATACAAGTATAGTCAATCTTACATAATAGAGGAATTAGAAACTTTGTAATTATTTCAGCATTTTCTACAATCCGAAAAGAAAATAAAAAGTTATCTATCATATGATAGATGGATAAAGAGAATGTAGTTCATAAAAATATAGAAACATTATCTAGCGACCAGAGAAATAAACTCCTGTCATTTGAGACAGCATACATGATTATTTTGAGTAAAAAAAAAATGCTACACATCAATAGTTATATCTTGAGTTATCACACTTACGTGTGGAATTAAGAGATGTCAAAAATCACTTAACTTCAAATTATAATGCTGGCTGCCAAAATGATGAAGTCAATATGAAAGAAAGAGAACTTTCTGCCACTGACCCAGACCCAGACAAGGGCTGGCTCCCTGCTCCTTACGTAACCCCTTAAACCATGCTCCAGAAAGCAGGTCATGTGTGTGACCCACTTGTATCCAGCCTGTCTTTCTGGCCGTGGGGAAGACATCTAGGGCACACCACAGGCCCAGGTCATCTGCAGGACCCACTACCCCAGACCTGGACCTGGACACAGACATGGACCTGGACGAGGAGAGACTCCCTGTTCCTCAGAATTCAACAGAGTCCAATGAAAACCCAAGCAAAGGGATAGGGGACCAACATCATTTATCTCAGCTCCTCCATCATATGGGTGAGAATCTTCACATCCAGTGCTAAGACAAGTAAACCTTTTTACCATCTTATTCCTCTCAATTATTAGTCACTGTAGTTTAACATCTCCATAGAGCCACGCAAAAACGCATACAACTTCAGGGACTACACCATTCACCCTTACATGTCACCAAAGAACTAAACCTAATAAGTGTACTACCATATTAATCTTCAATCCCTGTCTACTAAACCCAACTTAATTGATGTACTAGCAGTCCAATACTCTCCTCTTGGGAATAGCTCCAAGGCAAACACTAGCAATAACTGCTCAAGTGTAGTAATACTGTCTAATTCAGCTAAACCAAATACACACAGACATAAAAAAGAAGGACACAAGACATAAAATAAAAATGCTCAGGTTCAAATCTATGAGAAACGAAAACCAAGATAACAAATCTTCTACAAAAAAAATCAACCCCATAATGATGGAATCCAACCAGAACATACTCATACAAAAAACCAAGAAAGCCATACCAAGATAATAATTTTCAAAACCTGATCTTACCTACAAAGCGTACTATGATTAATATAATGGAAGAGGAAATCCAGGAGGAGTTAAAAAACCACATCAACCACAGAAACACAATAGGCACTTGGAGGAGATGAGAAACGGAGTTGAAGAAACAAAATTAGACATAAAACAGTTAAAGGACTCTCAAGCAGAGTTTATATTCAAACTAAAAGACAAGCTATCTTTAACGCAGAACTCAACAGAGAGTCTTATCAGCAGAACTAATGAAGCAGAAAATAGAATATCAGATCCTAAAGGTAAAATTGAAGAACTAACCAGTTCAATTGAAAAGGTTGTTAAAGCCAAAGAGATATTTGAGAGGAATATTCAAGAGTTATGGGACACCTTGAAGAAGACTAACATGCACATTCATGGAATACCAGAACAATCCCAAAATATCACACGCAAGGAAATTTTTCAAATTATCATAAAGGAAAACTTTCCACATCCAAAAAGGAGAGGCGCATCCAAATACAAGGGGCAGTCCCCACCCCAAACCAGATGTGACCAAAATAGAAACTCAGGACACATACAAGACAAAGAGAATGTGCAAAGAGCTTCAAGAGAAAAAAAAAAGTAACTTATGAAGGTAAACCTATTAAAATAACAAATGATTTTTCAATGGAAACAGTAAAAGAAAAAGAACTTGGAGAGACACACTTCAAGTATTGAATGAGCATAAATGTCAACCAAGGCTGATATACACAGCAAAACTATCAGTCATGGTGTAAGTAAAATTTTCAACCATAAAGAACTTGAAGGCTTACATGACCACCAAACCAGGCCTTCAAAAAATTCTAGGAAAGAGGGCTGGAGAGGTGGCTCAGGGGTTAAGCCTCCGCCTTGCAGGCGGAAGGTCCCGAGTTCGGATTCCAGATCCCACGTATAGACGCCAGACGGAAGCGGGGGCGGCCTGCGCTTCTGGTCCTGGTAGGGCGGAGCCTGTGAATCCCGGGGCAGAAGGAGGTGGAGGCATCCATGGTGGTTCGCGAATTCGTCCGTGGTTCTACACATACACAGACACACACATACACACACACACAGACACACGCGCGCACACATACACACAGTTGAATAAATAATAATAATAATAAAAAAAAAAAAACATCATTAAAAATTCTAGGAAAGATACTCAAGCTGATGAAAGAAACTAAATACAAAAAGTGTCAGGACCTTTACCCACTTCGCGGCCCCTGGGACACGTATGGCCCAGCCAGGACTCACTGTGACCCAGGTAAGCTCCGCCCCCGCCCACTCCCAGAACCCCAGGAAGCCCAAGGGACCTAGCTCCTCCCACCAGCCCACCAGAGCTGCCTGGGGCGGGGGGGAGGACCCCCCCACCCCAGGCCACTCCCCAGCTCCCCCAGGTTAAATAGTGCCCTGCTGCCGCCACGTCCTACCTTTCCCCACTCTGCGCCCACAGGACTGCAGCCAGGACTCACAGCGATCCAGGTAAGCTCTGCACGGCCCAACCTCAAAACCCCAGGCCAAATAATTCAGTTCAGTGAAAAACACACAGAAATTGAAAGAAGGTCTTAAGAGTTAAAATGAGGATGCCCAAGTCAAAGTGTAAATCCAGGAGAAACAACACCCAAGAAAACAAATCTCCCACTGAAAGAATTAACCCCATAATGATAGACTCCAACCAGAACAAACCAACGGAAAATGGCCGAGAAAGCCTAACCCAGGATAACGACTTTCAAAACATGATCATTACCATGTTCAATACTGTGAAAGAGGAAATGCGGGAGGAATTACATAACCGCATCAATCGCTTTGAAGAGGAAAACAAGAGACACTTGGAGGAGTTGAGAAAAACAGTTCAAGAAACAAAACCAGGCATAGAGCAGTTAAAACAGACTCAAGCAGAGTTCAAAACTGAACTAAAAGAAAAGTTATCTTCAACACTGAACTCAAAAGAGAGTCTTATCAGCAGAACTAACGAAGCAGAAAACAGAATTTCGGATCTTGAAGACAAAGTGGGAGTACTAACCAGCTCAATGGAAGAGGTTGTTAAAGCCAAAAAGATACTTGAGAGAAACATTCAAGAGATATGGGACACCCTGAAGAATCCTAACATGCATATTCATGGAATACCAGAGCAAGAATCTCAAAATACCACCCCTGAGGAACTATTTCAAACAATCATCAAGGAAAACTTTCCTCATCTAAAAAAAGAGAGGCCCATCCATATACAAGAGGCATTTCACACCCCAAACAGATATGACCAAAATAGAAACTCACCACGGCAAATAATAGTTAAAACACTCCACATTCAAGATAAAGAAATGGTGCTGAGAGCTTCAAGGGAAAAAAAAATAAGTCACTTTTAAAGGTAAATCTATTAAAATAACAAATGACTTCTCAGTTGAAACAGTAAAAGCAAGAAGAGCTTGGAGAGACATACTTCAAGTATTGAATGAGCAAAAATGTAAACCCAGGCTGTTAAACCCAGCAAAACTATCCATCATGATCCAAGGAGAAAGAAAAATCTTCCATCATAAGGACAACTTGAAGGGATATATGTCCACCAAACCTGGCCTTCAAAAAATGCTAGAAATGATACTCAAGCATGAAGAAAAAAAACAGGCATATCCAAGAGGACAGAAGGGGAGTATAACACCATTAAAAGCTAAGCAATATATTTACAAAAACCACTAAACATAATAAATGTCCAGAATTAAAAATAGTTTCTCCATTATAACACTGAATGTTAATGGAATTAACTCACCAATCAAGAGACACACATTACAAACTTGGATTAAAAATCACAATCCATCAATCTGCTGCCTGCAGCAAACCCATCTCACCACAAAAGTTAGGCACACCCTAAAAATAAAAGGCTGGTCAAAAATTCTACAAGCTAATGAAAGTAGAAAACAGGCAGGGGTACACATTATGCTATCAGACAAAGTGGACTTCAAACCAAAAAAAAATCATAAGAGACACAGATGGATACTACAGTTTAGTCACAGGTAAAATTCACCAAGAAGACTTCACAATAATGAACATATATGCACCCAATACGGCCACCCCACATTCATTAAGCAAACCCTACAACGTCTAAAGGGAGAAATCAATCCCAAAACGGTAATTCTTGGGGATTTCAATACTGCCCTCTCAACATGGAATAGATCTACAGGTAAAAATCTTAAAAGAGACACTTTGGAACTTAATCAAACCCGTACTGAAATGGACCTTCCAGATCTCTATCGAACTTTTCATCCACGCACCAAAGAATACATATTTTTCTCAGCAGCACATGGAACTTTCTCCAAAATAGATCACATATTGGGCCACAAAACGAATCTCCACATATACAGGAAAGTTGAAATTCTAACCTGCACCTTATCAGACATAAAGCTTGACATCCACAACACAAGCAACAGAAAATACACTAACTCCTGGAAACTTAACACTATGATGCTGAATGAGAATTACATTCAAGAAGAAATTACAAAGGAAATTCAAGATTTCCTGAAAGTGAACGATAATGAAAATACAACTTACCAAAATCTCTGGGACACAATGAAAGCTGTAGTAAAAGGTAAGTTGATAGCTCTTAATGCCTACATCAACAAAATGGAAACATCAGAATTAAATAACTTAACAATGCACCTAAAAGCTTTAGAGACACTAGAGCAATCTGATCCCAAAAGCAGTGGAAGGGAGGAGATTAGCAAACTAAGTGGAGAAATATGTGAAATCAAGATTAGGGAAAAGATATAGCAAATCAACCAGTCAAAAAGATGGTTCTCTGAAAAAATCAATAAGATTGATACACCCCTAGCCAAATTAACCAAAAGCAAGAGAAAGAAAACCCAAATTAACAAAATTAGAAATGAAAATGGAGTTATCACTACTGATACCCAAGAAATCCAGAGAATTATAATGTCGTATTTCAAAAACTTATACTCTGTGAAATATGACAACACAAAAGAGATGGATGAATTCCCAAGTAAACACAACTTACCGAAATTGAATCAGGAAATTGTGAATTATTTAAATAGTCCTATAACATATGAGGAAATTGAGGAAGTAACCTCAAATTTTCCCATCAAAAATGTCCTGGACCAGATGGATTCAGCAAAGAGTTCTACCAGCATTTAAAGAGTTAATAACACCAATACTCCTTAAACTGTTCAATCAAATAGCAAAGGAAGGAATGCTACCAAATTCCTTCTAGGGAAGATAATATTGTCTAATTCCCAAAACCTAATGAAGATACACTTACAAAAGAAAACTATAGGCCAATCTCTCTGATGAACACAGATGCAAAGATTCTAAATAAAGTCTTAGCAAATCGGATTCAAAAACATATCAAAAGATCATCCACTGTGATCAAGTATGCTTTATCCCAGGCACACAAGGTTGGTTCACCATACGCAAATCAATAAATGTACTTCACCATATAAACCAGTCCAAAGTTCAAGACCACATGATACTATCCTTAGATGCAGAAAAAGCTTTTCACAATATCCAACAGCCCTTTATGATCAAAACCCTAGAGAAGGCTGGAATGGAAGGAACCTTTATCAATATAATAAAAGCTGTATACAACAAGCCCACAGAAAGGATTTTACTCAATGGTAAAAATCTTGAAGCATTCCCACTTAGATCAGGAACTAGACAAGGCTGTCCACTCTCAGCACTTCTATTCAATATTGTACTTGAAGTCTTAGCTGAAGACATAAGAAAAGAAAGGGGCATAAAAGGGATTCAAATCAGCAAGGAATAAGTCAAGTTATCTCTATTTGCAGATGACATGATACTATCGCTGAGTGATCCCAAAAACTCCACCAGGAAGTTCCTGGAACTACTACAGAAGTTCAGCAGGGTGGCAGGATACAAAACAAATGTACAAAAATCAGTGGCCTTCATATATGCCCAGAATGAAAGAAGTAAAAAAGCCCTTAAAGAAACAACCCCATTTACTATAGCCCCTAAAAAAATGAAATATCTTGGTATAAACCTAACCAAGGAGGTAAAAGACCTTTACAATGAAAACTTTAAAACCCTACAGAAAGAAATTGCAGAAGACACCAGAAGGTAGAAAGACCTCCCATGTTCCTGGATTGGCAGAATCAACATCGTAAAAATGACCATCCTACCAAAGACAATATACAAATTCAATGCTATACCAATTAAAATCACAAAGCAATTCTTTAAAGAAGTTGACCAAATAATCTCAAAATTCATATGTAGGCAAAAAAGATCCAGGATAGCAAAAACAATCCTAAGTAACAAAAGACATGACTGGAAGTATCACCATACCAAACCTTAGTCTGTACTAAAAATCTGTAGTTATAAAAACAGCCTGGTACTGGCTCCAAAATAAACACACAGATCAATGGGTAAGGGTTGAAAACCCAGATATATGCCCACAAAATTAAAGCCATTTAGTCTTTGACAAAGGGGTCCAAAAAATCCAATGGAAAAAGCAAAATATCTTCAACAAATGGTGCTGGCAAAACTGGATCTCCACATGCAGATGATTAAAATTGGACCCTTTCTTGTGACCATGTACAAGAATTAATTTCAAGTGGATCAAGGACCTTGATATTTGGCCAGAGACTATAAAAACCATAGGTGAAAGGATAGGGAACGCCCTCGTGCAGATTGGGCTAGGACAACAGTTCCTCAACAGACACCCAATGGCACAGTCACTGCTACCAACCCTCAACAGTTGAAATCTGGGAAATTAAAGAACTTCTGTTCAGATAAAGAGGTTGTAACACGAGCTCAAAGGCAACCCACAGAATGGGAGAAAATTTTCACTAACCACATATCTGATAGAGCTCTATTATCACTAGTTCACAAAGAACTTAGAAAACTAAACACTAAGGAAACTAATGGCCCAATTAAAAAATGGGCCCTGGAACTTAAAAGAAATTTTACCAGGGATGAAATTAAAATGTCTAACAAATATCTTAAAAAATGCTCCACTTCTTTAGCCCTCAGGGAAATGCAAATCAAAACTTCCCTGAGATACCATCGCACCCCTGTTAGGATGGCAAAAATCTACAATACAAACAACACCAAATGCTGGAGAGGATGTGGAGAGAGGGGAACTCTCTTTCATTGATGGTGGGAATGCAGGCTCATACAGCCACTCTGGCAAGCCATCTGGAGATTCTTAAAGAAATCAAAGATCGAAATGCCATATAACCCTGCTATTCCACTTTTGGGAATAACCCCACAAACAGCAAAAATTCACCTTGATAGCACAAGCACGACCATGTTCATAGCAGCACTGTTTACAATATCAAAGTCATGGCAACAACCCAGATGTCCAACAGTTGACGAGTGGATAAGAAAACTGTGGTACATCTATACAATGGAATACTACTCAACCATCAAAAATGATGAATTATTGGAATTTGCCGGGAAATGGATGTCATTAGAAACATTTATATTGAGTGAAGTATTCCAGACCCAAAAATTAAGCACCATATGTACTCCCTAATAGGTGGCTCCTAGTATCAAACCCACCCAGCCCACCTAGAGACACTTGACAATAAATCTCTATAATACAGTAATTGCAAGGAGTATGAACAGGAGGGATGGGGTAGGAGAGTCACACCAGAAACAAGGAGAGGGGGGACCTTGTTACAGCAGAGAAAATAGGCCTCCATCATGGACTGCAAGTAAGCAATGAGACATCTGGTTAAGTTCACAGACTTTTCGTTCTTGATCATTTACAACTAAGGGGGTGTGATCTCACCAGAAGGGGAGGGCATATAGTCTGGCAGATAATAAGTAACCATTTTGCAAATGGGTGATTGACCCCTCCCTCACTGTGGTTTCATACTTTTATTGCATCTACCTTTGAATATACTTTTATAACAAGACTCTAGTTCAACAACTTTTTATCTCTGGCCAGTGGGTGAATTCCATTACCCATCAGGGTGGAGCCAAGGGCATTGCAGGAGCAGCAAAACCGCAAAAGAAAATCAACAAACCATAATCCAGAACTTCAGAGACTCTATATCAACCACCTAGAACTAGGCCAGCCTAATCTCTCCCCATCCTGAAGCTCAGGGACATTTGTGGAAGAGGGGGCGGTAAGAGTGTAAGAGCACAAGGATAGGCCGAAGCAATCATGAGGACCCAGAGGAGAGTTTGGCATGCACATTAAAGGATTCTCCAGGGATTGGGGGAGGGGAGGCACTGGGGGGTGGGGAGGGAAGGATGAGTGGAGGGTGAGCAGAGGGATTGGGGGGAGGAGGAGATAGGGAGGGAACCGGTGTACCTATAAAGTTTGTATGAGCGGAGATAATAAAAAATGTTTAAAAAAATGATGAACTAACGGAATGTGCTGGGAAATGTATGGGATTAGAAAAAATTTTATTGAATGAAGTATCCCAGACACAGAGAATTAAGTGCCACATGTACTCCCTAATAGGTGGCTCTTAGTACGAAACCCACTTAGAGACACTCAAAGATAAATCTCTCTAATAACTACAGTACTTTGCTAAGATTATGAACAGGAAGGATGGGGAAGAAGGGCCACACCTTAACGAGAGAGGGGACCATGTTACAGCAAATAAAACAGGCCACCATCAAGGACTGCAAATAAATAATGAGACATCTGGTTCAGTTCACAGACTTTCCTTCCTGATTATTTACAACAGATGGAGTATGATCTTACCAGAAGGGAAGAACATATAATCTGGCAGATAGAAAGTAACCATCTCGCAGATGGATGATTGACCCCTCCCTCACTCCTGTTTCCTACTTTTATTACATCTACCTTTGAATATACTCTTATAACAGGACTCTAATTTAACAAGTTTTTATCTCTGGCTAGGAGTGATATCCAATACCTATCAGGGTGGAGCCAAGGGCATTGCAGTAGCAGCAAAACAGAAAAAAAAATCAATATACTATAATCCAGAATATCAGAGACTCTATATCAATCACCTGGAACTAGGCCAGCCTAATCTCTCCCCATCCTGAAGCTCAGTGAAATTTGCGAAAGAGGGGGCGGTAAGATTGTAAGAGCACAAGGATGGGAGGAGCAATGATATGTAAGATACTCCACACAAGTTAGGGCCAAAGCAATCATATTTGGACTTTACACGCCCTGTGCAATGTCCAATACACTATTGACCTCACGAAGTCTAGCATTTGCTAAAGGCACTAAAATTCTTGGAGGCAAGGGCTTAACAGCCACAGTAGTGTTCTTATCCATAATGGGAACACAGGAAAGTGTTCTGGATAATGCCACTGGGTCCTTGCACCTCATTGGAGAGGAGGACCCAGAGGAGAGTTTGGCATGCACATTAAAGGATGCTCCAGGGATGGGAGGGGGAGGCACTGGGGGATGTGGAGGGAAGGGGAAGGGGAGGGGGGCACAGAGGGATGGGGGTTGGAGGGAGGTGGGACCGCTGTATCTGTTAAGTTTGTATGAATGGAAATAAAAAAAAATGTAGATCCTGAAAAAAAATAAATACTTTAAATTGGAAAAAAATAAGTGTCAGGAATTACATTTCCTAAATGTCATTGGAATTAACTCACCAGTCAAAAAACACAGATCACCAACACGGATTAAGAATCACAACCCATCCATCTGCTGCCTTCAGAAAACACATAACACAACAAAAAATGCGCACATTGTAAAAATAAATGGCTGGTCAAAAATTCTTCATGCTAATGAAACAAGGAAACAAGCAGGTGTAGCAATTATGATATCTGACAAAGTGGACTTCAAACCAAAGAAAATCATAAGAGATATGGAAGGATACTACATTTTAGTCAGAGGTACAATTCACCATGAAGACTTCACAATTCTCAACATATACGCTCCTAATATAGGCTCTTCAACACTCATTAAGCAAATACTATAACGTGTAAAAGAAGAAATCAATCTCAAAATGATAATATTTGGGGATTTCAATACTTCACTTTCAACATGGGTATATTAACAGACCAAAATCCCAACAGAGACACATTGAAACTAAATAAACCCTTACTGAAATGCATCTCACAGATGCATATTCTTCTCAGAAGCCTATGGAACTTTCGCCAAAATAGACCACATATTGGGCCACAAAAAAAATCTCCACATACATAGAGAAGTTGAAATTTATAGTCTGTACCCTATCAGAACACCATGGTCCAAAGCTTGACATCTGCAACACAATAAAAAAGCAGAAAATACACTTACTCTTGGAAACTAAAAATTACAATGCTGAATGAGAAATAGGTTCAGAAAGAAATCAAAAAGAAAATTCAGGATTTCCTAAATGTGAACAATAATGAAAATACAACATATCAAAATCTCTGGGATACAATGAAAGCTGTCCTAAGAGGTAAATTTATAGCTATTAATGTCTATATAAAAATAGAAACATCACAGGTAAGTAATTTAACAATGCAGTTTAAAGCTTTGGAGACACAACAACAATCCAATAACAAAAGCAGTAGAAGAAAGGAGATCAGCAAAATCAGGGAAGACATATCCAAAATTGAGATAAGGAAAAGGATATAAAGAATCAACCAGACAAAACGCTGGATCTTTGAAAAAATCAATAAGATCGATACACACCTATCTAAATTAACCAAAATCGAGAGAGAGAAAACCCACTTTAGCAAAATTAGAAATGAAAATGAAGTTATCATAAGTGATACCCAAGAAATTCAGACAATTATAAGGTCATATTTGAAAAACTTATACTTCATGAAATTTCATAACAACGAAAGAAAACTTTGCATTCTTGAGTATGCACAACGTACCTAAATTAAGTCAGGAATTTTAAATTATTTAAATAGTCCTATAACAAATGAGGAAATCAATGAAATAATCTCAAATCTTAACACCAAAAAACTATTCTGGACCAAATGAATTCAGCACAGAATTCTACTAGACTTTTAAAGAACAACTAAAACCAATACTCCATAAAATATTCCATAAAATAGCAAAGGAATGAATACTTCCAAATTCTTTCTACAAAGCTAATATCATACTAATCTCAAAACCTAATAAAGATACATTTAAAAAGAAAACAATAGGCCAATCTCTGTGATGAATACAGATGAAAAGTATTCAACAAAATCTTATCAAATCAGATTCAACCAGCCTGATCTCTCCCTACCCTGAAGTTCAGGGATATTTGTGGAAGAGGGGGCGGTAAGATTGTAAGAGCACAAGGATAGCAGGAGTAATGATATGCAAGATACTCCACACAAGTTAGGGTCGAAGCAATCATAATAGGACTTTGCTTGACCTGCGCAATGCCCAACATATTATTAACCCCTCAAAGTCTATCATGGACTAAAGGCATTAGGATCCTTGGAGGCTAGGGATTGACAGCCACAGTAGTGTTCCTATGCTTAAGGTGAACGCAGGAAAGGGTTTGGGGGAAATGCCGCTGGGTCCTTGCATCTCATCGGAGAGGAGAACCCAGAGAAGAGTTTGGCATGCACATTAAAGGATGCTCTGGGGATTGGGGGGAGGCATTGGAGCATGGGGAAGAAGGGGGGTTGTGGAGGGGGGAGCAGGGGGGTCGGAAGGGGTGGAGGGAGGGAGGGGACCAGTGTACCTGTTAAGTTTGTATGAGCGGAAATAAATAAAAAAATATATTTTAAAAAAATCAAAAAATTATTCACTGTGACCAAATAGGCTTTATCACAGGCACACAAGGTTGGTTGAACATATGCAAATCAATGAATGTAATCCATCATATAAACAACTCCAAATTTCAAGACCACATAATACATGGCATGAAAAGCTTTTGACAAGACCCAACATCCTTTTATGGAAAGGAAGGAACTTATATCAACATAATAAAAGCTGTATACAACAAACCAACAGCAAGGATTATACTCAATGGGAAAAAAATTGAAGCATTCTTGCTTTTATAAGGAACTAGACAAGGCTGTCCACTCTCACCACTTCTATTCAATATTGCACTCAAAGGCTTAGCTAGAACCATAAGACAAGAGAGGGAGATAAAAGGGATTCAAATGGGAAAGGAAGAAGTCAAGATATGTCTATTTGCAGATTACATGATCATAAACCTGAGTGATTCTAAAAACTCCACCAGGAAATTCCTGGAACTAATACAGAAGTTCAGCACGGTGGCAGGTTAGAAAATAAATGTGCAAAAATCAGTGGTCTTCCTATACACCAATGATGAAAAATGTGAAAAACCCTAAAAGAAACAATCCCATATACTATAGCCTCTAAAAAATGAAATGCTTTGGTATAAATTTAACCAAATATGTAAGAGAACTTTATAGTGAAAACTTTAAAATCCTAAAGAAAGAAATTACAGAAGATAACTGAAGGTTGAAAGACCTCCCATGCTCCTGGATTGGCAGAATAAACATTGTAAAAATGACCATCTTACCAAAAACAATATACAAATGCAATGCTATACCAATCAAAATTGCAAAGCAATTCTTTAAGAAACTTACCAAACAATCTCTAAATTCAAATGGAAACACAAAAGTCCAAGGATAGCAAACACAATCCAGAGTAACAAAAACATTGCTGGAGGTATCACCATACAAAACCTTTCTGATAAAAAAACATCCCGGTACTGGCTCCAAAATAGACATGTGGATAAAGTTTGAAGACCCAGATATAAGCCCACACAATTACAGCCATTTGATCTTTGACAAAGGGGCCCAAAAAATTCAATGGAAAAAGAACAGCATCTTCAACAAATGGTGATTGCAAAACTGCATATCCACATGCAGAAGATTACTACTGGAACCATAGTTGTCACAATGCAAAAAATTAATTCCAAATGGATAAAGGACCTTAATATTTGGCCAGAGACTATTCAAATCCTAGTTGAAAGGGTAGGAAACTACCTCGAGAAGATTGGCTAAGCCAAGAGTTCCTGAACAGAAATCCAATAGCACAGTCACTAGAACCAACATTCAACGAATGGGATCTTATGAAATTAAAGAGCTACTGTTCAGCTAAAGAGAGTGTAAACTGAGCAAAAATGCAACCCATAGATTGGGAGAAGATCTTCATTAACCACATATATGATAGAGCTCTATTATCTAGAATGCACAAAGGCCTTAAAACAATAAACAACAAGGAGATAAATGGCCCAGTTCAAAAATGGTCCTGGGAACTTAAAAGAAACTTTTCCAGGTTTGAAATTGAAATGTCTAACAAGTAAGTTATGCTCCACATCCTTAGCCATCAGGGATATGCAAATCAAAACTTCCCTGATATATCATCTCTCTCTAGTTAGGATGACAAAAATCCACAATACATACAATACCAAATGCTAGAGAGGATGTGGAAAGATGGAAACTCTTCATATATTACTGGTGGGAATTCAGGCTTATACAACCACTCTGGTGATCATTTTGGCATTTTCTAAAAATGTTAAAGATTGAGATGCCATATGTCCTTGGTATACCACTTCTGGGAATAATCTCCCATAAATGCAGAAATTCCCTATAGTGTCACAAGCACAACCATGTTCATTGCAGCCCTATTTACAATAGCAGAGTCATGGAATCAACCCAAATGCCCAACAGCTGGTGATTGGATAATGAAAATGTGGTACAATGGAATACTATCCAGCCATAACAAAAGAGGAATGAATGAAATTTTCCAGGAAATGGATGGAATTAGAAAAAATTATATTGAGTGAAATATCCCAGACACAGAAATTTAGACACCATATGTACTCCTTAATAAGTGGATCCTAGTTCCAAACACACTTAATGACATATTCAAAGGTAAATATTTATAATACCTACTGTGGTATAAACAGGAGGGAAGGATAAGGATAAGGATAAGGAAGTCCCCCCAAAAAAGAAGATAGGGGATCATGATTCAGTAAAGAAAATATGTCATCATCATTATTGCATGTAAGTAGCGAAACATCTGGTGAATTTCATTTTCCACTTACCTTCCTAGTAACTTGCAACTGAAAAGGTTTGATCTCACCAATCAGGGAGGGTATAGGGACTGGCAGATAGATGGTAACCATCCCACAAATGAGACACTAACCCCCCTCACTGTTGTGTCCTACTCCTATTCTTCCATATACCTTTGAATCTCCTCTTACATTAAGATCTTCATTAAAACAGTCTTTTATCTTTGGTTCGGAGGTTACCTTCAATACCAATCAGTATGCAGCTAAGGGTGGGGCAGAAAAAGCAAAACTGAAAACAACAGCAAACCATAATTCAGAAAACCAAGAACTCTACATTAATCAGCTGGAAACAGACCAGCCAAATTTCTCCCTATCCTAAAGTTCAAGGAACTTTGAAGAAGAGGAGGCAGCAAGATTGTAAGAGCCTAAAGGTGGGGTGGAGCAATGATATGCAAGACCCTCCACACAAGTTAGGGGTGCAGCAGCCAGAATTGGACTTTGCCTGTTATGCACAGTGGCTGACATATCAAAGACCCACAAAAGTCTAGCATGGATCACAGTGGAGAAGGTTCCAGGCAGTAGGATCCTTAGAGGCAAATATTAATAGTCATAATAGAGTTCCAATACTAAGGGGAGCCCAAGAAGGGGCTCTGTGCTATGCCAATGATTCCTGAACCCTTACTAGGGTAGAGGACTCAAAGGGAGGTTTGGGATTCACAAAAAAGGATCCAGGTGGTGGGAGAGAGGAATGGGGAGACACTGAGAGAGGGGGAGGTTGGGAGAGAGGTATAAGGAGGGGTAAAGGGAGTAGTGTGCAAGTGGGGATGACTGGGGAGGGGAGGAGGGAGAGAGTGGAAGTGGATACCTATTGAGCTTGTATGATTAGGGAAAAAAATAAAATGTGGGAGAAAAAAAAGAAAAGAAAAGAGAGTTCTCATCTTATACCTAACCTAGTGTCATGACTGATACATGTTTGAAAAAAAAATTGTTAACATTCTTAACAGCCAAGGAAAGCCAAATTAAAACTATATCATTTCTATCTCAATATAGTCAGGATAATAATCATTAAGAAAACAATGAATTCTAAGAATGAAAGAAAAGGAAAACTTGTACATCTCTGATAGCAACATAAATTAGCCTAGCTAATATGAAAATCACTATGGAGACTGCCTACAAGTAAACTTTATTAAAATTTTATATAAAATCATCATTTTTCATTTCCAATTGTTAAGACTTTTTTGTTTCACTTATAATTATTTTCTTTCTCCAAAAATGTTACAAAAGTTTGTTGTTGAGCACCCCTTTGACCATCTCCCTTTCCTTAATCCCTTTTGTTTCCTTCAACAATTTCATTTCTACTTTCATTTAATATATACATGTATGATTTCCTGTGAATATATAAAGCCTGGGCATTATAAATAATAGAAAGTATTAACTTCATTCTTCATACCTAAATAATTCAATTGTATGTGTAAATCACAGATTCTTTAATCATTTATCTTCCTCAAACATCTAAATTGTTTTTGTTACTTAAGTATTGTAAATGACAATAAAATGTGTTGACATGGAATACTTTAGATAAAATTCAAAAGTTGTATAGCTGAATCATGGAAAATCAATTTCTACCTTATTGATAAATCTGTGTGTTAATTTACATAGAAATTTTTTTTTCTGCTTCCAACAAACATATTTCACCATAAATAATAGACATTACATTAGGGTGTTGAGCTAAGGGATTTCAAACAAATACAACTAGAAACTAAGCAGGTATCACTATCCTAACACCTTAGAAAACAGACTTCATATTGAAAATATTCAAAAGAGATACATAAGACTTGGCCATTAGTTAAGTTTATCAAGCTGACACTTAAGATATGGGTCTCTGGTTAGGCCTGTAAATGATTGTTTTACTAAGATAGACTTCTGGCAAGCCTACAGCAGAACTGCCTGTTGCATAATTAAAGTCAAAGTCTTGGTACATAGTGGGTCTTTCTCTGGGCACTTGGATAACTTGAAAAGATAGTTAGCTATTGATAGTTGGCAATCAGGAAAACTAGAAAGTATCATTGGTCCTTGCTTTTCTGCTTTTATTCTGAATATGGTGTAACTGGTTCCCTTTGCATTTGATACTGGTATAAATGTATTTTCATAATGAACTATAATCTGAAAATTTAAGCCAACAAAATTCTGTTGTTCTGCAAGTTGACTTTGATTCATGAATATTATTATTGCAAAGAAATATAAATATGAACTAAGACAGAAAGACAGTTTATTCTGTTAAGGGCACAATCCATTATAAACATAAATAATACATCAAACACAGTTGTCCAGAATTTCACCAATGAAATGTTATTAGATATAAATTCATCAATTTAATCCAACTCAATAACTGGGCAGTTTAAGCATTTTATTTCCATCAATATTTCCTCCACATAAAATATTGAAACAGAAGCATTGAAGTTAAATGACAATATAGGTCAAATGGACATGAAAGACATCTCCAAAGCATCCCATCCAAATTAGACAGATCATGCATTATCCCTAACATCCCATGGGCCTTATGACAAAGTAGATCACATACTAATAATAGAAGTAAAATATCAAAAAACAGGAAAATTTTCTACCTCTCCTGAAGATTTATAGACTGAGTACTAAGTGCTTTTCAGATCGATGAGTATAGTAGTAGCTATTTGCAGACCCAGTAGAAGAACAATGAAGTGGACAACAATTGCCAGTCATAGTGCAGATTACCAGCAACCCTGAAATGTTCTCCCAGATTCAGGCCATCCTAATTCCTCCCTATCCAAAGTTTGGGGAGCTTCGCAGATGAGGGAGGCACAAGATTGTAAGAACCTAAAGATGGGAAGGTGCACTGTTGGAAAAAAACATTCCATTAAAAGTAAAGATAACATTATCAGGAACTCACAGCAGTAAGACTTGTCCTTACCAAACATATATAATGACTGAAATACCAACATGCCTCCATAGACTATGAGGAACTGAAGAGAGATAAGAACACAAGGGGAATCCTTAAGTACTAGAGCTAGGTGAATGAAGGGAAATGACACTGTTGGTGGGGTGTCCCGAGGATGGGCAACTTAGTATGCTACAGAAGTTTGAACCTCCAAAAGAATAAACAAGGAAGAAATAACCCTGGGGTCCATAGAAGTGTCCAGGTAATAAGGAAGAAGGTATTTGATGAAAGGAAGGGAGGAGAATGGCAGGGAAGTGAGATGGAGGGAAGAAAGGATCTGCATTCAGTATGCTTGCAAAACTAAAAATTAAATTAAAAATGATCAATTTAAAGTACTTCTTTTATTATATCTGTTCATAATTGAATAAATATAGAAATCAACAATAAGAAATACTGAAGAAAATACACAAACCCATGGTTATGAAATAACACATTGTGGAAAAATGAATGGAACACTGAGGAAATAAGAAAAGTTTCTAAATTAAATGAAAATGAAAGCACAGTACATCAAAATATATGGAATTCAACAAATGGAATTCTGAGGGTAGTTTATAATTCTCATTGTTTACATTATAAAATCATAGAAATCTCAAACAAATAGCATTATGAAACCTAACACCTTAGAAAAGCAAAAACAAAAATAAACTGAAGTGTGAAAAGGAGACACAAGGAAATCATCAAGATTAAGGATCAATAATAAGAAAAACAAAAAAATTGATGAAGTGTTGGTTCATTGAATAGATCAACAAGATTGATTAACCTTTATCCAAATTAATCAAAAGAAATATATGAATGCACAGGTATAGACACAAACATCACTCACATATACATACAAACACATACCAGGCAAAATACCTCATAAAATAGAAAAATCAGAAATGTTTCAATCTTTTTCTACAAAGTTAGCATAATACTAGTACCGAAAATAGATAATGACATGAGTCAAAAAGGAAAGCTATGTACCCACCTTTCTCATGAATATAGATGCAAAAATATAAATAAAATCCTTATAAAATGAATTCAAGTACATAGTGATCGAGATGGTATCATTCCAAACAGGCATGGATAGTTCAAAATACATAAATCAATAAATATAATTAATAACAAATAATCTCAAAGACAGAGAACAAATGAACATCTACAGAGAGACTGGAGATGGAAAGAATAAATTTCTATGAGACCACAATGAATAGTAAACAATGCCTGAATGACAGCTAACCAACAATGGAATAGGAATACATCAACACTAAGGAATCAGCAAAATAATAGGAATTAATATTTGCCTTTCAATATGTCATATTTATATATGGATATTTATGACTGCAATTATTCCATCACAGATTCATACTTGCAGATGGATCTTAAAAACAGGTTCTATCTTTAGCCTACAGGAAATGTACATCAGCATAAAGGGCATATATTACTTTACAATGAATTCACCAATAACTTTTCAGATAAGAGTGGTTTTAGCATGCTTTAATTTAACTTCAAATTTTTTCATGCTTTCTTTACTTAAACCAATTGATTTTGTGGTTTCACATCCATCTAAGCCTTAAAATGACTATACTCTTTGTTACAATAAAATGATCACTCCTTTTCAGGCATGGAAGACTGGCTTCTAGCTTTCCCTTTCTGACAATCTTTTTAGGTCAGAAAGCCTGTATGTAGTATATTGCTTTCTTGCAGGTTCAAATTTCCTATTAATTGCATATTACAAAAGCTTTTTTTGTCTAGCACAGAGTATGTAGACTTGACTTTGGCTTGACTTTATGTTTCCATATAAAGAATAGTTTTTGCACTAAAAAACGGAAAGGCTTTCCAAATCTGTACTTACTGTTTATCTTTCCCACTGAACAAAACCATTTAGCCACTGATCCTGAGATGGGCGTAAAACAGAGATCCACTACTCTGGAATTATACCCTGCTTACTGAAAAGGGTAGATGTGATACTTCTTGCTCATCTATATTTGTTTGTAATGATCTATGTGATAGTTAATCCTGGTTGTCAACTTGACCACATCTGGCATTTACTAAAATCAGCTGTCAGATTACCTGAAGAGATTATCTGAATTAATACACTTGCAATACAAAGACCAGCCCTAGATCTGATTGGAACCTCCCAGTAGCAGATCGAATAAAAGGAAACATAAGCAGAATAGCTTGAAGAGAGATTCTAATGTTGTAATAGGAAACTCTTTTCTCTCCTGTCACCCAGCTTCTTCCATCCTCAAGCCCTCCAAACTTCCAAGCCTTCAACATGACTAAGACTGTCCAGGAATCCTTCAGCCTTCAGCCACTAGGACTGAGCAACTACTGGCATCCATTATTAGACTACTTCAGCCATATCTCTTAAGATAATTCAAAAAATTTCCTTTTTGTATATTCATTCTATTGATTCTGTGGCTCTAGAGAAGCCTGACTAATACAATTTTTAACCTTTACTCTATGAACAAATTTGATTGAGAGATATGTACCCTCAAATTATTTGGGTTTTCCCTTACCTGAATTAAAATTTTCAATCTGTAAGTAAAAGCGTGGTGAACGTGGAATCCTTTTGTCTATCATTTGTACAAAACAGCCCTCCAAACAGCTAGCCCTTAAGGGAAAAAAAAAGTGCTGAAGGTCACCTTCTCTTGTGCTGAAGAATGTAAACTTTGGAATCTAGGGTAAAAGGAGTTTAAAGTCAAAACCTTCCTTCAATATATCTCTGAGTTTTTATTAATTTAGTATTGATTCTTTTTTAACTCAGTTCAAGTTAGCTAACCAAATGGGAATTATTAGTATGAAAGTAGAAATTATTTGGGTAAAGATTGCATAAGGTACAATTATCAATATTTATCTCCTCTAGAATTCACAAAATGAAAATGGAATTTATCCATATTGAATTTCAAAAAATAAGTTATTTAACTTATTCTAATATTTAGACACTTTTATTCTTCCTTACCTAATGTATTTCTTTGATAATTCACTACATTTTAGAAACAAGTATTTACAAAAGTCTCAGAAAGATAGTGTCAAAATTTCTCTTAGGAATTTTTTTATGTTGTAATCTTTTTCTTCATATTTTTATATGTTTACAAGCTTATTGGATATGCATTCTAGCTTCCCTCCCTCTCCATTCGCCTCCATTCCCTCCCTCCCCTTCACCATTCTCTCCCACCTTCTCCCAACCTTCCACCTATGTGCTTCTATGACCACAAAGTTAACTCTGATCTCTCTACACCTGTGGGTGTCAGGTCTCGATGGTATATCAAGTTACCTCTCTTAATACCAACACAGATATGTGCATTTCCCTTAACTAATCCAGGTTTAGACCCAAAGGGTTCCACTGTAATTGTTCATTCAATGAGTAAAATAACTGCTAACAACAGATCACTTTGATATACTGTCTTTCTAACTATAGGTTTATTGGCTGTCTTCCCTATTGATTTTTTTCCTTCCCTTTTTTTCATGGGTTCTTGTTCTAGTTTACAATAATAGAGATGTATATCTTTCTGACAAACAGTCTTGAATCCAATAAAAAAGCTGTTGCTTATCTCCTTGATACTCATACTACTATTATAGAGATGGTCACAAATTGCCATGCTGATTTACATTGCAACTTACATATTTTGTGCCATTGATGGGGCTGACTTCTCTCTCCCAATAAGTTCTACAGTATTCCTTGGCACTATATAGCTACCCAGCGAGGAGAAAGTCCACAGACCAGTTCTCGTTGATATATTTTGACCATGTTCTGTGATCTTGAGCATTTATTGTTCTGCTTAGAAAGTCTTTACCTAAGCCTATGTACTTCTTATTATTTCTTCAAATAATTTCAGAATTTCAGGTTTAATAATTGAAGTCTTTGATCCATTTGGAATTGACTTTTGTCTGAAGAGAGAGGCCAACAGTCAATTTTTCTTCTTCTACATGTAGATGTCCAGTTTTCCCAACACCACTTGTGGAAGATGTGTCTTTTCCCCAGCATGCATGTTTGTACCTTTGTCAAAAATTAAGTGGCTGTATGTGTGTAGTTTTTATCTGGGTACTCTGTTCTGATCCATTGGTCAATGTATTCATTTTTGTGCCAGTATGAAGCTGTTTTTATTACTGTTGCTCTGTAATATAGTTTGAAGTCTGGTATGGTGATACCTTCAGCAGTCTTCTTATTGCCAAAAATTGTTTTGGCTAATCATTGTTTTTTGTTCTTCCATATGAATTTTGAGATTGTTTTTTCCAGTTCTGTGAACAATTGCATTGGGGTTTTAATTGGAACTGTGTTGAATTTCTATATTGCTTTGTGTAGGAGGTCATTTTCACAATATTGATCCTACCAATCTGTGAGAAAGAAAGGACTTTCACCTTCTAGTGTCTTTTTAATATCTTTCAGCAGTGTTTTATAGTTTCCATTGTACAAGTCTTTTATTTCCTTGGTTAAATTTATTCCAAAGTATTTTATTTTCTTTGTAGCTATGGAGAATGAGATTGATTCTCTCATTTCTTTCTCAGCTTGCTTATCTCTGGTATATAGGACAGCTAATGACTTTTGTATGTTTATTTTGCAGCCTGCCACTTTAATGAAATTATTCATTAATTCGAGTAGTTCCTTGGGGGAGTCATGTGGCTATCTCACACAAAGAATTATATCATCAGCAAACAAGGCTATATGACTTCGTCCTTAGCTATCTGTATCCATTTTATTTCATTCTCTTGCCTAGCTAGTTCTAGCTAGTACTTCAAGCACAGTTTTGAACAGGAGTGGTGACACTGGATAGCCTTGTATCATTCTGGATCTAAGATGGAATGTTTCAAGTTTTTTCCTATTTACAATGATGACAATGACACTTGCTTTATTTTTGTCATATATAACCTTTATCAAACTGAGATAGATCCTCTCCATTCTTTTTTCTCTAAAACTTTTATCATGAAGGGATGTTGGATGTTGTCAAATGCCTTTTGTGCATTTAATGAGAGGATTATATGATTTTGGTTTTTGAATCTGTTAATATAAGGAATCATATTTATTGATTTATGCATGTTAAAGCATCCTTGCATTCCTTGTATGAACCCTAATTGTTCATGATGTATGATCCTTTGGATATGTTTTTGGATTTGATTTGTTAGTATTTTATTGAGGATTTTGGCTTCTGTGTTCATTGGTGACATTGATCTATAATTCTCTTTCTTTGATGTGTCTTTAGAATCAGAGTTATATTGGCTTCATAGAAAGAGTTTTGGGAGTATTCCTTCTTTCTCTATTTTATGGAATAATTTGAGGAGTAGTAATGTTAATTGTCCTCTGAAGGCCTGATATAATTCTGTACTGAATTCATCTGGTCTTGGGTTTTTATTAGTTGGGAGACTTATAATTACTGTTTCAATTTCATCTCTTGTTATTAGCCTGTTTATTGTATCTATTACATCTTGAGTCAGTTTTGGTAGGTTATATGTGTTTAGGAATTCATCCATTTTTTTTACATTGTCCAATTTAAGAAAATATAAATTTTCAATGTACATCCTTATGATTCTCTGGATTTCTCCAGTATCTGTTTTAATTTCTCCCTTTTCATTTCTGATTTGGTGGATTTAAATGTTCTCTCTTCTTTTGGTTAGTGAATCTAAGGGGTTGTCAATCTTGTTTATCTTTTCAAAAAACCAGCTCTTTGATTCATTAATTTTCTTGTATTGCCCTTTTTCAGTTCTAATTCATTGATTTCTGCATGGATTTTAGATATTTCTTCCTATATGCTACTTTTAAGATTGGTTTTTTCCTTTTTTAACCAAGGCTTTAACGCATAACATTAGCCATTTACTATCTTTCCTTTTTTATGATGTAGGCATTTAGTACTATAAACGTTCCTCTTAGAACCACTTTCAATGAGTCCCATAGATTTTGATAGACTGTGCCTTCATTTTCATTGGTTTCAACGAAGAACTTAATTTCCAGTTTTACTTCATTTTGACTAATTCCTCACTTAAAATATTTTATTTAGAAAATCAACAAACCATAATTCAGAACATCAGAGACTCTATATCAACCACCTGGAATCAGGCCTGCCTAATCTCTCCCCATCCTGAAGCTCAGGGAAATTTGCAGAAGAGGGGGCGGTAAGATTGTAAGAGAACAAGGATGGGAGGAGTCATGATATGCAAGATACTCCACACGTTAGGTCCGAAGCAATCATAATAGGACTCTGCATGATCTGCACAATGACCAACACATCATTGACCCCTCAAAGTCTAGCATGGACTAAAGGCACTAAGACCTTGAAGCAAGGGATTAACAGTCACAATAGTGTTCCTATACTTAAGGGGAACACAAGCAAAAGTTCTAGGAAATGCCACTGAGTCCTTACACCTCATCAGAGAGGAGGACCAAGAGGAAAGTTAAACAAACACATTAAAGGATGCTCCAGGGATGGGGGGAGGGGGCACTGGGAGAAAGGGAGGGAGGGGGAAAAGAAAGGGAAAAGGGGGAAAGAAGCCAGGAGGTCCAGGGAGGGGTGGAGAGAGGGAGGGGACCGGGGTACCTATTACATTTGTATGAGTGGAAAAAAATAAATACATTATTTAAAAATATTTTATTTAGCTTCCATGAGTTTGTGTAGTTTCAATTGTTTCCTTTGTTGGAGATATGTATCTTTGTTCAGGTAGTATGCAGTGAATGATTTCAATTTTTTTTGTATATATGGAGGCTTGATTTGTGTCCTAATATATGGACTATTTTTGAGAATGTTCCATGAGCTGGTGAGTTTAATGTATATTCTTTAGTGTTTGGACAAAATGTTCTGTAGATATCTGTAAGATCCATTTGATTTAATGTTTCATTTAACTCCAATGTGTCTCTGCTTAACTTTTGGCCCATTGACCTGTCCAGTGGTATAAGTGGGGTATTGAAGTCTCCATTTTGGATTAATTAGTTGTTTGTCTCCTCTAGTGTTTGTTTAATAAATTTGGGTGCTTCCATGTCTGGTACATATATGTTTAAGATTGTAAGATCATCTTGCTGGAATTTTTCATCTACTAAGATGTAGTAATCATTTGTATCTCATGTTGTTTGCCTTAGTTTGAAGTCTATTTTGTCTGATATTAAGATGTCAAGTACTACTTGTTTCCTTTTGCGGTTTGATTGGAGTGCTTTTGACCATCCTTTTACCCTGAGAAAGTGTTTATCTTTCAAGGTGAGGTTTGTTTCTTGGAGAAAGAGAATTTATGGGTCATGATGTTTAATCCAAGTTATAAGCCTGGGTCTCTTGATTGGAGAGTTGAGTCCATTGATATTTAAAGATATTATTGAAAGGTGTTTATTGGTTCCTGACAATTAGTGATCTTGTGGTGTTTGGCTTTTTTAGTCCCTCATTCAGCTCTTGTGTTGATATTATTTATTCCTTTTAGCTTCTTTGATGTGTATATCCTTTGTTTCAAACTTACACATTTTTACAATATTCTTTGTAACCCTAGCTTAGTAGCCATACAATTTTATAGTTTGTTTTTGTCATGAAATATTTTTCTTTCATCTTCTATTATTATTGACAATTTTGCAGGATATAATAATCTGAGTTGGCATTTGTGTTCATTCAGTACTTGTATTATGTCTCTCTATGTCCTTCTGGATTTTACCATACATATTGAGAAGTCATTTGTTAATTTGATGGGTTTACCTCTACATGTGATTTGTTCTTTCCATCTTGAAGCTCTTAGATTTTGTCTATTATGTGTATATTTAGTGAGTATGCCACGGGGGTGTTTCTTTTGTTTTCCTGTATTCAGTGTTCAGTATACCTTTTGAATCAGGATGGGTATCTCTTTTTTAGGTGTGGGAAATTTTCCTCTATTACATCATTGATTATATTTAGTGGATGTTCCTTTTGTGTGTCTGCTTTTGGGATACCCATGATCCACATGTTTGGCCTTTTGATGGTATCCCAGATTTCCTGCATGTTCTATTCAAGTGTGTTTTTCAGCTTCTCGGTTTCTCTCTTGACTTATGAACCTCTTCTGTCTTATCTTCCAGTTCTGAGACTTTGTCTTCTATGTGATCAGTTTTATTTTTGAGACTCTCTGTTGAATTTTTTATTATACTGCTTAGATTTTTTTTTGTTGTTTCAGTTTGGATTTTTTCAGTGTTTCTATGTTTGTTTGTAGGTCACCTTGGGTTTTTTTGGTCACCTTGGGTTTTTTCCAGTGTTTTAAAATCCGTTTTCAAGCTCTCTATTTTCATTCTTTTGTGTCTTGTTTGTTTTTATATTTTCTGAATTCTGTCGTGAGTCTTTTGTGTTATTCTTTAAATGTGTTCAAGCATTTATCCATGAACATATTTATAATTGATCTTTGAAATTCATTGTCTTGGTTATTGTTCTCTCGTATACCTGTCAGTGGGCTATCCTTTGTGGGCTCTGAAGTTTTATCTACAGTGATGTTGGGAGAAGACACGTTCTCTTGGATTTTTAAGTCTTTTCTGTTTTTCCTGTGAGATGTTGGCATTTTTATGATGATCAGATATTAATAGTAGTTTTATTTGAAGACACTCTGGCATGCTAATTTTCAGCACTTAGATGATAATGGTGTCTAAGTTTTAATTTGTGTTAGGTAACAGCTGTTTTGTAGTTCTTATGCACAGGCTATCTGCTCCTTGTGGTAAGGTAGCAGCAGCTGACAGGACATGCCCAATTCCTCAGGTCATCTGTGGGTCTCACTAACCAGTTGGCCCTTTTCGATCCTATTCCCCAGGGGATCCCTGCTCCTCACTGTAGTGGTACAAAGGTCCCTGAGTCCATGTGCCAGGCTTCAGATCATTGATGGAGTCCACTAACCAGTTGGCCCTTTCCACTATGGGTTCTAATAGGCTCCCTGTTCCTTGTGGTAAGGTCATAGGAACCACAGGCCTAGCAGCCTCCAATGAGATAACTACTTATCCTCCTATAAAATTCTTCTTCATTCTCCTCCTCCTGCTCCCTTCTTACTCTCTCTCCCTTCCCCACCTCCTATAATCACTAAAGAACTTAAAGTTTTCACTAATTCAACAAAGTCCAGAGAAAACTCGATAATGGTCTAGGGGATCGACACCATACATCTAAAGACTTCTAAAATCATCCCATCAAATGGGAAAGAATTTTTATTTCTAACTCTAAGATAAGCAAAATATTTTTACTTTCCTATTACTCTCAATTGTTAGTCATCACAGTTTCAGATTTCTATATATCCTTTCCAAAAACGCATACAACCGCAGGGACTATGCCATTTACCCTCACACATTGCCAAAGAAATAAAACTAAAAAGTGCACTACTATTCTAATCTTCAATACCTGCCTAGTAAACCCACCTTAATTGATATACTAATAATCCAATAAACTCATCGAGGAAATAAAACCAAGCAACACCGGACAAAGACATACAACTATAAGCCAAAAACTAGCAATAAATTCTCAAGTGTAGTAGTACTGTCTAATTCAGATCAATCAAAAACACACATCAAGAAGGACATAAGAGATAAAATGAAAAATTACCAGGTCACAACACAAATCCATGAAAAACAAAAACCAAGATAACAAATCTCCTACAAAAAGCATCAATAATGGAATTCTACCAGAAGAAATGCACAGAAAATAGCCAATGACAGATAATGATTTTCAAAGCTGATCTTCACTATGATCAAGACAATGAGAGAGGAAATCTGGGAGGAGTTAAATAACTACAACAGGAACACAACAGGCACATGAAGGAGATAAGAAAAGCAGTTGAAGAGACAAAAATAGGCATAGAGCAGTTTAAATAATCTCAAGCAGAGATTAAATTCTTAACTAAAAAGACAAGTTATCTTCAACCCAGAACACAACAGAGCGTCTTATCAGCAGAACTAATGAAGCAGTAAATAGAATATCAGATCTGGAAGACAAAGTGGAAGAACAAACAGTACAGTCAAAGTGGTTGTTAAAGACAAAACAAGACTTGAGAAGACTATTCAAGACTTATATGACACCCTGAAGAAGATTAACATGTACTAGACAAAGCTGTCCACTCTCACCACATCTATTCAATATTGAACCTGAAGTCTTAGCTAGAGCCATAAGACAAGAGAGATAGATAAAAGGGACTCAATTTATAAAATTAGAAGTTGAAAAAACTATTTGGAGATCACATGATCATATTACTGAGAGATCCTAGAAACTCCTCCAGGATACTCCTGAAACTAATACACACCATCAGCAGAGTGGCAGGTTACAGTATAAATGTGCAAAACTCAGTAGCCTTCCTAAACACCAAAGATGAAAAAAGTGATAATGGCCGTAAGTGAAACAATCCCATTTGCCATAGCCCTGAAAAAAATGAAATAACCTGATAGAAATCTAACCAAAGAAGTGAGAACTTTTATAATTAAAACTTTAAAATCCTAAAGAAAGAAATTACAGAAGACACCAGAAAATGGAAAGACCTCCCATGCTCCTGGATTGGCAGAATCAACACCATAAATATGACCATCTTACCAAAAGCAATATAGAGATTCAGTGTTATACCAATCAAAATCCCAATGCAAACCTTTAAAGAAATTGACCAAACAATCTCAAAATTCATATGAATGCACAAAAGGTTCAGGATAGTAAAAACAATCCTGAGTAACAAAAATACTGCTGGAGATAACACCATACAGAACCTTAATTTACAGTACATATCCATAGTAATAAAAACGGTTTGATATTGGTTCCAAAATCGACACATAGATCAACGGATAAGGGTTGAAGATCCAGATATAACCCCACACAATTAAAGCCATTTGATCTTTGACAAAGGGGCCCAAAAACTCAATGGAAAAAGAACAACATCTTCAACAAATGGTCCTGTCAAAACTGGATATCCACATGCAAAAGATTAAAACTGGACCTGTACAAGTCACCATGAACAAAAATTAATTCCAAATGGATCAAGGACCTTAGTAATAGGCTTCAGACCATAAAAACCCTAGTTGAAAGAGTAGGGAACTCTCTAGAGCTGATTGGACTGGGCCAATGATTCCTATACAGAAACCCAATAGCATAGGCTCTGGAACCAACACTCAACAAATGGAAACTTATGAAATTAAAGAACTTGGATTCAGCCAAAGAAATCATAAACTGAGCCAAAAGGCAACACATAAAATGGGAGATCTTCATTAACTTCACATCTGATAGAGGTCTATTATGCAGAGTGCACAAATAACTTAAAAAATTAATCACAGTGTAGATATGTAGCCCAGTTAGAAAATTGTCCTAAGTATTCTAAAAAAACTTTTCTAGGGATGAAATTGAAATGTCTAACAAATATCTTAAAAATGCTCCACATCTCTAGGCATCATGGAAGGATATAGGGACTGGCAAATCAAAATGACCCTGATATATCATCTAACCCTGGTCAGAATAGCAAACATCCACAAATCAAAACTACCAAATGCTGGAGAGAATGTGCAGAGAAGCAAAGGCTCATACATTGTTGGAAGGAATGCAGGCTTATACAAATACTCTGGACTTCACTGTGGCAATTTCCAAAAAACGTTAAGGATTGAAATGACATATGACCATGATATACCACTACTAGGAATAATCTCCCAAAATGGAGCAATTCACTATAGTGACATGAGCACAACCATGTTCATTGCAGCACTATTTACAATAGCAAAGTCATGGAATCAACCCGCATGCCCAACAGTTGATGAATGGATAATAAAAATGTGGTACATTTATACAATGAAGTATGACTCAGCCATCCAAAAAGATTAATTAACGAAATTTGACAGAAAATGGATGGAATTAAAAGAAATGAAATGGAGTGAAGTATCCCAGATATAGAAAGTTAGACTCCTTATTTATGCCCTAATAAGTGAATCCTAGTTACAAACTTACTAAATTTCTGCCATATCCACTATAATCACAAAGACTTATAAATAGGAGAGAAGAGGAAAGAAGACCTTAAAAGAAAGGAGACAAAAGAACACCCTGCCATAGAGAAATTAGGCCATGGTAATGTACTACATGTAAGTAGGGAGACATCTGGAGCAGCTCACTCTCACTTCCCTTCCTGTTCACTTGGGACTGAACAAGTTTAATCTGTTTAGTCAGTAAGGATATAGGGACTGGCAGTTAGATGGTAACCAACCAGCTAAAGGGAGACTGACAACTCTCACTGCTGTGTCCTACTGCAATTCTTCCATCTACCGTTGAGCTTCTTTTTATATTAAGATCTTCATTTAATCAGTCTTTCATCTTTAGTTAGGAGATGATCTCCCCAACTAATCAGGATGCAGCCAAGGGCAGTGCAGGAACAGCAGAACTGAGAACAATAACAAACCATAATTCAGAACACTAAAGACCCTACAATATTCAGCCAACATTAGACCAGCCAAATCCCTCCCCATCCTAAGGCCTAGGGAACTTTGTGGAAGAGAGGGCAGCAAGATTGTAAGAGCCTAAAGATGGCGAAGACCAATGATATGCAAGATACTCCATACAAGTCATGTTTTTTACAGCCAGGATATAGCCACAATGTGATTGGACATTGTCTCACCTGCCCAATGGTTGACATGTCAGCAACCACCAAATTTGAGCCTGTGATGACAGATAACATTCAAAGAATGGCATTTCTCTCCATTCCCCACCATAAGATGATGGTAACCTTATTATGCAAGCTGCATTCAGTGCAATTCTAAAAGTCCACAAAGATTACAGTAGTCTGAAAACAATTTAAAAATCTGAAGTATAATGTCTCTTTATAAATCAAAGATATTTTCTTAACCATAATCTTCTTTATAATCAGAAAACAATTTACATGTTTTCAAACATATAATGGCATAGAGGAGGAATGGGGGAATAACCAGGAAAGATTGCAGCATAAAAAGAACAAAAATTAACAATGAACTCCAAATCCTATATCTCCAAGTCATGCATATGAGTGTCCTGCTGAAATTATTTCAGTTCCAAAAGATTTCTTTTATGTCTCTCCAGCATTACCACCTGCAGAACAAATTACACTCTTGGGTTGCCTCTTCCTACGGCTTGTAGCTTTCCTTGTCAGGTGTCCCACATTGTGTCTGGGATCACTAACATCTTCACATCCCAAGAGCAACAGAGGCTTCAAGTCTATATAATGTAGTATGCTCTGGAGGTCTTATGACCCTGACACATTTCTTGAAATCTGTAACTTTCTTAAACCATGGATGGGGAATCCATGAACTAAATCTTGCATACCTACAGCCCTCATAGCATGTACCACACGAATGATGTTATCAAATTATAATTTTCCCCTCGAATCAGAACTGTTTCAGCTAATTTGTACTGAAGTTGTGTAGAGTTTCCTCTGAATAATTGGTTTAAGTTAGCAGGAGCTCTGACGTTCACCTCCTTTCTTTTAAAATAGTTTGCATTCCTATGGGTTTGAGTTTGTCATGGTTTCAAATGTTTTCCCCACAGTCTTACATGTTTAGAAAACTTATGGCACCTATGGGATTTGAGGTGCATTAGTCCTACCCTACCTCCTGGAGAAGACTGTTTTTTTCAGGAAGAGTTTTGCTACTCTCAGCCTTGTGACTTAGCCTATCTGTAGCTTCTAGTAGCCATTCCATACCTGCCATGAAAGACCATATTTCCCTCTGGAACCATAAGCTGAATAATCCTCCTTTCTTCCTTAAATTGCTTGACTTTGGGTGTTCTCTCATAGCAACACAGGCGTAACTAGTAAAGAAATTGGTATTGAGAAGTTGGATATTGCTGTGAGATTAAGATCATCTGGTACCACAATATAATTTGCTTTGAAGATGAGAGAAAGTGGTGTCAGAGACGTGGAGTGTTACCATGTGAAACTAAGAGAATCTGTTTCAAAAAATAAAATTTCTTGTAAAACCGAGAGAAATTGGTCCCCAGTAGTATGGTCAATGTTGTGATGTTCCTCATGTGCCTTTCGAACTGTTAGGAGAAATGTGGACAAATTTGGGACTTTGTGCTGAGAAAGTCTTTGCATCTTGGTGATTGGACCAAATGGGCCTTTCTCATGGAAGCTTGGAAGAGAAAGTGCTGTAAGGAATACAAGGAGTGGAAACCCAGCTTCTGATAATCCAGAAGGAAACAAAGACTGTCTGGAACTGGATAAGTGACAAATGGAGCTATATGTTGGTTTTGTCCTCTTCTGGAAAACTTACCCAAAGCTAAACTTGAGTAGTTGGCAGAGGAAATTTCAAAGCAATGTAGTCTTGACAATATGACATGGCTATCTTTTAGGGCTTTTATTCAGAATTATGAAAAAGAGCAAGGAATTGAGAAGAAAGAATCAAAAACTGTGAGGTCTGATGAAGAAAAATGCAATGGCAAACTTAAAGAGTTAAATCAGGAAGAAGCTGAGAGCAAAATGTTCACTAAATAGTGAACTAAATAGTGAGCTAAAAGATTAGCTCCATTAGCAAATCAAAGCTTGCTCTTCATTTGGATCAGAGTGGCCATACCTTGAGGACAAGATTATCAGAGAAAGCTCCTGTCATAAGAATGCAAATCCCTTTGGAGCAAATGTGCTAAAGGGTGGAGTTCCAAAGAAAGAGTCAGTTTCTCCCCTAAAGCAACTGCCAAGGAGAGAAAGGGATTTTTCCTACTGTCAACACAGAGAAGCTGAATCAGCTATTATTTCAGGGAACCAATCTCTAACCCAAGTCTACATCATTACTTGACAAAGTTATCCACATGTTCCTAGCTCCAGAGACATCAAAGATGTTAGAGGGAGAAGGTCATGGATCCCTCCTTCAAGGATTCAGATAATGGTGGAATCCAAGTAGATTGTGGCATTAAGCCTGCAATTTAGACATCCAAAAAGGGCAGTTTGTGATGTGGAGTTAAATCCTAGTTTCCCATTGAGAAATAAAGATGTTAGAGATGCCAGAGTCAATGTGACACATCTGCTAAGGAGAGCTGTATACCCTCGGAGGAGCCAAACTTAGAAAGGGATGTGTTCTAAAAGCAGCTGCACTGGAGGGTTGTAAACAAAACCCGTTGGAATTGAGAAGATTTCAACAAGAGGCTCAACTGTTGGACATGGAGCTATAGTATTTGAGTTTGTCCAGCTGGTTTTTGGTCTTGCTATGGGCTGATCTTACTGGATACTCCACCATTACTCCTTTTTGCATTGGGAATGTTTAGTCTGTACCATTGTATGTTGGAAATATGTAACTTGTCTTTTGATTTTACAGGAGGTTTTGGACTCTGGAATTTGGACTGTGTTGGGACTACAGTTGTAGTCTGTGTTGGAGTGAGTATGGTTTACATGATAAGAATTTATTGAGCCTTTGGACCAGGGGTGGAGTATCATGGTTTGAAATGTGTCACCCTAAATCTCATGTGTCTGGTAAAGTCATAGTACCTTTGGGAGTTGGAGACTTTCTGGAGGAAGGCAGTCACAGTGGGTGGCCCTTGAGATGAAATAGTCCCACCCTACATTCTGGAGAAGTCAGCTTTTTCAGAGCAGTCTTGAGGCTATAAGCCTCCCAGATGGATGGATGACTTAGGTCTTCTTCAGCTTTACTCGCAAGTCATGCCACATCTGCCACGGAAGATTATATTACACTCTCTGGAACCATAAGCTGAATAAATCTCCCAGTTTCCCTTAAATTGCTTGAATGTGGGTATTCTCTCACAGCAACAGATAAGAGTAACCTATGAAGGGTTTTTCAAATTAAAATACAATGTTACTTTTCTTGTAATTCTAGGTATACAGATACTTTCTTAAAATGCATTATTATGTAAAAGATAATGCGTTTTTTACATTAATTTGTTTACTGTGTGCTTGCATATGTGTGAATACATGAGTACACTTGTAGAGGCCAGAGGACATCTTACAAGAATAAAATCTTTCTTTCTTTGTGTGTATTTCTAAGGTGGAATTCAATCCAACTTGATGGAATCTGTTTTTACCACCTGAAGTATTTTTAATTATATTAACAATGAATTTATAAGTTTATACCACTTACTGTCTACCTTCCATTCCACCCTGCAGTCAGTTTCTCTCTATGTCCCATGTCTCCTTGGCTGTGTAATTATCTGGGTCCTATCTATGATGCCAGCACTAAGAAAAGTAACTTCAAGTGGATCAATGACCTCAGTATTAGACTGAAGGTACAGAGTAGACAGTATTAGAGAGAAGATTTCTAGAATAGGGAATACACTAGACCTGATAGGCCTAGGTAAAGATTTAAAGAAAAATTTAATCCCATCCTAGCAGGGAATAAGATTGCATCTCATAAAATTGAAAAGCTTCAGTTCTGGAAAAAAATTATTGAGCCCATCATTTAATGCTTATGTTTCAGAATGATGATTCTAATATGCTCTGTGTTCCCAGTTAAGAACCTAGGAATGAAATTCTTGTATACAATGTTGGATTTGAAGTTTTTGATTGGTTTTTATTGCATTTCTTTTTTCCCTCTTTGCTTTATTTTCTCTTTCCATTCTTTTTTTCAGTGTTGGAAATTTCAAACCCAGGGATTGGTGTTTGAAAAACAATTGTGAAATTGAGCTACATCTCCCATTTTTAAAACCTTGAGTATAACATTTTTAAAAGCATGTAAGATAACTATCAGATTCATAAAATTACCATTTTTAATTTAATTCAGGTTATTGATATTCGTATTCATCCTTTTCTTTAAAGCTGGGGTGTTATGGTTAACATTCTAAGTTTATCCATTTGCATAGGTGATTTTGGTGAAGGTACACTCCCTAATTAGATTCAAATGTGTAAGTTGCTATGAATTTAGTAACATGTTGAATAATGTATAGGGAGGGCTCCACCAGCATTTTCTGAAAAGGTAAATGTTTAAATATTCTCCTGTAGTTTTAAGAGTAGAACGAATTTATATGTGAAATTAAATTAACTTAATAATCACTTGGAAATTAAGGTATGATAAATCCAAAAATGAATACTCAGACCTAGGTCTTTTGTTGTTGCTTTGTTTCATTATTATTTAACACTTTTTTAAGTTATCATTTATGCAACTCTAACAGAGAATAAACGATTTGATTTGATATAACTGCTACTTTTGCATTACTCTTTTTTTATAATACATTTTTGTTATAATTTCAGCTCATACAAAATTAACAGGTACAACAGTTCCCTCCCTCCCTCTTTCTCCCCCCGAACCCCCTGCTCCCCCTCCCCTCACCCATCCCTCCCCATCCCCCCGTGCCTCCCGCCCCAATTCCCAGAGTCCTTTCTTTTACATGCCTGACTCTCCTCTGGGCCCTCCTCTCCGATGACGTACAAGGACCCAGTAGCCTTTCCCTGAAACCTTTCCTGTGTTCCCCTTAAGCATAGGAACACTACTGTGGCTGTCAATCCCTTGCCTCCAAGGATCTTGGTGCCTTTAGCAGATGCTAGACTTTGTGAGGTCAATAGTGTGTTGGACATTGCACTGGGCATGCAAAGTCCAATTATGATTTCTTCGGCCCTAACTTGTGTGGAGTATCTTGCAAATCATTGCTCCTCCCATACTTTTGCTCTTACATTCTTACCGCCCCCTCTTCCGCAAATGTCCCTGAGCTTCAGGATGGGGAGAGATTAGTCTGGCCTAGTTCTAGGTGGTTGATATAGTCTCTGAAGTTCTGGATAGTGGTTTGTTGATTTTCTTTTGCAGTTTTGTTGCTCCTGCAATGCCCTTCACTCCATCGTGATGGGTATTGTATGTCATCCCCTGGCCAGAGACAGAAATCTGTTAAACTGGAGTCTTATTATAAGAGCACATTCAAGGGTAGATGTAATACTTATAGCCAAAAGTGGAATCGCAGGGTCATATGGCATTTAGCAATGGGAGGGGTCAATCCCCCATTTGCAAAATGGTTACTTTTTAATCTGCCGGACTATATGCCCTCCCCTTCTGGTGAGTACATACACCCTTAGTTGTAAATGATCAGGAACGAATGTCTGTGAACTTAACTAGGTGTCACATTACTTTCTTGCAGTCCTTGATGGAGGTCTATTTTCTCTACTGTAACATCGTCACTTCTCTCCTTGTTTCTGGTGTGGCCCTCCAACCCCATCCTTCCTGTTCATAATCCTTGTAATTACGTAGGTAATACATAGATTTACCTATGAGTGTCTCAAGATGGGCTGGATGGGTTTGGTATTAGGAGCCTCCTATTAGGGAGTACATACAGCACTTAATTTTCTGGGTCTGGGATACTTCACTTAATATAATTGTTTCTAATGACATCCATTTCCCGGCATTTCCAGTAATTCATCATTTTTGATGGCTGAGTAGTACTCCATTGTATAGATGTACCACAGTTTCCTTATCCACTCATCAACTGTTGGACATTTGGGTTGATTCCATGACTTTGCTATTGTAAACAGTGCTGCTATGAACATGGTCGTGCTTGTGCTATCGAGGTGAACCTCTGCTGTATGGGGGGTTATTCCCAAAAATGGAATCGCAGGGTCATATGGCATTTCAATCTTTAATTTCTTTAAGAATCTCCAGATGGCTCGCCAGAGTGGCTGTATATGCCTGCATTCCCACCAGGAATTTAGGAGAGTTCCCCTCTCTCCACATCCTCTCCAGCATTTGGTGTTGTTTGTATTGTGTATTTTTGCCATCATGACCGGGGTGAGATGATATCTCAGGGAGGTTTTGATTTGCATTTCCCTGATGGCTAAAGAAGTGGAGCATTTTTTAAGATATTTGTTAGACATTTTAATTTCATCCCTGGTAAAATTTCTTTTAAGTTCCAGGGCCCATTTTTTAATTGGGCCATTGTTTTCCTTGGAGTTTAGTTTTCTAAGTTCTTTGTGTACTCTGGACAGTAGAGCTCTATCAGATATGTGATTAGTGAAGATTTTCTCCCATTCTGTGGGTTGCATTTGAGCTCGTTGTACAATCTCTTTATCTGAACAGAAGCTCTTTAATTTCACAAAATCCCAGCTGTTGAGAGTTGGTAGCAGTGACTGTGCCATTGGATGTCTGCTTAGGAAATGTTGGCCTAGCCCAATCAGCTTGAGGGTGTAACCTACCCTTTCAACTATGGTTTTCATAGTCTCTGGCCTGATATCAAGGTCCTTCATCCATTTGGAATTAAGTCTTGTACATGGTGACAAGTACGGGTCCAGTTTTAATCTTTTGCATGTGGATATCCAGTTTTGCCAGCATAATTTGTTGAAGACACTGTTCTTTTGACATTGGATTTTTTGGGCCACTTCATCAAAGATCAAATGGCTGTAGTTGTGTGGGTTTATATCTGGGTCTTCAACCCTTATCCATTGATCTGTGTGTCTAGTTTGGAGCCAGTACCAGGCTGGTTTTATAACTATGGATTTGTAATATAGACTAAGGTTTGGTATGGTGATACCTCCAGCAGTGTTTTTGTTATTCAGGATTGTCTTTGCTACCCTAGGTCTTTTGTGCCTCCATATGAATTTTGAGATTTTTTTGGTCAACCTCTTTAAAGAATTTTTTTGGGATGTTAATTGGTATAGGGTTGAATTTGTATATTGCCTTTGGAAGGATGATCATTTTTATGATGTTGATTCTGCCAATCCAGGAACATGGTAGGTCTTTCCACCTTCTGGTGTCTTCTGCAATTTCTTTCTTTAAGGTTTTAACGTTTTCATCGTAAAGGTGTCTTACTTCCTTGGTTAGGTTTATACCAAGGTATTTCATTTTTTTTAGGGGCTATAGTAAATGGGATTGTTTCTCTCAGGGCTTTTTCACTTCTTTCATTCTGGACATATAGGAAGGCCACTGATTTTTGTACATTTATTTTGTGTCCTGCCACACTACTGAACTTGTGTATTAGTTCCAGGAGCTTCCTGGTGGAGTTTTTGGGATCACTCAGTTCTAAGATCATGTCATCTGCAAATAGGGATAGCTTGACTTCTTCCTTGCCGATTTGAATCACTTTTATGTCCCTTTCTTGTCTTATGGCTTCAGCTAAAACTTCAAGTACAGTACTAAACAGAAGTGGTGAGAGTGGACTGCCTTGTCTAGTTCCTGATCGAAGCGGGAATGCTTCAAGTTTTTCCCCATTGAGTATAATCCTTGCTGAAGGCTTGTTGTATGCAGCTTTTATTATATTGATGAAGGTTCCTTCCATTCCAACTGTCTCTAGCGTTTTGATCATAAAAGGCTGTTGCATCTTGACAAATGCTTTTTCTGCATCTGACGAGAGTATAATGTGGTCTTGGACTTTGGGCTGGTTTATATGATGAATTACATTTATTGATTTGCGTATGTTGAACCAAACTTGTGTGCATGGAATTAAGCTACTTGATCCCCGTGGATGATCTTTTTGATATGTTTTTGAATCCTATTTTCTAAGACTTTGTTGAGAATCTTTGCATCTGTGTTCATCAGCGAGATTGGCCTATAGTTTTCTTTTTTAAGTGAATCTTAATTAGGTTTTGCGATTAAGATGATATTAGCTTCAAAGAAGGAATTAGGTAGTGTTCCTTCCTTTGATATTTGAAGGAACAGTTTAAGGAGTATTGGGGTTATTAGTTCCTTAAATGTCTGGTTAAAGATCTCCTTAATGTCTCCTTAAATGTGTCTGCACTGAATCCATCTGGTCCAGGACATTTTTTGGTGGGAAGATTCGAGATTACTTCTTCAATTTCCTTGTATGTTATAGGACTATTTAAATAATTCATCACTCCCTGATTCAATTAGGTAAGTTGTGTTTACTTAGGAATTCATCCATCCCTTTTGTGTTGTCATATTTCACAGAGTATAAGTTTTTGAAGTATGTTACTATAATTCTCTGGATTTCTCAGGTATCAGTAGTGATAACTCCATTTTCATTTCTAATTTTGTTAAATTGAGTTTTCTCTCTCTTGCTTTTGGTTAATTTAGCTAGGGGTGTATCAATCTTATTGATTTTTTCAGAGAACCATCTTTTTGACTGGTTGATTTGCTATATCTTTTCCCTAGTCTTGATTTCAGATATTTCTCCACTTAGTTTGCTAATCTCCTCCCTTCCACTGCTTTTGGGATCAGATTGCTCTAGTGTCTCTAAAGCTTTTAGGTGCATTGTTAAGTTATTTAATTCTGATGTTTCCATTTTGTTGATGTAGGCATTAAGAGCTATAAACTTACCGTTTACTACAGCTTTCATTGTGTCCCAGAGATTTTGGTAAGTTGTATTTTCATTATTGTCCTCTTTCAGGAAATCTTAAATTTCCTTTTTAATTTCTTCCTGAATCCAGTTCTCATTCAGCATCATAGTGTTAAGTTTCCAGGAGTTAGTGTATTTTCTCTTGTTTGTTGTGTCGTGGATGTCCAGCTTTAGGCCATGGTGGTCTGATAGGGCAAAGGCTATAATTTCAACTTTGTCATATATGTGGAGATTTGTTTTGTGGCCCAATATGTGACCTATTTTGGAGAAAGTTCCATGTGCTGCTGAGAAAAATATGTATTCTTTGCTGCGTGAATGAAAAGTTCAGTAGAGGTCTGTAAGTTCCATTTCTTTAAGGATTTGATTAAGGTCCAAAGTGTCTCTATTAACCTTTTGACCTGTTGATCTATCCCATGTTGAGAGGGCGGTGTTGAAGTCCCCAAGAATTATCGTTTGGGGGTTGATTTCTCACTTTAGACGCTGTAGGGTTTTCTTAATGAATGTGGAGGGGCCCGTATTGGGTGCATATATGTTCAGTATTGTGAAGTCTTCCTGGTGAATTTTACCTGTGACTAAAATGTAGTGTCCATCTGTATCTCTTATGATTTTCTATGGTTTATAGTCCACTTTTTCTGGAAGCATAGTGGCTACCCCTGCCTGTTTCCTGGTTCCATTAGTTTGCAAAATTTTGGACAGCCTTTCATTTTTAGGATGTGCCTATCTTTTGTGGTGAGATGAGTTTCCTGAATGCAGCAGATTGATGGGTTGTGGTTTTTAATCCAAGTTTGTAATCTGTGTCTCTTGATTGGTGAGTTAATTCCATTGGTATTTAATGTTATAATGTAGAAATTATTTTTAATTCTTGACATTTTTTATGTTTAGTGGATTTTGTAAGTGTATTGTTTGACATTTATGTTTTGGAGGTATTATACTTCCCTTCTGTCCTCCTGGATATGCTCGTTTTTTTCTTTAAGTTTGAGTATCATTTCTACCATTTCTTGAAGGTCTTGTTTGGTAGATATGTATCCCTTCAAGTTGTCTTTGCGCTGGAAACTTGTCTTTGTTCCTCGATCATGAGAGATAGTTTTGCCAGGTATATCAGTCAGGGTTGGCATTTTTGCTTGTTTAATACTTGAAGTACGTCTCTCCAAGCTCTTCTTGCTTTTACTGTTTCCATTGAGTAGTCATTTATTTTAATAGTTTTACCTTTAAAAGTGACTTGTTTTATTTTCTCTTGAAGCTCTCAGAACCTTTTCTTTGTCTTGAATGTGGATTGTTTTGACTATTATTTGCCGTGGCGATTGTCCATTTTGGTCATATCTGTTTGGAGTGTGAAATGTCTTTTGTATTTGGATGGACCTCTCATTCTTTAGTTGAGGGAAGTTTTTATTTATTAACTTGAAAAATTTCCTCAGATGTGGTATTTTCAGATTCTTGCTCTGGTATTCCATGAATGTGCATGTTAGGCTTCTTCAGCGTGTCCCATATCTCTTGAATGTTCCTCTCCAGTATCTTTTTGGCTTTAACAATCTCTTCCATTGAGCTGGTTAATTCTCCCACTTTGTCTTCAAGATCCAAAATTCTATTTTCTGCTTTGTTAGTTCTGCTAAGACTCTCTGTTGAGTTTTGGGTTGAAGATAACTTGTCTTTTAGTTTGATTTAAACTCTGCCTGAGACTTTTTTAACTGCTCTATGCCTATTTTTGTTTCTTGAACTGTTTTTCTCAACTCCTCCTAGTGCCTGTTGTGTTCCTGTTCAAAGTGGTTGATGCGGTTGTTTAACTCCTCTCTGATTTCCTCTTTCATAGTATTAATCATGATAATGATCATAATTTGAAAGTCGTTATCTTGGGTCTGGCTTTCTTGGCTATTTTCTGTGAATCTTTACTTTTTGAAATCCATTATTATGGGGTTAATTCTTTCGGTGGGACATTGGTCTTCTTGGGTTTTGTTTCTCATGGATCTGCACTTTGACTTGGGAATTGTTGTTTTCTTTCTTAGGACCTTTCAGTTACTGTGTGTTTTTTACTGAACTGATTTAGTTGGTGTTATTACACTTGGGCAGTTATTACTAGTGCTTGCCTTGGAATGGGTATGTTTGTCTTTTTTTATTGTTATTTCCTAGATGATTCTATTAGGCTGTTAGTACATCAGTTAAGTCAGGTTAAGTAGATAGGAGGTGAATATTAGTATGGTAGTGTACTTTTATGATTTAGTATCTTGGTGATATGTGAGAGTGAGTACTCCCTGGAGTAGTATGTTTTTGGGGTGGCTGTATGAAAAAGTTGATCTACAGTGATTAATACTAGAAAGGAACAGTAAGGTGAAAGAAAGAAGGTTTATTTATCTTTGGACTGGATGTGAAGAATCTCTCACATGTGATAGGATGATTGTAGAGGGCTTCAGTTGTATGGCCTTTGTCCCTTAGAATTTTGCTTGAGTTTCCTTTGGACTCTATTGAATTCTGAGTAGCAGTGTGTCTTCCTTGGACCACGTGGGTGGGTCCCCAGTGGGCCGGAGAGGCAGAGCAGGTGATATTGATGGCAGAATTCTTCACCTGGGACCTGGGACTTGAATTAGTGGCCAACCCAAGCTCCAGAGATGGAGGAATGTGAGCAAGTCCTTTCTGGTTGGGCAGAGAGGCAGGCGGGAGGTTGCAAGGGGCTGAGGCCCAGGGCATGGCCTTAATCATAGATTTTAATGTAAAGATTTCTCTAAAGTTTTATGTCTGCATATCCCATTCTCACTTGCCATCTTACTTGGCTTTTACGGTTGCATTTAATAGTCAAAATTGAGTTATTTTTCTTTCCAACAGATCTAGTACTTCTCTTTATGAATCTCCTATGCTGATGTGTGGTGCTCAATAAAAAATTGTGTGATGATTTGTCCATCTACACTTTTAAATAGAATTGTGTTCTTTAAATTCTATCTTATGTTTAGCTCCCATGTCTGTGTATTAGCTATCCATACAATTACCATCTTAATTTGTAAATATCTTCTCAGGTATATTAATGCCTTCCTTGAATTTTTACCCACTTCAGTCCATCTTCAGGATGATAAAAATCTAGTCTTTATGAAGCACAAACCTGATAGCATAACCTCCCAAATTTTAGCAAACTTCTATTCATCAAAAGACAAAATGCAAACTTCTTAAGAATCCGTCTAAGAATCACACCCCTTATGTGATCTGTGCACATATCACCATGATTATTTTCCTTTCATCTAAGTAGACCATTTTACACATACACACATACACAAACACGCACACGCACGCATGCACATGCACATGCATATGTATTTGAAAGTATCCCTATTGTACAATACCCATTTTTGTCACTTTCTTTCCTCAACTACACTTGACTTTCTTAGCTCACTTCAATTCTGCTCTAGTCAAATCTAGCCTAGCTATCTCTTTTTTAAATTTAAAAAAATATTTATTCATTCAATCATGTATGTGTAAGGAGAGGGGGGAAGGGAGAGAGACTTTTTGTCCCTTTGGAGAATCAAGGGTGACTCCAGTTCTCATCCTAGATTGCTTTTACCTCCTTTAAATTTCACGCTGAGGCTCTGCCTACCAGGACCAGAAGTGCAGGTTGCTGATGTTTCTGTCTGGTGTTTTTACATGGTACCTGGTATCGGAACTGAGGACTTTCTGATTGTGAGGCAGAGTCTTAACTCTTCAGCTATCTCTCCAGCCTGTTTTAAAAATTTTTATTTTGCTAGTGTTATGAACATAATAGACAGTTGTCCCTGCCCCCTCACCTTCTCTCCTCTCCCTATTCCACTCTCCCATCCTTTCACCATCCAACCCACTGCCTCTATTCCAGTCAGCCTGCATGGTTGCTGATAAAAATGACCACCAAATAGCTTAAGGGAACAAGAAGTTTATTTTCTCATGATAGTCCAGACAGTTACAGTCTGTTCAGCTTGAAGGGAGAGCATGCACCAACATCAGGGCAGAGGGAACTGGCCACATCATCTCTATGTAATGGCTAAGAGAAGGACAATCCTTACTTGCCAGACCAGCATGTCTTCCCAAGAGTACGAAAGGATGCCAGCTCTCTCAACCAGCTCTCTGTGATTTATTCCAGGGTCTAGTCCCACCCATCATGGGCTGGACCTTCCCCATCAGCAAGACAACCTCTTGCAGGTTTACTCTGGGCTTAACTCAACTATTAATTATCTACAAATGTGCCTAGAGCTCAAACCTTCAACACTCAAGTTGACACCTGTATTTAACTATGACACCACACCTTGTCAACTTGACACAAAAACAATAGCACCTTTAAACTGTAACCTTTCCTTGTCCCTACAGATGTTAAAAGTTATCTTAAAAATATAAATACATTTCATAAACATATTTAAAACATTCTCTCATTAAAATTTCAGTTATTAAAATCTTAGAACCGAAAGTCTTTCTTTAAATATGCAAATAAAATCTTTAAATATTCCAAATAAAATCATTGTGGCAATGAGAAAACTTCAGGTTAAGACCAAAGTCGAGCAAATTACCGCATCCTGTACTTCAGTGTCCATCTTCTGTTACTCATTATGTAGGCAAGGTGGCTAAAAAACTCTAGGCATTCCCAGTCCCTCTTTGCAGCTCAAAGTTGTAAAAGCAGAGTTCCTCTGAACCAGGCTAAATCTCCACTCACAGTCATCCTCAGCAGCAGTTCCATGGTTCTGGTATCTCAAACACCACTCTGGATTCACCTCTGCAGCTATAACCTTCACTTTTCCTTACAGGAAATCTATGCTTGCCACATGGTGCCAAGCTTTTGCTTCTCTGCGTGAACCCCTCAAATCATTCACCAAAACCATTACCACCTGAGGGATGCTGCCAGATTTTAGAGTAAGGTTGAAATTTAGCTTGGTCCACTTGAGCCACAGCTGTACCAAGTTTTTGTGCTAATGCTGGAAAAGCCTATTTTTTGGTAGCCAAACTTCCAAAGGGGGAAAAAAAATGGCTTTAACCTGGGTTTTCAAATCATGAACTTGCTATACAATGGTATTCATGTTTTCCACCATCTCAGAGCAAATCACTAAGTTTTCCTTCACAGATATCCATTTCTCCAACAGCAGCAGATGTTTTGCTGCCTGCTCTTTCCACATCCAGAGCTTCATGGCCACCAACACAGTTCTCTGTCAACTAACTAGTCTATCATCTTTAAATTCAACTTCATTAAAATCCTTGTTCCCCTCATCACAAGTTGGGCCCAAACAATCCATGACTCTCTCAGTACCACTATTTTCCAAATGGCCCATTAAATGCTGCAGAATAGTATTGGTAATCCACAAAGTCAAAATCTTCAAACATTTCAAACTTTGTACAACAAAACTGTACAAAAGCCCCAAAATGCATATAGTCAGATTTATCAGCAGTACCCCTCTGCCAGTATCAAAATCTGTATTAGTCAGGGTTCTCTGAAGAAACAGAATCTATAAAATGTAATATATATATAAATAAGTTTATTAAAATAACACACGATAAAAATAGTGTCCTTCAAAGTAGCCACCCTCAGCTGCCTCATTCTTGACTGGAGTGTTCCACAAAGCCAAAAGATCCTGAGGTCTAAATCCTTTGTTCCTCTGGAGGGCTGAAGATGCTGGGTTCATATATCAGTAAAGAACAGCTGGGCTCTGAGATAAGCGATGAACAGCAAATAGCAACAAGGTCTAGAGAACAGGCTCCAAAAGCAGCAGGAACAGCAACAATGTGGTGGAAAAGGTGAAGCCCCAAGTCAGCCAAGGACAGAGGCAGCAACAGCAACAAAGAAGGCTGCAATGCTCTAAAAGCGAAAGATGTGCGCAGAGTGGACTCCACAACAGGTCAACACTATGTAAGAGAAGAGCAAGTCGCTCCTCCTTGCACTTTCTATTATATGGTCCACCACTGGAAAGTACCACCCACTATGGGCGGGGTTCTCCACAGCAATCAATCAAGTACTTGCAGGCTTGTTCAGGGGCCATTCCAACTATTAATCTTCCACAGCTGCATGCCAGTCTGCCACTGTCAAGTTGACACCAAAATTCAACCATAACTGCTTCCCTCTCCCTCACACCTTCCAGTCTGTCTGCTTCTGTGGGCCCTAGGTTTCTCTTTGGATTATCTGCTCTAGTGGAGGCTCAGGCCGCTGTGGCAGACTAAGTAGCCTTTTTTAGGATAAACTCACTAATTAAGGCACACTTCTTCACCTGTCTAGTCCTAGCCCCTAAAATTATCACTGCATATAATTGTTTTTCCTGAGATCCTAACTAATCTATGGGAGAATGTTGATATATCAGTCATTCTGCAAGTCTGATGAGGCTGTCTTATTGCAGAGGGTTCCTGGAGTAACAACCCTGCCTTGAGTGGAATTTTTTGGCTAGTGATAGAGGTCCCCATTTGTAGGTTCTTATAATCTTATAATCTTAGCTCTTCCAAAAGATGCCCTGAGTCTTAGGACGGGAAGAGATTTGTTTGACCTAATTCTGTATGCATTGTTTCAGGGTTGCTGGTACTCTATATTATAATTAGTTGCTATTGTCTATTTCACTGATTTTCCAGTACACTAGACTGCTTCTTTTTTGGGTCTTGAGATCTTTCATTATCTAAAGATAAAATGAGTAGTGTTTAGATAAAAGTTTACCCTCCAGTGTTTGTGGTTAGTATTGAGACATCTGATCCTATCTATGGTTCATTTCCATCTTGTCCACTGTTGTTTATACTCCTTTGCAATGCTGAGCATGTGTTCCCTGTCATAAATGGGAGGGTAAGTTTAGGGGCTAGTAAGCAGGTGGGTGTTTACCTGGTGGCTAACTGCGCGCTCTACTGTGTCCTATTCTTGTTCTTTCCTGTCCTTTAAGATTTTTCTTACTTACAAATATTTTTTCTCTATGTTTACCCATAATCTTTTTTTTTCTGCTCTTTTAGGATCTTCTTCTACCTCCTTTGGCTTGTATTCCTTTGTGTTAGTGGATATTGTAAGAGTTTCTGTTTAATTCCATCCAACTGAGGGTTCAATGCTAGGATCCACTTATAATCTGGGATGTTTCACCCAGTATGATTTCTTCTAGTTCCATCCATTTAATGGCAAATTTTAATAGTTTATCTTTCCTGACAGCTGAATAGTATTCCATTTTATATATGTACCACATTTTCATTAAAACCCTTTGTCAACTGTTAGACATCTAGGCTGGTTCTACATCTTTGAAATTATGAAAAGAGCTGTTCTGAACATGGTTTTACATGTCTGTGGTGCTGGATGCAGTGTTGTTTGTGAATATTCCCAGGAGCAGTACAACTGGTTGATACAATTGTCTTTAAAAAAGGTTCTATCTCCCTAGTCATTAGTAAAATGCAAATTAAAACCATCTTGAGATACAATCTCACTCCAGTCAGAATGGGTAAAATCCAATATGCAAATGAAAGCAAATGCTGGCATTGATGTAGGGAAGGAGACTCTCATACATTGCTGGTGGGATTGTAAATTTATACAACCCCTTTGGAAATCAATTTGGATGTACTTAAAAAAGATAAAAATAGAACTTTTGATTGCATTTTTTGGTAACTTTTTAGCGTGTGTCTGTGTGTGCACGCGCGTTTGTGTGTGCGCGTGTGCCAGAGGGCACTGTGTGTACCTGGGGAGGTCCAAGTATGACTTTAGAAATCATTCTGAATTCTTCTATAACCTGTCTGCATTGCTCAGGGATTTCTCAGGCTTCTCCTTCCAGAACTGGAAGTGCTGTCCACCATGATTTCTGCTTGTTGCTTGTCCTTGGTATCCAGAATCCAAACTGAGGTCCTTAAGCTTGCAAAACAGAGTATTAACCCCTACACTATTTTTCCAAGCCAACCATTTGTTTTTCTACAACATAGTTGCTATTATTTTCAAAGAGTTGTGAAGTACATGGGACCTATGCTGTTTTACATTGATATACTTGATTTAGTTATCTTCTGTGGTAGTTTATTTCATATTAACAAAATTTCTTTATCTCTTAAATGAATAATAGTACTATCAAATTATAATGCAAATATTACTCTTCTGAAATGATATGATAATATGATAATATTATCTTTCATAATTATAATTCTCTAATTGTGTATATTATATATAATTATTTATTTGAGAGAGAGAGAGAAAGCTAGAACATTCATGGCATGATACATGGATAGATGTTAGAGGACAGCTTTCAGTAGTCAGTTCTTTCCATCCACCATATGGGGGATTGAGCTCTGGTTGCCAGGTTTGTGAGCAGAGACCTTGCCCACAGAGCTATCTTACTAGCCCAGTGAATTAATCCTTCTGAGAGTGAAATGTTATAAGACAAGAACATTTCATGTTCATATATTCTCATACTGTTCTTTGTACAGTCAATTGTCTTTTACCCTCTCTGCTTAGTTATAATAATGTTGGCAAATCCTCATCTGCATACCAACAAAAGGTTGCTTGGATTACCTATCAAGAAAATGTAACGACTCAGCCTCCTCAGGAATTTTACTATAGCGACATGGATAGGGCTAATTTAATAGTTGATTCTCACTACCATACTGCAATACCATACTGTACTACCATACTAATCTGCAATCCCTGCCTACTAAACCCAACTAAATTGATAACAGTCCAATAGTCTCATCTTGGGAATAACACCAATATCAGACAAGCATACCCAAGCCCAAGGCAAACTGTTCAAGTGTAGTAATACTGTCTAATTCAGTTCAGCCAAAAACACAAGAAACAAAAAACTATTTTCTATAAGTTTGTTCTGATTGGATTCTATCATTATGGTGTTAATTCTTTTGGTAGGAGATTTGTTGTCTTTGTTGTTTTTTTTTGTATTTTATACTATAAAGACAACTTGAAGGCTTACATGACCACCAAACCAGACCTTCAAAAAATGCTAGAAAAGATACTCAAGCTTAAAGAAAAGAAGTAACATATCCAGAAGGACGGAAGGGATTTATAAGACCACCAAAATCTACAGGCTAATTAATATACTTACAAAACACACTAAACACAAAAAATGTCAGGGATTAAAAGTAATTTCTCCGTTATAACACTAAGTATCAATAGAAATAACTTACAAATCAAAAGACACAGGTTACAAACATGGATTAGAAATCAATCAAAACCTATATATTTGCTGCCTTTTGGAAACACATCTCACCACAAAAGATAGGCACATTGTAAAAGTAAAAGGCTAGTCAAAAATTCTTCAAGCTAATGGAACCAGGAAACAAGCAGGGGTATCAATTATGTAATCTGACAAAGTGGACTTCAAACCAAAGAAAATCATAAGAGATTCAGAAGGATACTACATTTTAGTCACAGAAACAATTTACCAGGAATATTGAATATATGCACCTAATATAGACTACTCCATATTCATTAAGGAAATGTTACAAGATCTAAAATAAGAAGTCAATCCCAAAATGATAATACTTGGGGATTTCTATACTACACTCTCAACATGGGATAGATCAACAGGCCAAAAAAATTAACAGAGACACATTGAAAATAAATCAATCCCTTACTGAAATGGACCTTACATATTTCTTTGGAACTTTCCATCCAAGCACCAAGGAATTCACATTTTTCTCATCAGCCCACAGAACTTTCTCCAAAATAGAACACATATTGAGCCACAAAACAAATCTCCACATACACAGGAAAGTACCCTAAACTTGGGTACATGGAAAAGAAAAGTAAAAGGATAACAAAAACTTCCCTTAGTTTATTCCTCCCAGAAGCCAAAAACAAACAAAACTGCCAGTACAAAATCATTTGATATCACATAATGAGAGTTGGTCAGTGAGATCTCAGTTCCCCTAAACCTTACAGACTGTTGCTATTCCTCTTTGCTGTTCTCCATAGACTGGTGGTAAATTTCTATTTTGGAACAATCAACACATTATTGCTAATAATTGAAATCATCTTGAATCCTTTGATACTGGCAGGCTTTCATAGTACCAGAAAAATGCTATGTAGAATGCTGAGTGGAAAAAACATGTACATTCAAACACAACTGTGAATGCAGCAAGGTACAATAGCAAAAAGTATCCATTGGTGCAATAGTGGCACACGTTATGGGAGTAGCCAAAATTGTATTCTGATTAGATTTAAGGCCTACTTATCAGTGGGGATCCTATCTGACATTTTAATCCAAGCCAAGAATCTGTGAATGGGGAGGCTACAAACCTGGGTTCATGGGGGGAAAGGCAAAAAGTAGTAACATTTTGTATATGGACTTGTTATTAGACTGATTTCTAATGACTTATAATAGTCAAACATTAGAGAATCTCTTAAATATCAACAATGAAACTTTCTTTTGCAGTGAAAAGTTTTTAATACAGATAATTGCAGCAGACCAAAGTGCAGAAAATAAGTGTCTGTGAACTGCTTGGTTCTATATAAGACATTGAAAGTGGTGTGAATATAAGAGCCAGAGTGTTGGGAAGGGAACTGTCAAATAGTGTCTTCTGAAGATGATAAGGATGCTACTCCCATAAACACACTAAAGTTGTCTTTAGTTGCACATCTCCTCTACAGGATTTGGCATATTAACTTTTCGTTATTCAATAGCGAAGTACTTATGAGGTACCACACTTTCCTGAGAGACTAGTGAGAATAACAACTGGCTGATGGAAGGTAAACTACTTCCTCAGTAATATACCTGCTGATATCGCATCTGTTATTCAGTAAGTGATGAGGAATATGCTAGTGTATGTAACCCAGATAAAATACAGAGGGCTACACATACAAAAATAAATGAATAAAGGAGAAAATTTGATTGGAAAACAGAGGCTTTAATGGCAGAAAGAGGAGGGATGGAATCAATTTATACAGAATGAAAATTTATTATATTAATATATGAAATAGTAAAACAATAAAAAATTTAAAAATAAGGTGAATTATGGTTAACCTTTAGATACTTACACTACTCAGTATATCACCTTCTTTATTTGAAACTTCTGTTTTGCATTACTGAAATCTTTGTAGAATACTTAGATTTGGCCAAGCAACTTAAATCTCATAAATATATACATCTATACTAAGAGAGGGAGACTGATTTTCAAAACCTGTTCCTGAATGTATTGCTCATATTTTATAAATATTTCTCCTGAGCAATTCAGAAATAAGAAGAAGAAAATAAGAAAAATAAAATAATAAAAAATATAAATTGAGTTCATTTAGTGGACTTCTCTGAGCTTCCAGGAGAAAACTATGGTATATTCACACATAATAGGTGCAATATTGTCTTGGGAACACATTGTTTGTCGATATATAACTATGAGGAAATTTCTAGGCTATATATAGGACCTAGGTCATATGTTCAGGCCAAAATACTATGGTAGAGACAATTGTTTAGAGAATGCTAATACTAGTATAGGAAGAGATAAGGATAAGACCCTCATCAATAAAATTAGAAATCAAATGGAAACATTACAGCAGATATTAAGGAAAATATTAAGGAACACAATGTTGAAATGAATTTTTTACTCATACTGTGAGACAATGCTCTATACATCATAAGGGAGAAAGACAGTACAACAGTTGCAGTAAGAACTTAACAGCAGAGCTCATACCAACAACAGGTGCTGAAGAAATTGGCAGCATCCTATCCATATATCCATAGGACATCATATCTAGCTAAGTATACAAACTTTCTTTACCAGCTCCCTCTATTTATTTACATACTCAAGGTCAAGTCCATCCCAGCATAAGCTGAGATTTCACATTAACCAGACAACCTCTTGTTGACTTGCTCAGGATTCAACACAACTATCAATTCTTTACAAATGTATACAGAACTCTGAGACTTCAATTATCAATCTGAAATCTACATTTAAATATGAAAGTGAAAAATGAGAGATTTACTTATCTTACAGTTCCAGAAGGACTATATCTTGGGAATACATTATGGTGAGAACATATAGTAGAAGACAAGACTGAAAGCAGAAGAAAGAGACCAGTTCAAGTCACTGTAGTCATAAGGAGAGAGAGAGAGCACAAACAATCAGAGAGGAAGAAATGTCAAGCTACTATAACTCAAGGCCTGTCACATGTGAAGTGCTCCAACAATGATCCACTGTTTAAAGATGTCACATCTTTCCCCAAAAATTAACCCTGGGTAAAGATTCAAATCCAAAAGTCTATGGGGAGCAACTAATAGTCAAAAGAAAACTATAGGCCAATCATGGAATCAACCCAAATGTCCAACAGTTGACGAGTGGATAAGGAAAATGTGGTACATCTATACAATGGAGTACTACTCAGCCATCAAAAAAGATGAACTACTGGAATTTGCCGGGAAATGGATGTCGTTAGAAACAATTATATTAAGTGAAGTATCCCAGACCCAGAAAATTAAGCGCTGTATGTACTCCCTAATAGGTAGCTCCTGGTACCAAACCCACCCAGCCCATCTAGAGACACTACAGGATAAATCACTATAATACTGTAATTGCAAGGAGTATGAACAGGAGGGTTGGGGTAGGAGGGCCACACCAGAAACAAGGAGAGAGGGGACCATGTTACAGCAGAGAAAATAGACCCCCATCAAGGACTGTAAGTAAGCAATGAGACATCTGGTTAAGTTCACAGACTTTTCGATCCTGAACTTTTACAACTGAGGGGGTGTGATATCACCAGAAGGGGAGGGCATATAGTCTGGCAGATAATAAGTAACCATTTTGCAAATGGGTGATTGACCCCTCCCTCACTATGGTTTCCTACTTTTATTACATATACCTTTGAATATACTCTTATAACAAGACTCTAGTTTAACAGCTTTTTATCTCTGGCCAGGGGGGACATCCAATGCCCATCAGGGTGGAGCCAATGGCATTGCAGGAGCAGCAAAACCGCAAAAGAATATCAACAAATAGTAAACCAGAGCTTCAGAGACTTTAAATCAACCACCTAGAACTAGGCCAGCCTAATCTCTCCCCATCCTGAAGCTCAGGGAAATTTGCAGAAGAGGGGGCGATAAGAATGTAAGAGCACAAGGATGGGAGGAGCAAAAAGGGTTCAGGGAAATGCCACTGGGTCCTTGTACATCATTGGAGAGGAGGGTCCAGAGGAGAGTCAGGCATGCACAAGAAAGGACTCTGTGGGAATTGGGGCGGGAGGCACTGGGGGATGTGGAGGGAGGGGTGAGGGGAGGGGGACCATGGGGTTTGTGGTGAGGAGGAGGGAGGGAGGGAACTGGTGTACCTATTGTTTGTATGAGCTGAAATAATAAACTGGGGGAAGGGGAGGGGGAGGAAGGGGTTCGGGGGGGAGGAGGGGGGAGGGAGGGAACTGGTAAAAATTTTTAAAATGTATAATTAAATTTTTAATAAAAAAATAATAAAAAGGAAGTTCTAATACATGCTACAATATGGATGAAGCTTGAAAATATCACACTAAGTGAAATAAAATAAATCAACAAAAAGACAAAAAAAAAAAAAAACCTTTTTCCTTTAAGCATTTTACCATGATTTTATCAGCAACATGCAGGGTAACTGCAACACAAGGATAAGAGGAACTTGAAGCATTTCTCATGGGATTGCTACAAATAACTCCTTGAACCTGCTGTTCAGAAAGGGAAGGGATGAACCAGCAGAAGGCTGTAGAAGGCATGGAGTTGTGCCTGTTCTCTGTGCAGAAGTAGAGAGAAGCAGAGAGACCAAGGATATCTACAATGCTGAAGTGAGGTGAGGGGCCAGGTCGATTGTTAGCAGCATGGAGGGAAGCAGCAAATCCATGAGGTTTACAGTTGATATTTCTGGGATGATCATAAAAGAAAGACTTAGCATAAGCTAATTGGAAAAGACCATAGAAAGCCCTGCTTCCCCCTACCTCTCACAGATGAAAATGGGAGCACAGGGGAGCTGAATAAATTGACATGAGCAGACAGTTAGGCTTTGGAGTCTTTTCTTGTGTGGCCTTGGGCATGATAATTATCTTATCAGTAAATCAAAATCAATGGTGGCAACTGTTTTATAGGATCCTATCAGACGAACACATGCAGGATACCACATATTGTCCTGTCTAAAATGACTTTCTTTTTTTATTATTTTTTAAATTTTCATTCTTTGGGCTGGAGAGAGGTAACTCAGGGGTTAAGCCTCTGCCTTGCAGGCAGAAGGTCCTGAGTTCGGATCCTAGACCCCAAGTATAGACACCGGGCAGAAGGGGGGCAGCCTGCCTTTCTGGTTCTGGTAGGGCGGAGCCTGTGAATCCTGGGTCAGAGAAAAAAAGGAGGAGGTGGTCCATGGTGGTTCCCGAATTCACCCATGGTTCTACACACACACACACACACACACACACACACACACACACACACACACACGCACACACACACATACATAGAAACACATGCACACACTCACACATGCGCAATTGAATAAACAAAAAATTTTAAATTTTCATTCTTTGACAGTTTTAGATATAGTGAATTTATGTGTTTTCATTCCTTATTACCCAATCCTATGCTTCCTCCTATCCCACTTCATGCTTCTTCTTTTCCAGCCAGGCTCCCTTCTACTTTCACATCTTTTTGCATCTGTGACCCACTGGATTTTATCTGAGATATCAAGTACTGGCAAATGTTTGAGTTCTTGCTGGAACATAGCCAATTTATCAGTGAGTATATTCCCAATAACTTTCAGTGCCAACATGCAGTTACAACCACTGTCCAGGCCCCACTAAATAGTCAACTGTTGACTTCACATCAGTCTTACACTGGATCTCTTTCTGAGAAAGCAGCATCCTACAGCAAGAATCTATAGCAAAATCCTCAAGGAACAATGGATCAGTTCTGGGGTCTGAAGGATTGTTAATGTTTAGAGTAAGTAAGTGTAGGGTCTACTTTCTTTCCTTTTCTCTGTCTTCTGGAGTGATGAACCTGGTTAGAGAACTACAGAGGTCACCAGGCATCACTATCTAGGTTAGTCGAATGATCACTGAGCCTAGGCCTTTTGATAGCAATTTTGGGAGCTTCCTTCTGTTTTACCTTCCAATCATATGAGAGTGGAAAAATGGACAGAGATCACAAACAAAAAGCTCTGTTCCTGAACAGAGTGCAGAATCTTATGAGGAATAGTTAAGCATGGTACAGACAGTGAAACTATTAATGTCTATGTTCAAACAGTACATATTAAAAACAAGTATGTGGTTAAAAAGGATGTACATGATAAAAAGCTAATATATAAGCAAACACAGTGAAAAGCACATCTTCTACCCACGCCAAAGTTTTCTCAGTGAAAACTCCTGGTAACAAATTCTAATTATCTTTTCACAGACATTTTGTGCATTTACTAATGTGCACTTGTATCCAGACTGTTTTCTTCACACAGTTTTGCATGTGAGAGACTTGCAATTGCCCAGCTAGCAAGAATCATGACAGACATTACTGATTCTCCTTCACAACATATTTTTATTTCTTAGTATGAGCCACTAACCCCTTGAAGAGTCATTCAGATCTTGCTCCCTCAGAATCTGGAGATTAGGGGTGAGTACCTGACTCACTGCTGGGGAAGCCATTTAAAGGTCACAACCTATGGCAAAGCTCCATCAGTGATAGAGTGAGAAGGAACTGCCATAGTATTCTGGGTTTTCATAGATTCTGAGTGGTCTCTTTGGAAGCACAGACCCAATCACACGAAACCCGTTTTCTTATTTTCCATATTCTCCGTGCTTCAGTGTTTGAGAGTCTTGGTTGTGCAGATCTTTCCTCCTTATTAAAATGTGTCTTTACAGAGGGAAAAGAGAGGATATGAAACTCATCAGGAAGTTACAAACCCCTCCCTAAAGTTGAACATACTGAGGCATAAGCAGTGACACTTGCTAATGGAGAGGTGACTCCAGTAGGGTAGCTGCCTGTAAATTATACTAAGACTTCCAGTGATGAAGTTCCATGAATTACCGTGAGATCTTCAGTGAAGTGACTGCTTAAGTCGCCTATGCTTTTATAAATAACTCCAATAAACTCATTTGTGGGGGCCTCAGTCTAGGTAACCTCAGTGGTCTGGCAAACTTAGACACAGATGTTTTGATGGAGGAGGTCAAGAGGGAGTAGCTCAGGATGTTTTGAGCTTAGACAAAGATGTTTTGATGGAGGAAGACAAGAAGGGGCGTAGCTCAGGATGTCTTGAAGAAATCTCATTACATATAGCCTGTGTGCTGGCTTGACCTTTAAGATGACTGGTTGCCTGTTTTCCCCACCCTGGAATTCCCCCTGCAGTTTCTGCCTTTATAAGATGGCTATGGACTTAACAATAAACGAGTTCCTGCTTAAAAAAAAAATATATATATATAAACAAAAAAGGATGTCACACCTTTCCCCAAAAATTAACCCTGGGTAAATATTCAAATCCCAAAGTCTATGGGGAACATAGACTCCATGCTATCCAGGAGAACATAAGGATATATTTTGGAATTTTTTCCTTCTGCAAACTTTCCAATAAAAACAAAATGGATAGATTCCTAAATTCATATCCCTACCAAAGTTAAACAAAGTTGAAATCATTTAAACAGACTTAGAGTGAATAATGAAATTGAAACAATAATTAAAAAATCTCCCAATTAGGAAAAGCCCAGGACTTGCAAGTAAGATGATAGCATTATAGGAATCTCAGAATGAAGAGCCCATATAATTAGTAAAGTGAGATAATAGAAATTTTCTGTTATTTAAGAATTTACTTCTTAATTTGTTTTTGTATTTTTTCCACAAAGAGTCTGGCTTGTTGTGACATCTGTTGAGAGGACAAGATTGTGGCAGCTACCACACACCATTTACATATCACACTACTGTAATTTTTACCAACTTTTCCATGACATGTAAAATAGAGTAGTATAAGGAAATCAAAAATAAGGGCTTTCTTACTGGGTTTTCCTGTAGAAGAATGAAAATTGAGTATCACCTCTTACCATATGATCCAGCTATATAACTTCTAGGTGTATTTCCACAGGATTCTATATCTTACTACAAAACCATTTATAAGTTCATTTGCATTTCAGCTCTCTTTGCAATAGCAAGGAAATGAAATCAGGCTACAAGCCCATCTATGAAAGAATGGGTAATTAAAATGTACATATATATAATGGAATACTATTCAGCTGTAAACAAAATTTAAATTTAGAAATTTTCTAGTAATTGGATGGTACTGAAGAATATATTATGTAAGGTATCTCAGATGCAATAAAACAAATGCCACATGCTTTCTCTGCCATGTGTAGCCTAGCATTAAATTTCTTATTGGTATAATTAATGTGGGATTCCTCTAATATTTCATATATGAAGGAACACAGAATGTAGAAGATAAGGCAAATACAAACTGCCTTGTGATGTCCTATCTAAAACCAATAGAAAATGAAACAATATTAAAAGTAACATGAATGTGGTATTTCCTGATATGTTCTTGGTCAGAGAGGACTCAAAGGCCCCCAAACAGTATAGTGTTTTCACAATGCTCTTGGTTTCCCTCCAGAAAGATAATGAGACGCCATTCTAAAGATGCAAAATACATGATCACAAGATACAGATAAAACAGTAGCTGGAATTAGTGCAAAATTCCTCCTTATTGAACAAATTCTATAGTACCATAAAGTAATATAAAAGGTATTGATGAAGAAAAGCATAACAGTCACACCACTCTGTGAAAGTTGCAATAACAATTATCCTGACAAGGAACTACCATCAGTGTAATAGTGGTATGAACATCAAGGGGAAAGCTCAGGCTATGGCAAATCAACCTAATATTTATCAATATAATGGAGAAAGAAATGTGGTACATGTACAAATGAAGTACTATATTCCCTCAAAAAGGATGAAAGCTTGTCATTCACTATAATATGATTGAACCTGGATTATATTAAATAAAGTAAATCAGGCACAAAAAGACAAGTGCTACACTAAGATGTTCATATGTCAAATCTGAAAAACTTGATGACATAAAAGTTAAATTTAGAATAGTGAGTCCCTTTCCCGGCAGAAACAATTATATTGAGTGAAGTATCCCAGACCCAGAAAATCAAGCGCCATATGTACTCCCTAATAGGTGGCTCCTAGTACCAAACTCACCCAGCCCACCTAGAGACACTGGATGATAAATCTCTATAATACAGTAATTGCAAGGAGTATGAACAGGAGGGATGGGGTAGGAGGGCCACACCAGAAACAAGGAGAGAGGGGACCATGTTACAGCAGAGAAAATAGGCCTCCATCAAGGAATGCAAGTAAGCAATGAGACATCTGGTTAAGTTCACAGACTTTTCCTTCCTGATCATTTACAACTGAGGGGGTGTGATCTCACCAGAAGGGGAGGGCATATAGTCTGGCAGATAATAAGTAAACATTTTGCAAATGGGTGATTGACCCCTCCCTCACTGCGGTTTCCTACTTTTATTACATCTACCTTTGAATATACTCTTATAACAAGACTCTAGCTTAACAGCTTTTTATCTCTGGCCAGGGGGTGACATCCAATACCCATCAGGATGGAGTGAAGGGCATTGCAGGAGCAGCAAAACTGCAAAAGAAAATCAACAACAAACCATAATCCAGAACTTCAGAGACTCTATATCAACCACCTAGAACTAGGCCAGCCTAATCTCTCCCCATCCTGAAGCTCAGGGAAATTTGCGGAAGAGGGGGCAGTAAGATTGTAAGAGCACAAGAATGTGAGAAGCAATGATAAGCAAGATACTCCATACAAGTTAGGGCTGAAGCAATCATAATTGGACTTTGCATGCCCTGCGCAATGTCCAACACACTATGACCCCACAAAGTCTAGCATTTGCTAAAAGCACCAAGATCCTTGGAGGCAAGGGATTGACAGCCACAGTAGTGTTCTTATGCTTAAGGGGAACACAGGAAAGGGTTCAGGGAAATGCCGCTGGGTCCTTGTATGTCATCGGAGAGGAGGACCCAGAGGACAGCCTGGCATGCACATTAGATTCTCCAGGGATTGGGGGAGGGGAGGCACTGGGGGTTGGGGAGGGATGGGTGAGGGAAGGGTGAGCAGAGGGGTGAGGGGAGGAGGAAAGACGGAGGGAATTGGTGTACCTATTAAGTTTGTATGAGCGGAGATAATAAAAAATGTTTTAAAAAAAAGAATATTTAATCCCACCTTCTTCTAATGCCAATGTTCAGAAAACTTCATTTATTAATTCTAATAGATTTTTTGTGATGTTTGTAGGATTTTCCATGTATAATTTTCTGTCACCTGCAAATAAAGTTGATCTGCTTCTTTACTGATTTAATTTATTTATTTTGTGTGCATGTGTATCAGAGGCCACCATATGTCCCAGTGGAGGACCAAGAGTGATTTCGGGAATTATCCTGGATTGCTTCTGCTTCCTCCATGCTCTGCTTTGGCATGTCCCAGACTCTATCCACCAGGGTTGGAAGCGAAAGTTGCCTTTGTTTCCGCATTTTTGCATGACACCTGTGTAGGGAACACTCAAGATTGATATCTCCATTTCTTGAAGACAGATGCCAAGGGCATTTCTTAAAGTCTCAGTTGTAGTGTGCTTCCTATGTTAACCTAGTTGTGAGTCTCCTATGCCAGCATAGTTGTAGGCTGACTCTTCTTGACTTTACCACAAGGGGCAGGAATGGATCTTGTCTTGTCTCAAAATAGGGTCTAGGATAGAGGTGTTTTCTTCTTCCTATTCTTTGGAATCCATCAAGACATTAATTAGCATGTCTAAAAGAAGGGCACAGAGCTTTATCCTTGACCTTTGTATATAGCAGCAGCCTGTTCTTTCCCCACAATGAATGAGGTCATTAGGGTATATTAAAATATTTAAAGATTGTCAGGGTTGTATTGTTGGTGGTGGTCCCACTTATTGTCGACATTGTATATGTAATCTGTCTGCCACTACTGATATTCCTCTGCACAGTATACAGATGCCAATCCCTGCTTCATGGTATATAAGGGATTAGATTACATAATACATTTGACTTGGTTTTCAGCTTTCTACTGATCCCCTCTTGACCTATCCTGATTTAATTCCTGCTGATCCCATTCTTATACCTATTAGGATAGTGAGGTAAGCATGCATGTCATGAAACCCTGCAGACCTGGTATCAGAACTCAAGACCTTTTATTTGTGAGGCAGTCTTAACCTCTGAACCATCTCTACAGGCTCTGTTTCATTTATTTAAAAAAGTATTAATTACCATATGTTAATCACTATAATGTACATGAGAACATTTTTTTCTCTCTGCTTAATTTCCATGGAGGCTTAATTTCCAGGAGGCTGAGACACTGAATTGCCAAAGCAAGTTTGTTAATTAGCATAGCCAATAGCTCAGGTTCAATTGCGAGGCACTGATTTAAGAATAAAAGTGACCAAGAAGGCATGCAACTTCAACTTTGGGACTACACACACATGTGCACCCACATATATGTTAACATATACACATATACACTCTCTCTCTCTTACAAACACAGTGTTAAGCTCTCTGAGTACATACCTAAAGGTGCATGCTAAGTGTCTTGTTAATTTCTACCAAAAAAAATCCATGTTGTTTTCACAGCAGCTGCACAGTTAATATTTTGCTCTGCTAATACACAAATCTTCCAACTTTTAATCTTCTATTTCCCAACACCTGTCATTTGATGTTTTTAGCAGTAATTCTAATTAATATCAAAGTGATTATAGTTTTCATTTTGTCTTTCATAATGATTAAGATGTCATATATCTTTCCATGTGCTTATTGGTCATTTTACATAATCTTTAGAAAAATCATTATTTAAATCCTTTGCCAATTTTGAACTGAGATTGTATGTGGTTTATTTTGTTTTATATTCTGAATTCCTTTCCTACATTCACATAGCCGTTTTATGAGTGTATTAATTCTTCTCAAATTTTTATAGAAGCCTCTCCTTGGAACTTTAAATAACCTTATCATCCTAATCTCTTGCCTCAGATATTAATGGGTCTTGATTTAACAGACCTTTCAGGACTAGGAACTGTTTCTTTTACTTGTCTGTTATCTAATCTGAATGAGACATTGGCTAATAAATTTGATAATTTGTAAAGTCATATGCAGTAAAAGGCAGAGAATTAGGAGTTATGAGGCAGTCCTTTGGAAACTAGGAAAATTGCATTTTGAGTGGGAATATCAATTAAAAAGAAATGTTACACAACTTCCTAACAAGTGTGGCTGTTTCTTGATTTGGTATTTACTTGTATTCTGCAGAAATTTAGCAGTTAATTGTTTTTTCTACTTTTGAAACTATTTCAAAGATGGGATGAATACAACCACTTTTTCCAAAGCCTAAAATACCAGGGATAAAGGACATATGCATTTCCTGTTAAGTTTGCTGTCATTTGGTTAGCAACATCTTATTAATTTTTTCTACTAATTTGTTCGAAAGATCTAAAGTATTTCATTTATACTAATGATTTGCTAAATTATACAATATTTTATAATATGAGTATGGCTAGTATAAAAAGTTGAGTAATATTTGTATTTTATGTAAATAGATTGCTCATATGATAACAATAGGAACTAATTTGCATTAATCACATTTTAATATGTTATGCTACCTTAGTCTTCGTAATAAAGCCACTGTTCACCAAAGCTTTGGAGGGAAATGAAAGAGATTAATTTAAACTAAACAAACACAGAAATTAAAGATGAATGTGAGCTTCAGATATGCCATATGAAATACTATAGGAAATAGTTTTTCAACCCTGTTTATCAAAACTGGCTTATTTCTAGCTGTTATGGAGGATATGTATCTTTTGGAGTATGTTTCTTGAGGTCATATAAATGCATTTTGTAAAAATATAATCACATTTAAAAGTCTGAAGAAGAAGAAAGAATTGAAAATATACTGGGCAGCTAAATCAAAACCTGTGAAACATGCTGCTATGTTTATCCAATAGGCATTGCCTCATATTCAATTAATATTTTATAAGAGATTATCTCTGAAACTAGAGGATAGATTATGTAGAATTATGTAGAATGATATGCGAGCAAATTTTTGCCAAAGAATGTCATGAGAAATTCATCAAAGATGAAAACTTCTAGTGAATGTTATAGTTGAGGAAAGAAAGACATTTTAGTATGAAACTCTGAGCATTGCTTCATTCCTTGGTTGTGAGCACTTCAAAATGCAGGACTTGCAGATAAAACAGTCATCATTGAACCATGAGAAAATACTTAAGATGATCGCAGAGAAACAAGACTATTATACCTTATCATTTTCAAGTTGCTGAGTGAACCAACTCATAATTTGTCAACATTTTTACTGTTTATTATGTCAGATAATCTTTAAAGAGTCAGGCATTTGTATGACACTCAGTTACTTGTAGATGATGGGATTTGAGAGTAAAATTGCAGTATCAATTAGGATAAGACTGAGTTTAGCAATAAAATCCTTATGCAAGATAGAACTAAATCAGATCAAATAATAGCTGAAAGGAGAAACAGTTTTTCCAAAACTGAGGTAAGGGAAATATTTATTTCCAATCAATTTATACCTTTGATTTGAGAGAGAGGAATATTCCCTGTGGAGAATGAATTCATCTTAAATAAAAAAAATAAATTTAAAGTACCAATTTAACAAATACTACACATTTGCAATGTGTAGTGCAACAGATTATCAGTTTCCTTTTATGATTATACGGCTGAATGGAAACTGTGACTTACAGTATGTGTATTGTATATTGCTAGCCTGGGAGATGATTAAAATTCAGACTTCAAAGAATGGTTTCTGCTGAATGCATGTCATTTTCACACCATTGTTAAGTTGAAAATTGTAAATTAAAATCAGAATCCATCTTAATCAATTTCTGATTCTCAAAAGCACTGAAACCAAATCATAGAACTGTAGAATATTTTATTCCCCCACATTTTATCCTATATTAATTGGTGTCTTCTAAAATAACTGATATTGCCCTCAAAAGAACTACATGACTAATTCAGAGTTTACTGAAAAATTCACTAGGAAAAGAAAAAAAATCTAATGGAGAAAAGAAAAAGGCAAACCATAGGTAATTTATATTTTGACAGTAAACCTATAGAAAACACTAAACAGAGCATAAACTCTAATGATACAGATACAAAGTTTCATATTTAAGTTCTAATTACCTAAGTTAGTTTTCCCTATGGAGTCACAGAGACACATCCGGTTTCCAGAAACACAAGGTATAGTAAAAGACCAATAAATAAATAAATAAATAAATAACCAACTGAAGGAAAAGGAAATCATCAAATTCAGATTCAAATATGGAAGACATTAGCAATTGTCATATTGGAATTTAAAATAACTGATTGCATGTAAAATCATTCCCTATATGTCTTCCATATTGTCATAATAGGTAAAATGAAATAAACCAGGAAAGATAAATATTACAAAATCTCTCTTATTAAAATATGAAATTTAAAATGCAAAACTCAAATCCAGAGAATAAAATGGTGATTTCCAGGATCTCATAAATGGTAGAAAGAGTTATGAATGAGAGAGTATAAAGATTCAATTGTGCAGAATGAATAAGATATAGAGATCTAACATAGTTAATAAAGACAATGCATTCATTTTTGATCAGAAAATACAATCTTTCCTGCCAAGCAAAAAAAATGGCAATTTTATGAGGAAATAGTCATGTTAACTATCTTGGTTACAGTGAACTACTTCATGATGCGTATGTATTCCAAAACATCATGTTTCACATAATATGTATTGCTTCTGTCAATTACATACCCATTAAATAGAAATTATTAAAAATAAAACAGCAGACTTTCGTTCCTGATCATTTACAACTGAGGGAGTATGATCTCACCAGAAGGGGAGGGCATATAGTTTGGCAGATAAGAAGTAACCATTTTGCAAATGGGTTATTGACCCCTCCCTCACTGTGGTTTCCTATTTTTATTACATCTACCTTTGAATATACTCTTATAAAAAGACTCTAGTTCAACAGCTTTTTATCTCTGGCCAGGGGGCGAAATACAATACCCATCCAGAACTTCAGAGACTCTATATCAAGCACCTAGAGCTAGGCCAGCCTAATCTCTCCCCATCCTGAAGCTCAGGGAAATTTGCGGAAGAGGGCGCGGTCCAGCCGGGCCTCACCAGGCCATGACCAAGGTAAGCTCCGTCCCTCCCCAACCCCAGAGCCCCAGGCCACCAAGTGGAACCAGCTCCTCCCACCATCCATCCAGAGCCGCACACGCAAGCAGGGCCTGGGAGGAGGAGAGGGCACTGCCTCTGCGCCCGGGCCCTGCCCTCAGGTCCCCCGGGTATAAATAGCGGCCCTCCGATGCCCATCCTCCCATCCCTTCCACTCCACCGCCCAGAGCGGCCTCACCTCCCCGCAATCTAGGTAAGCTCAGTCCCCGCCCACCCCAAGAGCCCCAGGTCAAATAATTCAGTTTAGTGAAAAACACACAGAAATTAAAAGAAGATCTTAAGAGTTAAAAGGACAATGTCAAAGTCAAAGTGCAAATCCAGGAGAAACAACACTCAAGTAAACAAATCTCCCACTGAAGGAATTAATTCCATAATGTTAGACTTCAATCAGAACAAAACCATGGAAAAAGGCCAAGAAAGCCTGACCCAGGATAATGACCTTCAAAATATGATCATTACTATGTTCAATACTATGAAAGAGGAAATCCGGGAGGAATTAAATAATCAAATGAATCACTTTGAGGAGGAACATGACAGAAACATGGAGGAGTTGAGAAAAACAGTGCAAGAATCAAAAACTGGCATAGAGCAGTTAAAGCAGCCTCAAGCAGAGTTTAAAACTGAGCTAAAAGACAAGTTATCTTCAACCCAGAACTCCACAGAGAGTCTTATCAGCAGAACTAACAAAGCAGAAAACAGAATTTCAGATCTTGAAGATAAAGTGGGAGTACTAACCAGCTCAATGGAAGAGATTGTTAAAGCCAAAAAGATACTTGAGAGAAATATCCAGGAGATATGGGACACCCTGAAGAAGCCCAACATGCGTATTCATGGAATACCAGAGCAAGAATCTCAAAATACCACCCCTGAGGAAATTTTTCAAACAATCATCAAGGAAAACATTCCTCATCTAAAAAAAGAGAGGCCCATCCATATACAAGAGGCATTCCGCACCCCAAACAGATATGACCAAAACAGAAGCTCGCCACGGCAAATAATAGTCAAAACACTCCACATTCAAGGTAAAGAACTGCTGCTGAGAGCTTCAAGGGAGAAAAAACAAGTCACTTTTAAAGGTAAACATATTAAAATAACAAATGACTTCTCAATGGAAACACTAAAAGCAAGAACAGCTTGGAGAGACATATTTCAAGTATTGAATGAGCAAAAATGTCAACCTAGGCTGATTTACCCTGCAAAACTATCCGTCATGATCGAGGGAAAAAGAAAAATCTTCCAGCACAAAGACAACTTGAAGGGATATATGTCCACCAAACCAGGCCTTCAAAAAATGCTATAAATGATACTCAAGCGTGAAAAAAAAAAAAACAGGCATATCCAGGAGAACAGAAGGCAAGTATAACACCATTAAAAGCGAAGCAATATACTTATAAAAACTACTAAACATAATGAATGTCTGGAATTAAAAATAGTTTCTCCATTATAACACTAAATGTTAATGGCATTAATTCACCGATCAAGAGACACAGATTACAAACTTGGATTAAAAATCACAATCCATCAATCTGCTGCCTGCAGGAAACCCATCTCACCACAAAAGATAGGCACGCACTAAAAATAAAAGGCTGCTCAACAATTCTACAAGCAAATGGAAGCAGAAAACAGGCAGGGGTAGCCATTATGCTGTCAGACAAAGTGGACTTAAAACCAAAAAAAATTATAAGAGACACGGATGGATACTACATTTTAGTCACAGGTACAATTCACCAGGAAGACTTCACAATACTGAACATATATGCACCCAATACGGGCCCCTTCACATTCATTAAGAAAACCCTACAGCATCTAAAGCAAGAAATCAACCCCCAAATGATAATTCTTGGGGACTTCAACACCGCCCTCTCAACATGGGATAGATCAACAGGTCAAAGACTTAACAGAGACACTTTGGAACTTAAACAAACCCTGAAAGAAATGGACCTTACAGATCTCTATCGAACTTCTCATCCACGTACCAAAGAATACACATTTTTCTCAGCAGCACACGGAACTTTCTCCAAAATAGATCACATATTGGGCCACAAAACGAATCTACACATATACAAAAAAGTTGAAATTCTAACCTGTGCCCTGTCAGACCACCACGGCCTAAAGCTGGACAGCCACAACACATCAAACAAGAGAAAATACACTAACTCCTGGAAACTTAACAATATGATGCTGAAGGAGAACTGGATTCAGGAAGAAATTAAAAAGGAAATTCAAGATTTCCTGAAAGTGAATGATAATGAAAATACAGCTTACCAAAATCTCTGGGACACAATGAAAGCTGTTGTAAGAGGTAAGTTCATAGCTCTTAATGCCTACATCAAAAAAATGGAAACATCAGAAATAAAAACTTAACAATGCAGCTTAAAGCTTTAGAGAAACTAGAGCAATCTGATCCCAAAAGTAGTAGAAGACAGGAGATTAGCAAAATAAGGGGAGAAATATCTGAAATCGAGATTAAGAAAACGATAGAGAAAATCAACCAGTCTAAAAGCTGGTTCTTTGAAAAAATCAATAAGATTGATACACCCCTAGCTAAATTAACCAAAAGCAGGACAGAGAAAACCCAAATTAACAACATTAGAAATGAACATGGAGTTATCACTACTGATACCCAAGAAATCCAGAGAATTATAACATCATATTTCAAAAACTTTTACTCTGTGAAGTTTGACAACACAAAAGAGATGGATGAATTTCTAAGTAAACACAAATTACCTAAATTGAATCAGGAAGTTGTGAATTATTTAAATAGTCCTATAACATATAAGAAAATTGAGGAAGTAATCTTGAATCTTCCCACCAAAAAATGTCCTGGACCAGATGGATTCAGCACAGAGTTCTACCAGATATTTAAGGAGTTAATAATACCAATACTCCTTAAACTGTTCCATCAAATAGCAAAGGAAGGAACACTACCAAATTCCTTCTATGAAGCTAATATCGTTTTAATCCCAAAACCTAATAAAGGTTCACTTAAAAAAGAAAACTATAGGCCGATCTCTCTGATGAACACAGACACAAAGATTCTCAACAAACTCTTAGCAAATCGGATTCAAAAACATATTAAAAAGATCACTCACGGGGACCAAGTAGGCTTCATCCCTGGCACACAAGATTGGTTCAACATACACAAATCAATAAATGTAATTCATCATGTAAGCCAGTCCAAAGTCCAAGACCACATGATACTCTCCATAGATGCAGAAAAAGCATTTGACAAGATCCAACAGCGTTTTATGATAAAAACGCTAGAGACAGTAGGAAGGGAAGGAACCTTTATCAATATAATAAAAGCTGTATACAACAAGCCTACAGCAAGGATTATGCTCAATAGGGAACAATTGGAAGCATTCCCACTTCGATCAGGAACTAGACAAGGCTGTCTACTCTCACTACTTCTATTCAATATTGTACTTGAAGTCTTAGCTGAAGCCATAAGACAAGAAAGGGACATAAGAGGGATTCAAATCGGCAAGGAAGAAGTCAATTTATCCCTATTTGCAGATGATATGATCTTATACCTGAGGGATCCCAAAAACTCCACCAGGACGCTTCTGGAACTAATTGAGAAGTTCAGCAGGGTGGCAGGATACAAAATAAATGTGCAAAAATCAGAGGCCTTCCTGTATGCCCAGAATGAAAGAAGTGAAAAAGCCCTGAGAGAAACAATCCCATTTACTATAATCCCTAAAAAAATGAAATACCTTGGTATAAACCTAACCAAGGAGGTAAAAGACCTTTACAATGAAAACTTTAAAACCCTAAAGAAAGAAATAGCAGAAGACACCAGAAGATGGAAACACCTCCCTTGTTCCTGGATTGGCATAATCAACATCGTTAAAATGACCATCCTACCAAAGGCAATATACAAATTCAATGCTATACCAATTAAAATCCCATACCAATTCTTCTTAAAGAAGTTGACAAAACAATCTCAAAATTCATATGGAGGCACAAAAGACCTAGGATAGCAATGACAATCCTGAGTAACAAAAACACAACTGGAGGTATTGCCATACCAAACCTTACTCTATACTACAAATCCATAGTTATAAAAAAAAGCCTGGTACTGGCTCCAAAATAGACACACAGATCAATGGATAAGGATTGAAGACCCAGATATAAGCCCACAAAATTACAGCAATTTGGTCTTTGACAAAGGGGCCCAAAAAATCTAATGGAAAAAGAACTGCATCTTCAACAAATGGTGCTGGCAAAACTGGATCTCCACATGCAGAAGATTAAAGCTGGACCTGTACTTGTCACCATGTACAAGACTTAATTCCAAATGGATCAAGGACCTTGATATCAGGCCAGAGACTATAAAAACCATAGTTGAAAGGATAGGGAACTCCCTCGAGCTGATTGGGCTAGGCCAACATTTCCTAAACAGACATCCAATGGCACAGTCACTGCTACCAACTCTCAACAGTTGGGATCTTGTGAAATTAAAGAGCTTCTGTTCAGATAAAGAGATTGTAACTCGAGCTCAAAGGCAACCCACAGAATGGGAGAAAATCTTCACTAACCACACATCTGATAGAACTCTGCTGCCCAGAATACACAATGAACTTAGAAAACTAAACACCAAGGAAACCAATGGCCCAATTAAAAATGGGCCCTGGAACTTAAAAGAAAGTTTACCAGGGATGAAATTAAAATGTCTAACAAATATCTTAAAAAATGCTCCACTTCCTTAGCCATCAGGGAAATGCAAATCAAAACTTCCCTGAGATATCATCTCACCCCGGTCAGGATGGCAAAAATCCACAATACAAACAACACCAACTGCTGGAGAGGATGTGGAGAGAGGGGAACTCTCCTACATTGTTGGTGGGAATGCAGGCTCATACAGCCACTCTGGCGAGCCGTCTGGAGATTCTTAAAGAAATTAAAGATTGAAATGCCATATGACCCTGCGATTCCATTTTTGGGAATAACCCCCCATACAGCAGAGGTTCACCTCGATAGCACAAGCACGACCATGTTCATAGCAGCACTGTTTACAATAGCAAAGTCATGGAATCAAACCAAATTTCCAACAGTTGAGGAGTGGATAAGGAAACTGTGGTACCTCTATACAATGGAGTACTACTCAACCATCAAAAATGTTGAATTACTGGAATTTGCCGGGAAATGGATGTCATTAGAAACAATTATATTAAGTGAAGTATCCCAGACCCAGAAAATTAAGCGCCATATGTACTCCCTAATAGGTGGCTCCTAGTACCAAACCTACCCAGCCCACCAAGAGATAGTAATTGCAAGGATTATGAACAGGACGGATGGGGTAGGAGGGCCACACCAGAAACAAGGAGAGAAGGGACCATCTTACAGCAGAGAAAATAGGCCTCCATCAAGGACTCAAATAAGTAATGAGACATCTGATTAATTTCACAGACATTTGTTCCCGATTATTTACTACCGAGGGGGTATGATCTCACCAGAAGAGGAGGGCATGTAGTCTGGCAGATAAAAAGTAACCATTGTGCAAATTGGTAATAGACCCCTCCCTCACTGTGGTTTCCCACTTTTATTACATCAACCTTTGAATGTGCTTTTATCACAAGACTCTAGTTTAACAGTTTTTTGTCTCTGGCCAGGGGGTAACATACAATGCCCACCAGGATGGAGTGAAGGGCATTGCAGGAGCAGCAAAACTGCAAAAGAAAATCAACAAACCACAATCCATAACTTCAGATACTCTGTATTAACAACCTAGAACTAGGCCAGCTTAATCTCTCCCCATCCTGAAGCTCAGGGAAATTTGCCGAAGGGGGGGGTAAGAGTATAAGAGCAAAAGGATGGGAGGAGCAATGATTTTCAAGATACTCCATACAAGTTAGGGCTGAAGCAATCATAAGTGGACTTTACATGCCCTGCGCATTGTCCAACACACTGTTGACCTCACAAAGTCTATCATCTGCTAAAGGCACCAAGATCCTTGGAGGCAAGGGATTGGCAGCCACAGCAGTGTTCCTATACCTAAGGGGAACACGGGAAAGGGTTCAGGGAAAGGCCACTGGGTCCTTGTACGTCATTGGAGAGGAGGGTCCAGAGGAGAGTCAGGCATGCACAAGAAAGGACTCTTTGGGAATTGGGGCGGGAGGCACTGGGGGATGGGAAGGGAGGGGGTGGTTGAGGGGGAACAGAGGGTACGGTGGAAGGAGGAGGGAAGGAGGGAACTGGTGTACCTATCAAGTTTGTATGAGCTGAAATAATAAAAAAAAACTGTTGGAAAACTGAGGAATGCATTTGATGGACTCTTTACCACATTTAGTTAAAAGTCATATTCTGCCTGAGATTTCTGTACTTCCCATAAAATAGAAACATGTTTCAAAGCTGATACAGCAGCCAAAGATGTAGCTTAGTGGTTGTGTGTTTATCAAATATTCCTAGTTTCAAGCACTAGAAACACATCAACACACAAATAAAAATAAACATAAGAAATAATTTAAAGGGCTGGAGAGGTGGCTCAGGGGTTAAGCCTCCACATTGCAGGTGGAGGGTCCTGAGTTCGGATCCCAGATCCCACGTATAGACGCCAGGAGGAAGCGGGGCGGCCTGCGCTTCTGGTCCTGGTAGGGCGAAGCCTGTGAATCCCGGGGCAGAAGGAGGTGGAGGCGTCCATGGTGGTTCGCGAATTCGTCCGTGGTTCTACACATACACAGACACACACACATACACACACACACCCACACACACGCGCGCGCGCACATACACACGCACATGCACACAGTTGAATAATAATAATAATAAAAAAAATTTAAAAAAAACTTTAAGAAATAATTTAAAAAAGGAAGAAAAAAAGAGGAAGTAAGAAAGGTAGGAAGGATAAAAGGAAATATAAAAATAGAAATAATTGATTAAAATATATATGGTACAAACTGGGCAACTGTTAAATTATTTCTTAATTTTTGAACAATTATATGTTAAAGGAGATAGTAAAGGGACTTGAGAATCTTAAATCTAATGAAGACAGCAAAGTTAATAATGGGGCACAAAACTAGGCACTTACTGAAAACATTTACAACTATGGTACATTGTGAATAGTAATAGTTAATCTTGGGTGTCACATTGACTATACCTGCCATTAGCTAAGATCATCTGTCAGAATACCTGAAGAGATACTTGTGGTAGTTAATTCTAGGTGTCAACTTAATCACTCCTGGCATTAACTAAAATCAGTTGTGAGACCATCTGAAGAGATTATCTGGATAAAAGCATTTACAATACAAAGATAAGCCCTAGATCTCATTGGAACCTTCCTAGTTTTGATTCGAACCTCCCAGTACTAGACCAGATCAAAGGAACCACAGAACAGAAGACTGAGAGGAAGAGATACTCCACAGCTCTGAGCCTCCAGGATGTTTACAGTGACTTAGACTGCCTCTGGCTTCAGCCACCAACCTCGTCACCTCTGCCATGAAAGACCGTTTTTTCCCCTCTGGACCATAAACTGAATGAATTTCCCTTTCCTCCTTAAGTTGTTTGACTTTGGGTGTTTATCTCACAGCAATAGTTAGAAGTAACTTTTACATGAATCTATCTATATCTATAAATGTGAATTATCTAAGCATAATAAAGAGATAGTTTACCAGGACAGATAATGAAACAAGAAAATTATATGTTGTGTACAAGACTCTCATAGTAAATATAATGATTGAAAGATACAAAAAATAAAGAGACACAACTGAGGAGATAGCTCAGTTAAGTGTCTTGTCTTGATTCCAGTAGTGTATACAGCAAATCTGGCTGATCCTTGGGGGAATCACTGGTAAGACCTCTTATCCCACATGATAAATTCCTTGCTAATGAGAAATCATGTCTCAAGAAAAACAAAAAACTGCAACAAAAGTTCTTGTTGAAGAGTAGTTGAGAAATGACACCTCAAGTTGTCTTTTAGCCTACATTCACATGTATACCACACACACACACACACACACACACACACGCACACACACAACACACACAAATAGAGAGACGTTGTGCTAACATAGTTGGAATCTGAAGGTTTTATATTAATTTTGGACATGGATATTGGTAACTTCAGAGTATAGAAAATAATTAGAGACAAATTATTTCATTATAGAATGATAGCAGAATCCGTTCTTCAAAGAGAAAGAATAATCTGAATATATATGTGCTGAACTACAGAGTACCAAAATATGAAAGGCAAAAGCTGAGCGAATAACCGAACAGGGTAGAGAGACCCTCTGTTTTTGATTGAACCTACAAAACCTTTCCTTCTGTAGTTGAAAGATCAAGAACACAGAAAATCAATATAGAGACAGTTGAACTGATTGGCATAGCAACTAACTAGATCTAATTTCCATCTATAGAAATTTCTATTTGACACTTGAATCATTAATATTCGCAAGGGACATTCACCAACAAACACAGTTGATATTCTGGATGACTAAATGTACCTGTTCATTTAAAATGACGTAGATCAGACCAAGTGAAATGTGGAAGTGAACAGAGAGGTCCTTGAGAATTGCATAGGCTTTCTTGTCTCTAATGTATTTTACTCAATGGTGAGAATGTTACAAGTTCATGGTCACTAGAGCCTTCACAGAATCAATGGTTTTTAGGTCCATTACCCTATATATTCACAGGATGAATTTTATTAAAAATGATAAGTGAGTTTTAAAATATTTTTATGACAGAAAGGAAGCTTAAAGAGATATAACTGAGAACAAAATAAATGTTAAATGTGGTTGCACAAAAGAGTATAAGACTCTAGTGTAAAATGATTGAGGAGAAATAGTTTGGCATGCCTTTGGCATGTCCTCCTTGCCTTATTGGCTAGATGAGCAACTGTTGTTTACACACTACTTGCCTAATTTGCAGATTGGATGTGCCTTCAGTCCCCCCCTTTATACTCTTTAATTTCGTAGATCCTTACCTTGGCTCCTCAGATGGCTGCTAGCCCTGGTCAGTATGGCTACTCATGATCCTTACAGGTGTTACTTGTCTCTGACTTTGACTGATGTCTAAACTATGCTCTCTTCATTATCATGCTTGTGTGCCCAGCTTATAGTTTCACCATGGCCCTGCTTTCTTTCTCTGTATGAAGAACTAACTCTATCACAGCTACCAAGATGTACCTATATTTTCTTGGTTACCTATTATCTACCTCCTTATCTATGGAAGAGTCTTAGGTGGTCTCAAAGTCATTCTTACCTATATTTAAAAACGTATGAAAGGGAAATAGTGAGTTCCATATGTGACTGGGATTGAAAGGAGTTTGGAATAAGCCTGTGGACACTTGATTTATTTTCCCATAGTCTTGCCCTTTCTTATATATAGTCAGGCTCGCTATGTTGTGCCTGTCAATTTACCTTCCTCAATATTCCATGCATAACCATTTTAATCCCAGTATTTCTTTTTTACCTCTAAAGTTTATTTTCAATTAAACATGTCTTTAAATTATAGTAAAATGGAATTGAATTAGAAATCCCAAACAGAAAAATATTTGGAAATTCATCAAAAATTTGAGGTTAAAGCCCACACAATTTTTTGAAAGTTAACTTTCCTTGTTTTGCTTGGGTTTGCATTAACTCTTTGCCTTCTGCAAATCTCCTGTCTAATACTTTTGAGTAGTTGTATACCAGTATACACATTATTTATTTATTCTGTGTGTGTGTGTGTGTGTGTGTGTGTGTTTGTGTGTGTGTGTGTGTGTGTGTGTGTGTGTGTGCATATCAGAGGGCACTGTGTGTCCCTGTGGAAAACCAAGGGTGACTTCAGGAATCTTCTGGATTGCTTCTACCTCCTTTATGCTTTGCTCTGGGATTTTCTAGCCTCTGCCCACCAGGGCCTAAAGTGTAGGCCACTACCATTTCCACCTAGCATTTTTAAGAAGACCTTCTCCTTGTGAGGTAGATTCTTAAATCCTCAGCAATCTCTCTAGCTTCAAATTATTATTTGAACTAGAAGAAGGACTATAACCAATCACATGAGTAATAAAATAATTAATGCTATGAATCTTATTATAACAAATTTCATACCACAGATATAATGCACACAATTATCGGAAAAAGAAGTACATATCATGAATAAGCTTATATCTGCATAGGAAACTGAACCAAAATTTATAACATTTCAAAATGGAAAACATTGCACCCATAAGCATATTTTATTTTTAATTTATTTTATTTTACATTTTTGAGAAGGTCTCACTATGCCAACTCATCTGTCCTTGAACTCTTAATCGTTTAACACTCAGTTTACAAGTATCCATCACCATGATTAGTCAGCCCACAAATTTTAAATTATTACTTATAGCAAAAATTTAAGGAACACATGATACCAATTCTATTCATTTTATAGTAGAAAGTGCAAGTAAAAGAAGTACTTCCAAGCTTCTGTAAAAGAGCCATTTGTTTAATACAAATCTGAACAAATATTGTAAGAAAACTACCAATAAAATATTATCAAAATTAATCCAATAGATAAAAAATTATATAAGACATAAAATGTTTTTTCATTTGAAAATCATTCCTTCTCATGATTAAATATGTGACTGAATAAAAATAGTAATGAATCAGGACATTTGCAATAAAATCAATGAAACTAGAATGCATTGCTTTAAGTGAAATAAGTTAGACTTAAAAAGACAAATACCACCTATTTTCTCCTATATGCAAACCTGGATATAAAATTGTGTGCAATTGTTCATATATGAGAGAGGATAATAAAACACATGTATTATGGATGCAGAAAGAAGGAGTAACTGAGAGATAAAAGGAAAATTACAGAAAGGAATAGTACATTGGTGATGTAAATGAATAAAAACAAAGCATAATAACAGGTATGAAAATTTCATAATTAAACCCATTGTGTGATATATTAACCTAAATATTTATAGAATAAAGTGAATATAATCATGAAATAAATATATTGGAGATGTATTTTAGTGTCAGAACACCTGTAAACCATGAGTTTGATCCCTAACAACATACATACACACACACTCACACACACACACATAGACACACACAGAGGAATTTAATGTAACCATAGTTTTGCCATAGAATCCAGATATCATGGTCTTAGTTGTTTATACAAAAGTGTTGAAATTTATGTTCATATAAAACTCTGAACATAAAAACAAACAGATTATTAATAATTGCCAAACCACAAAGTCACCAAAATAGACTTCAATACCTAAATGGAAAACCATGATGCCTCCATAAATTGGAAATGTATTACAAAATAAAATTAAACAAAGTATCAAAATCACTAAAAAGCTGACAGCATAGGCTACAGACATAATGTTCTGGAAAATATACAGAAATAAACACAAACAAAGAAAAATGTTAGCAATTTATCATCTATATGTATGTTTGGAAGAAATAACATGAGGGATATCAGTGGCACACAAGCAATATTCAGGGAAATGAAACTTTCCTGTGCAATAATAGTTGACAAGAATGCAAAGTGGAGAAAGCACAAGCATTAGATAAATAATGCTTAGAAAACTAAATAAGTTCACACACAATGATGATATTGTATTCTTCACACCATAGAAAATTAGCATAAATATATATTAAAGATTTAAATGTAAAAACTTAAACTTTATTGCTATTAGAAAGACACTTTGGGGCAAATCTCTTGGACATTTGTTTGGGAAAATATTTTTTCAGACATGATTACAAAACATAATCAATGAAGTCAAAATGGAGAAATGGGAATATATCAAACAATAAAGCTGAAGTACGACAAAGAAATAGACAGTGCAAAGAATCAACATACAGAATGGTGGCATATAATTGCAAACTGGATGATGACAATGGATTAGTATACAGAATACACAAGGGAATCAAATTCAATGTCAGCAAATAAAACACATCATATGAAAGCTGGGCAATAATCAAAACAGGTATTTCTTAAAAGAACAAATACAAATAGCTCTCAAGTATGTGAACATAAGAGTTTATCATTATAAATCACTAACAGGGAAACATAAATATAAACAATATTATATTATACCTCATTTTTCTGGATACTTTGTTTGAAACAATAAGAAATGACAGATGTTGAAAAGTATGTGGAGAGAAAACAATCTTATGTACATGATTGTAAAAGAATGTAAAATATTTGTGCCATTGCAAGAAAAATCATTATGGATATTTCTGGAAAAATAGAACAATCAGTTGAGTCTGCACTTCATTTTCTGGCTATATATAAAAAAGAAATAAAATTAGTAAGTCAAGGATATATTTATAGTCTCATAGACATTTTAGCATTATTCCAAATAGCCAATATATAGAATCAACATTAGCTTATATCAATGGATTAATGGATCAAGTGTACTAAATATAAACAATGGAAAACCAAACTTATAAAAGAATGAAATATTGTTATTTGAGACAGCATAGATGAAAATGGAGGGTTGTTGTTAATTTTTATTTATTTCAAGATATGATGTCAATATCATTATTTTCTATACTTACAGTGAAGATTTATTAATCCAATGAGTTTCTTGAATTCACTTTACTTCAAAAATATATTTAATGAATTGGAAAGTTTTCTGTGTAATATACATGGAGCTATACCTGAGAGAAAAGTTATGCACACTTTTTCTTATCTTAAGACTTTTCTATAATTTAATGCATTACATTAATCAGAAAATAATTCAGAGTTTCTAATTCCTGAATACTTAATAATCCTTTTGTCTATCTTCCCACCCCTCAGTGTCTTTATTACAAGTAATAAAAAACTTAAAATTAGTACAAAATTGTTGCATATTCACCAATAGTCTATGTCAAAGCTTTTATCACGCATCATACACAAACAAGTTCATTAAAGTTTGTCTGGGCCAATATATTCATTACCAAACAGCTTAAAGGAACAAAGGTTTTTTTTTTCTGGTTCAGGATTCTCCATTACCATTCACAGTCCAGCTTGGCAATAAATTTCATACCAATAACAGGATATGAGGGAAATGGCTACACAGTGTCCACAGGGATTTCTAACAGAGGGACAAACCTCGCTTGTCACAATAAAAAGATTGCCAATGTATGCTAAAATATTAGGGGATAGTATCAAGAGCTATGAGTTGGATTTACCTGCATCATTTAGGTACTTTCTTACAGGCTTCCTTAGGGGTATCTTGACTAACAATTCTTCACCAACATTTCCAAAGCTTGCCTTTTCATTGTCAAGTTACCTATTTATCTTACTAGCACAGGGCTCTAATCCTTTTTCCTTAAGGAGACAACTAAATGTACATAACAACTAAATGTGCATTTATCTTACTAGCACAGGGTTCTAATCCTTTTTCCTTAAGGAGACAACCAAATGTACAACTAAATGTGCTCTCTCTCGCTCTCTCTCTCTCTCTCTGTCTCTCTCTCTGTCTCTCTCTAACACACACACATACACACACACACATACACAGACACACACAAACACACAGATGTGCAAAAAAGTAAAATAAAAAGGCATACATCATTTCACTTAATGCAGTAGAGAGAGAAATATAGAAAAAGTGTATATATCCATCAGTATAGCATATTTTTGTTCAGATACTTCAGAAACATTCTTTGATAGAAGAAAAGTTATTTTTCTGCTGAGTTCCCGTTTTCTTCAATTTAAAGTTAGGAAATTTTGCAAGCAGAGCTTTATCAGCCTGTGTTTCCAAAACAAACTCTTTTTCTACATACACAGATATTGTAACTACAAGTTAATTTTAAATTTGTTGAATAAATAAAACTGTAGGATGTTTCTCTAATCTGAAGGCTATTTTCTTCACTAAAAAAGTTCATGGATAATAATAATACTTGCACCCGAAAATTTATATCAACATCTTTGAGTTTGACATAAAAAAACAAGAGCTCCCAACTAGTGAGTGATCTGTTTCAATTAAGCTGTAGAAATGTTGAAGTTATAACTTTTAAAATAGAATACAAAATGCCTAAAAAATCTCTACACAATGTAAGTATAAGTACTTTATGAAAAGTCATACATTGGGGGCTGGAGAAATGGCTCAGCGATTAAGCTTCTGTCTCTCAAGAAGAAGGTCCTGAGTTCAAATCACATGTAAAAGCACCTGCCAGAAATGGTTACAGTTTGCACTTGAGGTCCTGGAAGGTGAAGCCTGGGAAAATCCAGAGCAAAAGTGAAGAGCAGGTAGAACAACTGAAGGTGATTCTCAAAGTCACCCTTGGGTCTCCACAGGTACACACAATGTCCTCTGGTTAGTGTGCTCTCTCTCTCTCTCTCTCTCTCTCTCTCTCTCTCTCTCTCTCTCTGTCTCTAACACACACACACATACACACACACACACACATACACAGACACACACAAACACACCGATGTGCAAAAAAGTAAAATAAAAAGGCATACATCATTTCACTTGTTAATGCAGTAGAGAGAGAAATATAGAAAAAGTGCATATATCCATCAGTTCGATGTATTTATCATTCATTTGCAGCATTAACAATCTCTCCAAAAGGTTGTAAGTGATATTGAATTGCCATTTTAAGGGAAGTTGATATCAAAAGATTTGTAAGGTTCCTAGGGAATTTACCTTATAGTTATTTTTCTTAATATTTTACATTGTTTGTAAACAATAATTAAATACAATTTAGTTGCTCAGATTATAATTTGAGAGTATTGTTCAGTTAGTGATTTTATAAGAAATACTGATAACAAATATTCAGGTGGTTATTATTTTCATAGATAGTGTTTAATTTATCATGATAACCCACTACAGAAAAATTGCTTTTATAGTATTGATTTGGAAAATTTTCTGCTTTGCTGAAAGTGATTAGATATAGCCAAAAATAAATTTATGTTATAGGGCTGCTTTTAAATGCGATTTATTTTGAGAAAAAAACAGCTAAAATTATTGGGTTTTATGAAATCTGATCATTATACCAAGATTTTGACTAATGTTTAATTTTTTTCATGACATGTATAGTTATCAACCTTTCAGTAATGTATTATATTTACAGAAAAAGCTTAAGTGAAGAACTCGCTAAAAGCAGCATTGGAAAGAATATTTCAACTGTTATTGAAATGAATCTTCAAATATTCTGAGAAGCTTTCCCTTACCCGATTGCTAATTTCCCTTTTAGATTAAATACTATTTCCAAATATATAAATCTGCTATTTGCCATATGTTGGCTTTGTTGTAAGCTATTCATCTTTCCTTTACTTTATTTTTCCTATCAAAAAATTTAAACATAATCACAATTCTGGAATATTACTACAGTAGTTAATCTAAGACTATGTTAATCTTGTTAAAACTCTATCTTTAAAAATTATTGTCTTAGCCTTTCTGCCTACAAGGGGTTAACACTAGAGAGACTGCTGAGCACTGATTATGTTTAATTTGTTGAAACCTACTGCTTTCTATTTTACCTACATGGATAGTTCTTTATATTATAGTTACTAAATAAATTAGAGTTTTTAGTTATGAAAAAATTATGTTTGCACACATCAACCTAGGAAAAGTTTCCTTTAGTATAGATCACATGAAATGGCCCTATTTTGCCTTTAAATGTCATACTGAATTACAATTTCATTACAAAATGTATGCTTAAAAATATGTGTCAACAAGATCCTTGGAGGCAAGGGATTGACAGCCAAAATAGTGTTCCTATGCTTAAGGGGAACACAGGAAATGGTTCAGGGAAATGCCACTGGATCCTTGTATGTTATCGGAGAGGAGGACCCAGAGGACAGTCAGGCATGCACATTAAATGATTCTCTGGGGATTAGGGGAGGGGAGGCACTCGGGGGTGGGGAGGGAGAGGTAAGGGGAGGGCGAGTAGAGGAGTGGGGGGAGGAGGAGGGAGGGAGGGAACCGGTGTACCTATTAAGTTTGTATGAGCGGAGATAATAAAAAATGTTAAAGTCTCAAAAAATATGTGTCAAATGCAATAAAAATAAAATTATTATTGGAAAATATTAAAAGTATATTAGGGATCTTACAAATTAATATTTTACTAATACAGATCAAATTATCATCAATAAATCCTGAAATTTCACCACAATGATGTTGAAAACTTTCAAATCAAAAATTTACAAGTAAGTAGAAAGATGTAAAGATAAAATAAAAAAAATTGCCAAATTTAAAATCTGATAGGTGATTGGCTATTGGCTTAGCAGATTCAAGAAACCCTGTGGTTATTGAAAACATTGACGTATGGTTCTGCAATTTTAGGATTGTTAATATTGTGTCATGGGACTCTGACAATGGAAAGCAGAGTTAAGCTTAAAGCAGAATGGTAGACTGAAAGAAGAAAAATTGAAAAGTAATAATTTTCTATCCCTATTCCATGTAAACCAAAATTTTAATTTTTGTAAAGTTTACAATGCAGGATACATGAACTGAAGTACATGTAACACTGTTGTGTTGTATATGGTCTTGCATATAAAACCATGTTAAAGACTAAATACTGAGATACCCATACCTCATTTCCCTGGAATAATGGAAGCCAGAGTTAATAACTTCGATTTAGACTGAAAATAGTCTTAGGAACATGATGTCTCACAGAGAAAAAGAAATGCTGCATTCACATAGGTTTTTCTTATTAAAAATTGACTGAAATCAATTAGTTTGCACAGAACATGGAAAAAAATGATTCTTGTTTGTAGAACTTCTAACCTGCTTTTCAATATTTCACTCTTAATTGTAAGCATGTAGTGACATTTCCTGGGTCTTGAAAGAAGAAAAGTGAAAACATGAACAGAAATCAAAGAGAAAATAAATTAATAACCAAATTATTTGAAAAAGAGCATAAACAGAGAAAAATACTTAACAATACACACAGGAACATACAAACATATATGGGAAATTAGGACATATTTTATTAAAATGAACAATATTTGAACTTAAATTAGAAGCTCTAGAAATTAATTTTAGAAGAGATTAACACAGCACGCTAGCAATACAAAAATCTTTGCGTGTTTGTGAAGTAATATTCCAGAAAACAGTAAATAATGAAAGCAATAGAAAAGATGATAAAGCAAATTGAAAGTGACTCAAATTCACAACACAAGGAGGAAAGACAAGGATGGAAGAAGGGTAGAAAGAAGTGATAAAAGAGGAAATATGAAAATATGAATATAAGGAAAATAAAGGGGAAGGAATAATTATTATTCCAAGTAATATTATCATACATAAGGTATGTGGCTTTCCAAATTGGAAATGGGTGATAGCCATTTCTACCACAATGTTCAAAAGCAGAACCGTGACAAAAGATGTATCACTTAAAGGCAATCACTGTTCTTGTGGGGTTTTTTTCATGTATTAACCCACTTTCTTGCTCCTAACATCCCTAACAGTTGTACTCCATTTTCAGCCTCTATATTTCAGCCACTTTAAAGAGGTTGTATTACTGGATGTGTGTGCAGAGAGGGCAGATACCAAGACTTTCTTCCCCAAAACAGCTTATTTTTGCTGGCAGTGACTTAGCAGATTCACATCCATAGGCAGAGACCAAAACACAGTGGCCTGTTCATTGCCTAATATAGCTTTGCTGGCCCCCTTTTACATTGCAATCCTCTTTACAATTTAGTATCTTTGTCTCCCAAATGCAACATGTATTCCACAGGTTATGTAAGGACCCCCCCCCCATCAAAGAGCAACATTTTGGTTTAAGGGTTTACATCCATGTAACATTATTTTATGCATGGTCATTTTAAAACAGACCATGATTTCACTGAGGCTTGCTACAGACCATATAACCAGCTCTCCACAGTCTGAATTTCCTATGTGGGATGAAGAAAGATAAGGGGAGGTCTGGGTAACCCAACTATTTGGTGTTGTGGAAAGTTACATTGAAAAACCTTTGCTCCAAGTATGATAGAGTTAAAACAAGAATGCTAAATCATCATCCCTAGTGGACAATGCACTTCCTTTCAATAATTAAGGTTTTAAGAAGGCAAATTTTGACAGCAGAACTGGGGTTGCCATTTTAATCATAGCATTTCCTAGCCTTCCAGGGTTATTAATCCCCATATTCATCCCCCACATGCATAGCCGGGAGAGACTTTAAAAGACTGAACTATAGTCTCTGCCAGACCTGAAACAGTGTTTTTGTTGTTGTTGTTGTTGTTGTTGTTATTGCTGTGGCAGAAATGGGGGTGGGCTATATTTTACTTGGAAAACTTGGTGAGAGGAGGCTTGGAACTGGACTGGGACTTTGATTCATATATATATATATAATATATATATTATATATAATATAGATAGATAGATGATAGATAGATAGATAGATGATAGATAGATAGATAGATTGATTGATTAGGATCCTGTCACAGTTTGCCTTTATGTTGCTGATAAATTCACAACCAAACTGCTCAAGGGAATGAGGGGCTTTATTCTATATTACAATTCTTGGTTACAGTTCCTTGTCCAGCTTGTAGGAGCACTCACACCAGCATAAGGGGCCATGGGAATTGGCCATACTTTATCCACAGGACTGCAGAGAGAGGGAATTCTTCTTTCCTAAAACAACATGTCTGGCCAAGTATACCAAAGGATGCCAACTTACACAAATATCTCCCCCATCTTATTCACTTACCCAGGGACTAGCCCACACTTCCTGTCAATCAGACAATCTCTGGCAGGCTTACTAGGGGCTTAACTCAACTACCAGTTCTTTAGAAATGTGCCCAGAAGTTGAAGCCTTCAACTGTCAAATTGACACCTGTATATAACTCTGACAGGAATAATTCATAAAACTGCACCAATCTGGTCGCCTGTTGCTTTTTTTTTTAATATTCAGGATGACAGGGCTATAAGCACCCAACATACAGCTGAATGAAGCCACTTACTTTTGGAAGATTGCTGTTTTACTTTAACTTCCCAGGTGGCCAATGAAACAGAGCTCCAAGCAGGAGAGTAATAATTGTTATGAGTGCATCTGAATCCATCTGACAGCTGTTTATACATGTTTATCACTGAAACTATATTTTTATCATAAATAGCCCTCCATAAAACTCAGCCTTTTTAGACTAGTACTTATTTACAGATATACGGAGGTTGTACAAGACTGACTCAAGGCACTTTCAATCACCAACTTGGGTTCCATTAATTATTTGGCCTAAGGTATTCTTATTTCAAACTTCTAGATAGTTCTCATTTCAGAAGTTCTATGAGTTCAAACAAGTGTATTGATACCTCTGTTGACAAAGGAAATAAATGGCTTTGTTGTGCGTGCAGTGCTGGGATAGAGTAGAGTCTAAGTAACTGCCTGTCCATGAATTTACATGAGTTATATGAATATATTGGTCACAGGATGGTTCTGAAGCCTTGAAATGTGATCAAATTAGTAGCAATAATCTGTGATTATAAATCTGTCAGAAAAGGTAAAAGAGTGCTAGTAGAAATCTTTTGCCACAGATCCAATTGGCTGGAGCAGTTTCCATCAAGCTTTTTGCAAACATTTTTGGATGGGAACTATATCAGCAGACACAGATAAGGGATGGTAATATAGTGCAATAAAAGAAATTGTGTAAGTTTAAGAACAGTCTATATGTTTGACAATGTAATTGAGTCCTTATTGCACATAGATTATTTAACCTCTAGAGTGACTAAAGCAGGGCTGCAATTCTCTGATGCCTCCTGCTTTACAATGTAAATTTTCCCCATATTCAGCTTACAAGGAGCTGACAAAGCAAAAATACTTTCCCAGTCATGAGAACCCTATTTCATTCTGCTGTGGAGAATCCAGGGGATTACTTCAACCAACATCATTGAAGTGGGATTTGCTAAAATGACGATGAACAGACCCCTCCAAAGAGGCTTTACAGGCAGGATAGTCCACTCATAACAAGACTGACTCCTGGTTTAAAGGGATGAGTGTCTGTGCCCAAGTTCACAGGTAGTCATTCCCTTACTCAATGGTGTAGTATTCAGGGTCGAACTAAGAGCCAGCATTTGTTGCCCCAGAGTAACACTGTCTAATTCTTTTAATATGCTAACATACCACTTGGGTTGCTCTGCAGAATCAATGGATAAATACAAATATGTTGTAACAATGTGGTTCTGAGAGTCATCTATCAGCCAATGTGGATGTCCTGCTAGAATCGTTTGAAAAATCCTGGATCTAAGGCCTTAGGAATTGCTCTCTGGCCATCTTTAAATTTCCATCATCTGCATGAAAGTTAGGTTCCACTTTTGGTTTTAAACAGAAGTTCTCATATTTTACTAACTAGGGTCCCATTTTTTTTCAATGGACTAGAGAACAGGATAGAAATCAGATCCTCTGGTTCTTTCACCCCGTTGGAGGAAGTGAACTTTTTCTCTCAGCCAGTTTCATGGTTTCTATGAGCAACCATATTGATGACTGACAGCTTCCTAGGAGCCAATATAGTATCTAAGAGTTCAAGGATTTCTTTTCTGGATTTTATGTCTTTTCCACCTGAGTTAATTAGACCTTTTTCTTCACACAAAACCCTGTGTATATGTATGGTGAAGAAGCTATATTTGAATTCTGTGTGTATGTTGGTATGTTATCCCTGCTCCTAATTGGAAAGTGCAGATCAGCATGGTAAGTTCTTCCTTTTAGCAGAGGTTTTGTTACATTGTGGAATTTAGAGTTACCACAGAGTACCCTGAAAGGAGATTTCCCTCTTTCACAAAACTGTAATCTTTGGTGAAGTGTTGACCAGTATCTTTGAGAAGTTGGTCTGTTTAGTTCAGTCATCTGGGAAACACCTCATCCATGACTTCAGTGAAGTCATGATCTGCATGACCAGGTCCTAAAAATAGTAGTGGTGTTTAAAGTCCATACCACTTCAAAATGAATGTGGATTCTCCCATATCCTTATTTTTGATCATCTGGACATTAGTCAGTCAACATGTACTGTCTGCTATGGATCCCTAAGGTCACCGACTGAGTATGGTATTCCACTATGGATTTCTGCCCCAGAGCCAGTTCGTCAGCCTCTGACACTAAGAGGGCTTATGACTGCAGGCAGGGAGGTAAGCATTGTGAATCAAAGACAAGATGTTTGCAAAGTTGGCTACTGAATGATGCCATGACCCCTATATTTGGATCATAACCCCCATGTCACCACCAGTATAGTATGCTCATGTAGGAGACAGGAGACAGGCATGACTGGAGATTGGGTGTATTGGGTGTATTGATCTCCTTAAAGCTCCCCATTATGCTTGCTCTCACAATAGAAGTTCTTTCCTTTCCTTTTTGTGATCTCATAGAGATGTTTGTCCAGGAAAGAGAAACCAAGATTCTACAGAAACATTTGGCCATGAGAAATTCTTGGACTTGGTTCTGAGCTTATAGAACCATTATTGAATAGACTGCTTGTTTCATATCCAGGCAAAGTTGGTGCTGTCCTTGGGATAGGTGAAAGGGGGGACATTTTCTTTTTTTCCTGGCAGATCTCAGCATTATTCTTTAAAACCTTTGTAGTCAGCCTCACATAAGAGGATGAGGAACAGTTGTGCTATTTCCATATAATCATTCTGCATTCACTGTGACAAAGTACACTCACTTGAAACAATCTAGCCCTCCAGCAATGATACACACACTCCTCTCATGAACTGAAGGGCTCCTTCCATGTAAAATGAGCTGTTCCCTATGTTGCAGAAATTTAGCACCACCAACTTCTTGGAAACTGTTAGCTGAATGCTTTGCCCTGCATGATGCTCTACTGAACACTTTGCTGACTGAACCCTCAGAAAGCCATTCAACCCCCAAGGAAGACAATTGCATAGAATATTTGGAGTTTCCTGTAATCAACATCATAGTCTAATGAATATCCCCTTTTAAAATGTTTGTTTGTTTAAGTCTAGCATGGACTAAAGGCACTAGGATCCTTGGAGGCTAGGGACTGACAGTCACAGTAGTGTTCCTAAGCTTAAGGGGAACACAGGAAAGGGTTCTGGGACATGCCCTTGGGTCCTTGCACCTCATCGGAGAGGAGACCCAGAGGAAAGATTGGCATGCACAGTAAAGGATGCTCTGGGGATGGAGGGGGAGGCACTGTGGGATGGGGAGGGAGGAGAAAGGAGAGGGGGGACAGGGGGATCAGGGGGAGGTGGAGGGAGGAAGGGGACCAGTGTACCTGTTAAGTATGAGCAGAAATAATAATAATAATAATAATAATAATAATAATAATAATAAACCAGAAAATGAATGAACAAATAAATAAATAAATAGATAAATAAACAATGAAATGTTTGTTTGTTTACCATATGCTATAGGGAGGTATATTTACTCTTTTTATTACCCATTTCATTCATTTAAAAGGTGAAAATAATACATATGAAATGGAAGAGAGAAGGCATATTGCTTCATCCATCTCTGGCTGATCTCCTTGCTGGTCTATTTCAGATGCCTCTTAACTCTTAACGTTGGTGGGACTGTATTATGCCTTGACTCAGATTTCTGGAATAGTTTCATTTGGAGATCAAGAGAATGCCACCCTAAGCTGTATGAGACTCATCAAGGAAACATATTGAGATGCTGCACTCTCTTTGGTCTTTAGTTGATTTGGAACGCTTCCCAACCACATACAAGGAAGGTGATACCACTGATTTTGCTTCCATATGAAACAATCAAGAAACATTGTGTATACCTGCACAAAGAAGTCAAGCACCAACACTTTCTTCCAAGAAGCAGTTTATTCATGCAGACACTAGTCCAATAGATTGAAATCCAAAAGTTGAGGCTTGGGCACAGCAGAACATTGCATTCTCTACCACTATTAATCTCTTTAAGTTTCAGTCCTTTACTTTTTAGTACCTTTGCCTCACATATATGGAAACATGCATTCCCCAGGTTGTGATAAATTTATACATGCCCAATGTGTCTCAGAGCCTAAATATGGACCTTTTAATGTAATATTTTTTGTTCTAAAAGGTCCCTCACGAAAATTAAATAATTGCTCAATGATTGCAGAAATTTTGGTTAAATTTCAAAAATTCTTACCAAAGACTCTTAAGACTTACTTATAATTTTTATGTAACTTAAAGACAGAATTCTAGTAACATTATAGTTTGGGAAAATATATATGCAAATTGAAATACAATCACAAAATAACTGAACATCTCAATTCCTAAATGGTTTAATCTAGCTATTTTGAAAATGAGAATGTAATAGCTTTAACAAAAAAAGCATGAAGATAGAACTGTGACAAGACCCAGCTATACTACTACTTGGTATGTATCAATGTGATAGTTAATCTTGCTTGTCAGCTTGACTGGCCAAGAATTACCTATCCCATCAACCAACGGACCACCTGAAACTATTATCTAAGTTTAGTTATTTGAAATATAATGACTCATACAAAATGTGAGTGACAGCATCCTGTGGAAGACTAGATAAAAACAAATACAGAAGGGTATTCTCAGGGACTGGAGAGGTGGCTCAGGGGTTAAGCCTCTGCCTTACAGGCAGAAGGTCCTGAGTTCGTGATCCTAGACCCCATGTATAGACGCAGGGCGGAAGTGGGGGCAGCCTGGGTTTCTGGTCCTGGTAGGGCGGAGCCTGTGAATCCCTGGGCAAAGTAAACAAGGAGGAGGTGGAGGCGTCCATGGTGGTTCCCGAATTCGTCCGTGGTTATACACACACACACACACACACACACACACACACGCGCGCGCGCCCGCGCGTGTGCGCGCACATACATGCACAATTGAATAAATAATACAAAAATTTTTTAAAGAAGAGTGTTCTTATTCTTAACTTCTGCTGGCAAGCTCATTATTCTTACTGCAGACACCAGAATCCAGTTTCTTTAACATTACAACATTACTGAAGTCCAGAGATTCTCCAAGAGTCTAATGGTTTTTAGAAGCAGATTAAGACTCCTGTTTCTCTGAAAAACACCTACCACATTTCTTCTTACTGTAACACCGTTCACAGTTATTAATGTATAAAGTTGGGCTTATTGTCTGTCAAATATGGTTTAAATATATGCTAAACTCCACAGGCTGATGTACTTGAATCCTTACTTGATGTGTATGACGACTTTAAAAGGTAGAAACATGCTAGGGGAAGGCACATTATAGGAATTAATTATCCCTACCCTGTTTTTGATAAGTCTGTTTCTGTAGTTTGTAGATAGCTCTCTTACTCTCTATGATGGATGTGACTTGAGCTGCCTCCAGCTTCTGCCAGACAGCCATGCGTTTTCTGCCATAATGGACTGACTGTATTACCCCTCTGGAACTTTAAGCCAAATAAATCACACTCTCTTCCCTAAAAGTTGAATTTGAGTATTTTCTCATAGGAATAGAGAATGTAACTGGGACAAATGGATAAAGAAAATGAAATACATATGTATACTGAAGTTATTTATTCATTTTCCAGAAAATGGATGAAATAGATCATCATAGTAAGTGAAATAAGTCACACTAAAAAAGACAAATATCACATATTTTTGCTCTTGTGGATCTTAGACTTTACATATGATGTGAAAGAAGAAGCAAAACTGCCTAGGGGACCATAATATGGAGACATTGAGAGAAAGGAGAGAGAACGGGAAGATAAACATAGTCAAAGTATGTATTAAAATTGTATGAAATGATTTTATTTAGTCATTCACTATGTTGGAGTGTATGACAACACATTTTTATATAAAAATAAAGAAATGGAAGTAAAAATCATTTTCAAAACAGATTTCTAACTGTGAGCTACTAAATGCATATGAGGAAATATTAATGACATTTATTATCTATGAAAGCATATAATCTAAGCACTCTTGCCAATAAACTGCTAATAGAAGTTTATGCCCAAGACATGGGCATAAGAGATTGACTGGATCAAACATATAATAAAATAAAAACCTAGGATGAAGACAAAGAAAATTATATGACATGACCTTGCAGCAGTCCAAGACAATAGCCACTCCCAAGTTATAGTAGGTATGAAGCTTCAGAGTATTTTTAAAGGAGCGAAAGTGAAAATATCCAATGTACCTGAAGACACTAGGAAGAGAATTACTTAATATGTTGGACCAAGTTTGTTTGAGTCAATAATAATAATATAGGAAATTAAGCAAATATAATTTAGTATAATGACTAACTACAAGGAAAATTAAAAGTTAGTCATGGGGGGCTGGAAAGGTAGCTTAGGGGTTAAGCCTCTGCCTTGCAGGCGAAAGGTCCTGAGTTTGGATCTTATATTCCATGACGCAGGGCGGAAGCCAGGGTGGGGGAGGTGGGGGGGTGTCTGTGTTTCTGCTCCTGGTAGGGCGGAGCCTATGAATCCCGGGCAGAGTAAACAAGAAGGAGGTGGAGGTGGTTCATGGTGATTCCTGAATTAGCCCGTAGTTCTACACACACACACACACATACATACACATATGCACAATTGAATAAATAAATAAATAAAAACTTTAAAAAAAGGGTTAGTCATGGAGTGAAATACCATGAACTACTTCGTTCAGTTTTTAGTAACATGGTACAAATTAGCCAGGATGTTAAAAACTGCATATATTGATTTAAAACTAATTTTCCTATGACTGTAATGGGAGAAGGTAGCAACTGCATAGTTATGTTTGGAAGAAGTAGCAGGAGAATAATTGAAGTTGCATTTTTAGTTGAAAATATTTAGTATTGAAATCTGAAAATTCAAGGATTAGTAATGTAAAAAGTGGTTTTTACAGATTTTCAGTTATCAAAGAAATCAACCAAACAATTGAAAGGTAGGTATCTTTAGAGAAGGAAGTGGCAAGAAGTTGATTTTCTAACAAGCTTTTAAAACTGATTGATGTCCTAAACTATATGCTTCATTTCCTTGGATAAAATTTAAAAAGAAAAATTAAAGTTAAACATGATTTTTTCTGTAAGAAAGCAAACAATCTATAACAAATTAATAGAACAGCTACATATGATCAACATCATAATCAAAATATATAAAGAAACAAGTGTTCATAACAAAGCAGAAATATTAAAAGTATTTGTGGTAAATTTTTGGAAGTTTTTGCTAGTTTACTTTTCTCCACTCTTTCTTTTTTTATTATTTCTGCTCATACAAACTTAATATGTACATTGATTCCCTCCCTCCCTCTTCCTCCCTCCTACCCCCCTGCTCCCCCTTCCCTCACCTCTCCCTCCCCATCCCCCAGTGCCTCCCCCCCAATCAACATGTCTAGACACCTTTGTGGGCTAAGATAAAGCAAGGAAGAAATTTCTTCGTTTAAAGCAACATTTCTGGAAGAGATTTAGATGCTGGATTTGTGACAGTCACTTTTTCAGGTAAAAACTGTGTGGAATACTAAACTTATAAAACACATCTCTTTTATAATGTACATATTGCTTTATGATCCTACCAAGCATTTTCAAGTGTAGGGTTTTCATTTCAATTGCTGATGAAAAGTCCAAAATGTTGCATGAGTACCTAATATTTCTGTGCTTATTTTAAAATTTTCTGTGCTAGTACGAACTCTCTCCTAAAACCATCTGTTATATGATTTAGTTGAAAAGAAGTTTAAAAAAATTTGTGAAAAATGCCATTTCCTTCAAAATCTTTCATAGTGTTATTTGGTTTGCAGAGTTCAGAAAGCATTTCTAAGAATCTTCAAATTTCAGAGACACCACTTTGAAAATGATTAAGGTTTTCACATAAAGCAGGAAATGCCATGCTATCAAAATAACTAGTGTTTGCATAAGATATAATAATCTTCATTGTAGCTTTGCTATCAGCATGTGAAGACTGTTTTAAGTTGTGGCCTACACTTCTAGCACAGTCATAATTGTTTGCTTTCCAATGCTTTGTCATTTACAAAGTGCGCTGGAATTTTTATAAGATGTGAAGATGCTGATTTATCAGTTTCAAGGTATTTTTTGTTCTGTAGTGCTGAAGAAGTAAAGTAATGATTCTCTTTTACAGCCAAGTTACTTGAGGGTCAATCTCTAAAGAAGAAATAGGGAAATATTTGGATGGAGATATATGCAATTGTCATCCCAATCAAATGAGAAGGAAAGACACAAGACACAGTAGCTTGGGAATCAGAAGACAGGAAAAACAGAATTATGTTGGGTAGACTCAGAGAGAATCACAGGAAAATGTTAAAGTTGGATGTCTCATAAATGCTTTAATTGCCAATAAAAGATCAAGCAAAAGTAAATAAACGACTTTGGGGAGACTGAAGGACCTTTGAGATGGTGATTTTTGAGCAGGGCAGAAATAACAAAGAAGCAAAACAATTCCATGTTAAAGCAGAAACTGACATGTGCACTTCAGAATTCTATTTTATATGGGCTTAAACATTGTCTTAAAATATAATAAAAGTCTTGATTTTATTATATATCTTTTTATTATACAATAATTGCTTGTACATCTGCCATGTAATATAGACTTTTAATTACTTCGTTTCTTTATCTTAATACATCGATTATGCTATTTAAATAATCACAGATCAGTACTGCAGTTGGAGGAATCATATTCTATGAAAATCACTGAAAGCATTTTGGATGACCAACAATTTCTTTAAATTAAAGTATACTTATTATGTATCTATTATATGTTAATATTTGCTAATGGTTAATATTTGTAGTTGCAATTCCTACCCTCTAAAACTAGCATAATTATTCTATCAGAAATGTATTATGACAATTTTTATCTCTAAACCACGCTGAATTAATATGTATATGGATAATGGATGGCACAGGACCAGGTGTGAATTATACAAGGCCAAAAAAATAAAGAGCATACCTTTCCTAAGACTCCACTTTTACATGAACCTTTTACCTAAGTCTTTATTATCACCTTTCAAATTCAATAATTCTTTATACTGATTGTTTCAGTGTCTTAGCTGAGATGTTCAGCGTTTAATGTTTTTCAGAACGTTGATTTTCAGGTTCCAATTGAAAAAATGACAGTTAAACCATAGAAAGTTTCATGGCCTCATTCCCTTAGCTTTGATTTGTGCTTAACTACTTTTGGAGCTTGATTTTTATACAATGACCTCCTGTAATTTTGAAAATATGAATTGAACAGCTTAATGTTTTAGTTCAGTAGCATTAACTATTATCAATATATTGCTGTGTTGCTGTAGTTTGTAAGGTTTCATCTCCAATACATTCCATGTTGACCTTTCTGAACTTAAAAGTTCTTTGCCATCTTTGGGGATAAATGGTCTCATATCTAAGTATAAAGTCTTAATACTATTCCAGGGCCAGAGTATTAAATGGATATTTTTGTAACTTATCTGAATTGAAGGCAAAGCTTGACATATAAGGAGCTCAAACCGAATTGCGACTGAAAATCGAATTTTAAAAATGTTCCTTTATTAGGTTTTGGGATTAAAACGATATTAGCTCCATAGAAGGAATGTGGTAGTGTTCCTTCCTTTGCTATTTGATGGAACAGTTTAAGGAGTATTGGTGTTATTAACTCCTTAAATGTCGGCTAGAACTCTGTGCTGAATCCATCTGGTCCAGGACATTTTTTGGTGGGAAGATTCGAGATTACTTCCTCAATTTCCTCATATGTTATAGGACTATTTAAATAATTCACAACTTCCTGATTCAATTTAGGTAAGTTGTGTTTACTTAGGAATTCATCCATCTCTTTTGTGTTGTGAAACTTCTCAGAGTATAAGTTTTTGAAATATGATATTGTAATTCTCTGAATTTCTTGGGTATCAGTAGTGATAACCATTTTCATTTCTAATTTTGTTAATTTGGTCTTTCTCTCTTGTTTTTGGTTAATTTAGCTAGGGGTGTATCAATCTTATTGATTTTTTCAAAAAAACCAGCTTTTTGACGGGTTGATTCTCTTTATTGTTTTCTTAATCTTGATTTCAGATGTTTCTTCCCTTATTTTGCTAATCTCCTCTCTTCTACTACTTTTGGGATCAGATTTCTATAGTTTCTCTAAATTTTTAAGCTGTTTAGTTAAGTTATTTATTTTCGATGTTTCCATTTTTTTGATGTAGGCATTAAGAGTTACAGACTTACCTCTTAGGACAGCTATCATTGTGTCCCTGAGATTTTGGTAAGTTATATTTTCATTATCTTTCACTTACAGGAAATCTTTAATTTCCTTTTTAATTTTTTTCTGATTAAAATTCTCATTCAGCATCATATTGTTAAGTTTCCAGGTGTTAGTGTATTTTCTGTTGTTTGTTGTGTTGTGTATGTACAGCTTTAGGCCGTGGTGGTCTGATAGGGCACAGGTTAGAATTTCAACTTTTTTGTATATGTGTAGATTTATTTTGTGGCCCAATATGTGATCTATTTTGGAGAAAGTTCCATGTGCTGCTGAGAAAAATGTGTATTCTTTGGTGCATGGATGAAAAGTACGTTAGAGATCTGTAAGGTCCATTTCTTTCAGGGTTTGATTAAGTTCCAAAGTGTCTCTGTTAAGCTTTTGACCTGTTGATCTATCCCATGTTGAGAGGGCAGTGTTGAAATCTCCAAGAATTATCATTTGGGGGTTGATTTATCATTTTAGATGCTGTAGGGATTTCTTAATGAATGTGGAGGGGCCCGTATTGGGTGCATATATGTTCAGAATTGTGAAGTCTTCCTGGTGAATTGTACCTGTGACTAAAATGTAGTATCCATCTGTGTCTCTTATGATTTTCTTTGGTTTGAAGTCCACTTTGTCCGAAAGCATAATTGCCACCCCTGCCTTTTTCCTGGTTCCATTAGTTTGCAAAATTTTGGACCAGCCTTTCATTTTTACGATGTGCCTACCTTTGTGGTGAGATGAGTTCACTGAAGGCAGCAGATTGTTGGATTGTGGTATTTAATCCAAGTTTGTAATCTGTGTCTCTTAATCGGTGATTTAATACCACTGACATGTAATGTTATAATGGAGAAATTATTTTATAGGTCAATCTCTCTGAGGAACACAGATGAAAATATTCTCAACAAAGTCTTAGCAAATCAGATTCAAAAACATATCAAAAAGATTATTCAAGGGACCAAGTAGGCTTTATCCTTGGCACACAAGGTTGGTTCAACATACGCAAATCAATAAATGTATTTCATAATATAAAACAGTCAAAAGTCCAAGACTACATGATACTCTTGATAGATGCAGAAAAAGCTTTTGACATGATCCAACAGCCTTTTATGATCAAAACGCTAGAGACAGTAGGAAAGGAAGGAACCTTTATCAATATAATAAAAGCTGTATACAACAAGCACAAAGCAAGAATTATACTCAATGGGGAAAAACTGGAAGTATTCCCACTTTGATCAGGAACTAGACAAGGATGTCCACTCTCACCACTTCTATTCAATATTGTACTTCAAGTCTTAGCAGAAGCCATAAGACAAGAAAGGGACATAAGAGGTATTCAAATCGGCAAGGAAGAAGTCAAGCTATCCCTATGTGCAGATGACATGATCTTACGCTTGAGTGATCCCAAAAACTCCACCAGGAAGCTCCTGGAACTAATTGAGAAGTTCAGCAGGGTGGCAAGATACAAAATAAACATACAAAAATCAATGGCCTTCCTATATGCCCAGAATGAAAGAAGTGAAGAAGCCCTGAGAGAAACAATCCCATTTACTATAATCTCTAAAAACATGAAATACCTTGGTATAAACCTAACCAGGGAGGTAAAAGACCTTTACAATGAAAACTTTAAAACCCTAACGAAAGAAATTGCAGAAGACACCAGAAGGTGGAAAGACCTCCCTTGTTCCTGGATTGGCAGAATCAACATCGTTAAAATGACCATCCTACCAAAGGCAATATACAAATTCAATGCTATACCAATTAAAATCCCATACCGATTCTTTAAAGAAGTTGACCAAACAATCTCAAAATTCATATGGAGGCACAAAAGACCTAAGATAGCAATGACAATCCTGAGTAACAAAAACACTGCTGGAGTTATCATCATACCAAACCTTAGTCTATACTACAAATCCATAGTTATAAAAACAACCTGGAACTGGCTCCAAAATAGACACACAGATCAATGGATAAGGTTTGAAGACCCAGATATAAGCCCACAAATTTACAGCCATTTGGTCTTTGACAAAGGGGCCGAAAAAATTCAATGGAAAAGGAACAGCATCTTCAACAAATGGTGCTGGCAAAACTGGATCTTGACATGCAAAAGAGTATAAATGGACCCATTCTTGTCACCATGTACAAGACTTAATTCCAAATGGATCAAGGACTTTGATATAAGACCAGAAACTATAAAAACCATAGTTAAAAGGATAGGGACCTCCCTTGAGCTGATTGGGCTAGGCCAACAGTTCCTAAACAGACATCCAATGGCACAGTCACTGCTACCAACTCTCAACATTTGGGATCTTGTGAAATTAAAGAGCTTCTGCTCAGATAAAGAGATTGTAACATGAGCTCAAAGGCAACCAACAGAATGGGAGAAAATCTTCACTAACCACATATCTGATAGATCTCTGTTATCCAGAGTGCACAAAGAATTAAATTAAAAAATTAAATGGGCCCTGGAACTTAAAAGAAATTTTACCAGGGATGAAATTAAAATGACCAACAAATATCTTAAAAAAATGCTTCACTTCCTTAGCCATCAATGCAAATCAAAACTTACCTGAGATATCATCTCACCCCGGACAGGATGGCAAAAATCCACAATACAAATAACAGCAAATGCTGGAGAGGATGTGGATAGAGGGGAACTCTCCTACATTGCTGGTGGGAATGAAGGCTCATACAACCATTCTGGTGAGCCATCTGGAGATTTTTAAAAAAATTAAAGATTGAAATGCCATATGACCCTGCAATCCCACTTTTGGAAATAACCCCACATACAGCAAAAATTCACCTTGATAGCACAAGCATGACTGTGTTCATAGCAGCACTGTTTACAATAGCAAAGTCATGGAATGAAACTAAATGTTCAATAATTGACGAGTGGATAAGGAAAATGGGTACGTCTATACAATGGAGTACTATTCAGCCATCAAAAATGATGAATTGATGGAATTTACCGGAAAATGGATGTTATTAGAAACAATTATATTAAGTGAAGTATCCCAGACCCAGAAAATTAAGTGCCGTATGTACTCCCTGATAGGTCGCTCCTAGTACCAAACCCACCCAGCCCACCTAGAGACACTCAAAGATAAATCTCTGTAATACCTACAGTAATTGCAAGAATTATGAATAAGAGGGATGGGGTAGGAGGGCCACACCAGAAACAAGGAGAGAGGGGACCATGTTACAGCAGAGAAAATAGGCCTCCATCAAAGACTGCAATGAGACATCTGGTTAAGTTTACAACATACTTTTGTTCCTGATCATTTACAACTGAGGGGGTATGATCTCACCAGAAGGGAAGGGCATATAGTTTGGCAGATAAAAAGTAACCATTTTGCAAATGGGTGATTGACCCCTCCCTCACTATGGTTTCCTACTTTTATTACATCTACCTTTGAATATACTCTTATAACAAGACTCTAGTTTAGCAGCTTTTTAATCTCTGGCCAGGGTTTGACATACAATACCCATCAGGATGGAGTGAAGGGCATTGCAGAGGCAGCAAAACTGAAAAAGAAAATCAACAAATCTTAATCCAGAACTTCAGAGCCTCTATATCAACCACCTAGAACTAGGCCAGCCTAATCTCTCCCCATCCTGAAGCTCAGGGAAATTTGCGGAATAGGGCGCGGTAAGATTTTAAGAGCACAAGGATGGGAGGAGCAATGACAAGCAAGATACTCCACACAATTTAGGCCCGAAGCAAACATATCTGGACTTTTCATGCCCTGCGCAATGTCCAACACACTATTGACCCTACAAAGTCTAGCATTTGCTAAAGGCACCAAGATCCTTGGAGGCAAGGGATTGACAGCCACAGTAGTGTTCCTATGCTTAAGGGGAATACAGGAAAGAGTTCAGGGAAATGCCATTGGGTCCTTGTACATCATGGGAGAAGAGGGCCCAGAGGAGAGTCTGGCATGCACATTAAAGGATTCTCCGGGATTGGGAAGGCACTGGAGGATGGGGATGGAGGGGTGAGGGGAGGGGGAGGAGGGGGTTAGGGAGAGGGGAAGGGAGGGAGGGAACCGCTTTACCTATCAAGTTTTATGAGAGGAAATAATAATAAAAAATGTTAAAAGAAATGGTCCTTGTCTATGCCCCTGACATTTTCCTGATACGTACCTTTATCTCTCAAGTCTCAAAGTCTGTTTTAGACTTGTACTTTGTAAGATGCAACTCGTTGTAAGATACAAAATCCTTAGTGTCAGTGAGCAGCCTTGGAATATCAATAAGGAACATTAAACATAATTTTTGAAGTCATATGTCCCATGGGAATTTAGGAATAATAAATAAATAAAATAAATAATGAATAAATAAATGAATAAATAAATAAATATATTAATTAATTAATTAATTAATTGATAGATGGAACAACAGTAGGAATTGGCTGCTGCAAAAGGGAGAAGGTCTCAAAGAAGTCAATAGCTAAGTGACCAGAAACTTAAGTAAAGAGAAGAAAAAAGTGACCTCATTTCTGTTAGAGAAATAAACGTCACACTAAGGTTGATGTACAAAACATTTGTTGTACTATATTCTACCATTGCTAAAAGTTGCAAAATGTGTCTGAATTGTTTTTACAGAATTGTAAATATAAAGAGGTATTTCCTAAAAAATTATCAGTGGCTGAACAGTAAGATAATTGTGCCATGGAATTTAATGCTATATTTCATGTTATGAAATAGCAGAGTCAAAAATGTGATCTTTAGAAACTATTTCAGAAAATTATTCCGATTTTTTTTCACTCTTAACTATAATGCCACAATTTTGTACTGTTTTAAAATATTTTATGTGTCATAAAATGCCTTATACGTGGGTTTAGAAATAATAGGAGAATGTATTTTTTTTCTCCCTTTCATTGATTATTTATTCGAGGTCATCCTGTAGTTTTGTTTACCTTGAGATCTAGGTGGCAAAATAGTAGGCTCCCAACCAAGCAATATTCTGGATCAATGCAGGCTTTTTTTCATGGTTATAGCATGGACCTAAGTGTAAATTTGATAAAACTACATGGAATCGAATTCTGATTGGGCAAAAATATGGTTGGAAAAAAGTAACCAACAAAGATAAGACTCCTTTGTGTAGTTTGTTTTTGGAGAGATCTTAATTAAGATCTCAATTTCTGAATAAAAAACAAATTGAATAATTCTATAATTTTAATATATGCAAAATTCTACATGAATTCATGAAAATAGAAGGAAATTTCAGTAAAGCCTATGCAAGATGACGTAGGGATTCAATGTGCACCATAGATAAATCATCTTCAAAGTGACTACGTATATGGATATGTATTACCTCAATTTGGAAACATTGCTTCTCACTAGAGATACTGCATTTAGTTTACTATATTGAGTTACTTATTTTTATTATAATCCAGTAGTCTTTTTATATGCTTTTATGTCATATTTTAATTGGAATTGCTCTAGCAGCTCTGACTCCTTTCCCCTGATTCTCACAAACTTTCATTTGTCTCAGTTGAATCTATGCTCTAGTTTCTTTCTTTTTCTTCTAATATCCCTGTATATATTTCAAGAAATTATTTTGTCCATCATGTTCCATATGAAACATTAACTTTATTGCAAGTATTTTTTTCTGTCTTAGTTATTTTTCTATTGTCATTATGAAATACTTTGCTAACTTAGAGGAAAGGGAGCTTATTCTGGCTTACAATTCCAGAGAGATAGAACCCATCATGGCAGGGAAAAAAAGTCAATAGAAGCATTGATACTGGTTTCTCTCATTATATAAGCAATCAGGAAGCAAAGAATGAATAAGAAAGGTGTCAGGTGATAAAAATCTCAAAGCACATCATTAATGTTATACTTTTTCTAGCAAGGTTCCCCTTCCTAAAGTTCCTCATCCTTCCCAATCATTGATATCTGTTGAAACCAAGTTCTCATATATGAGACTCTGAGGCACATCTCACAGTCAAATCACATTGTCCTTATCTTATATCTTTACCACAGTGATAATAGTGATAATAGTAGGATGGATAGAATTTTAGAATCTTCCAATTCTGCCCTGGTAACATTGGCAGACATTCCCTTTTTAACAAGGTCAATTTTCTTGATATGTATAATGTCCCTACCCATTTTTTTATCTCCCACATTTTATTGTTTTCCTAATCATACAAACTCAGTAGATACCCCCATCTTCTCCCTTCCCTGTCTCCTCCACAGTCATCCCCCATTGCATTCTCCTCCCCCCTTCCTCTTATCTCCTTCCCTCACTCACTCTCTCCCAGTGCCTACCCTTCCCTCCTTCCCTCTCTCTCATCCCCTGGATGGAGCATCCATTTATGTGAACGCCAAACTGCCCTCTGAATCATCCACCCTAGTAAGGGTTCACGACTCAGTGGTACAGCCCAAAGCCCTATGTTTGTAGTTAAAGAACCATGTATGCTTTTTAAAGGATCTAGAGAATATGTGACAGATATCTCTTCTATTTCTTTTTGTGTTGGTCACCTTTGTGAGTTATTTTAGAAATGATAGTTCTGAATGAAAGGAATATTGCAATTTAAGTAGTTATAAATGAATATTACAAATATCTGAGCATATTAGGTCTAGTTATGCCATTACTAAATCCTCTTTTATACATGTGTACACACATATGTAATGTATCTTTAAAATTTACTCAATATTATAATGGAAACTGGCACAAATTCCTTTTTTTCCAGAATTATTCATATTATTCTCTGTACCAATCCAATGCATGCATTTTTTCATCTTAGATAAATAATATTGCTTAAATTCTACAAATAAAGACAGGCAAAACGTAACGAGTTATGTGTCTACATTGATATTTGATTTTACTTTTGTTCAAAGAACCAAATGATTTTCCACTTGGTTGAAGTAAATTTTCAAAAAGATTCTTTACTTAAATATATTTAAGATGTACTCTAGTGACATAAAATGTTAAATTTTATTTTCATTTATCAGAACAGTAATTATATGAACATCAATTATTAAATATTGTTCTCTTTTCATTTCAATTTAATTAACTTATACAGTTATTAATCATCTTTGGTATGTAAAACATCAAAGAAAATTATGTTTTGTGTTATTTTGTCTAATGACATCCTAAAATATGGAAAACATGTAAGTTGAAAATATTTCTAGTTGAATAAATATTCCTTCTGTAATTATGGAAATTAAGAATTGGATAAGATTTTCTAGATTAACGTAAAACAAATATTTTATGTAAAATAATAATCTAAAATTATTAAAATTATACATAGCATTGCAGCAAGCTTCAGATATCAATTTGACACTTCACAGAAGAGATACAGTGGACACACCAAAGAGGAATTTTTATCTAAGACAGGTCTCTGGTAAGCCTGTAGGACCTTATCTTAATTGCATGCTTGATGAGATTCAGCCGCCTATATGGTGTGGTACTGTTCCCTGTGTGAGTGGATGAGATAGAGATAGATGGTTCAGTAACTTGCAGACTGGTAAGATATAAAATAGCACTGGTCTTTGTCCCACTGTTTTAGCTGTGGATATGGTATAATCAGTTGCATTTGTTTCTTTTGGCAATTGTCTGAATACTATAATTAATTGTAACTTAAAATTGTAAGAATGAATAACAAATCCTTATTCTCATAAGTTTAGTCTATTATTTATCACAATGTAATATGAGTTTAAATAAATAATCATTATAACCATTTTGAGATTTTGTGGTTTCTACCACCAATGAAAATTATTGTTTTGATTTCAAGGATATTATGAAATAAGCAATATTAGCTGTCAATCATTCTGTTGTATTATTAGCAACATGACAGATAATTGGACAAAGTTAGATTAAAGGACAGAATAATAGAAAAGATAGTTGAATAATACACAACACTTAGTGATGCAAAATATCATGTGAGTTTGCTACTGCTTTCTTTTTTATTCCTGCAGTACTGGGAACCGAATTTAGGGTCTATTCCATGCTATATAAATGTTATGCTGCTAATACCAGCCTTCTTTTTACTTTGCATTTTAATGCCATGTCTCAGGATGTTGTTTGTGATGGTTCTGAACTTGCCATCCTCTTGTCTTAGCCTCCCAAATATTTGGTATTATAGGCTTAAACCAATATAGTATTTTCATTTTTTATTAATTTTTCTACTTTTACAAGTATATTAAGTACTCATCCCTGTTTTTCTCCATCCTCCTCGTTACCATGCCCCCTTCCTTTTATCAATTCTTCCCATGCTCCTTCACGTATGCTTCTATGGATCCCAGATTTAAATCTGACTTCATTACTATTATGGGGGTTCACGCCTCCGTGGTTGAGTCACCCTGCTGATAGGAGCATTTCCTCTCACTCAGCCAGCTTTAGTCCCCAATGTTTTCACTGTATATTCTTTTCTTTTTTGAGTTCCCTAGGAAATCTATGGGAGCATGTTAGTACATCAGTCATTATGCAGGTATAAGAAGAGCAAGTCTCATTTTAGTGAGTTCCTAGATGCAGCAGTCTTGTTTTGAGAGGAATGTCTTATCCAACGGTGAACCTTCCTATCTTTAAGTTCTTACAATCTCACTGCCCCCTCTTCTGAGAGGTTCTTGAAGCCCTTGAATGGGGAGAGATTAGATTGGCATGATTCTGAATGATTCTTACTGTGTCACTGGTACTCTGCAATTTGGTTGGCCATCCACATCAGTTTGCTTCTCATTGCCCTACTCTGCATTCTGTTAGTGTATTGAGATCCACTACCTCTGCTGTAGAAGAAGGCTTCTAGGTGGAATTTTAAATGTTCTTCCAATATATGGGTATAATAACAGCTATTTACAGAGTAGTTTCATGTACTGTATTCCTATCTATAAATTAATTGGCTGTTTTCCCTTTTGATCTATTTCCTTCCCTTTTTTAGGTTCTTGTTTTACTTTACAGTAACAGGGATGTGTACCATTCTGACAAGCTGGTCTTGAATTCAATCAGAAAGCTGTTGTTTGTCTCCTTGATACTCGTGCCACTATTACACTGGTGTTTACTTGTTGCCATGGTGATTTTTATTGCAATTTATAGATCTTGTGTGTTGATGGGGCCTGCGATAATTTTTCTCTTCTTCAGCAGCTTCTACATTATTACTTGATAAGGTGTAAGCTATCCAGCAAGGAGGAAGTCCTCTGACCAGTTCTAGTTTATGTATTTTGCCCATGTTCTGTAATCCATATGTGTAGCATCTTCAGTAATAGGTTCTTACTTGATAGTTTTTGGAGAGCGACTGACAGCAATGGCAGAAGCCTATAATATCTGGGGACCTTTAAGACCTCTCTGACCAACATTTTATCAGGAAGTGCCACATTCATATTACTTCTAATATAATTTTGTCATTGGGTTCTAAGTGGATCAACTCAGTATTCTTTTTCTGTTTTCATCATTCTATGCTCCTCTGCAGAGGAACTGCCTATTCTTGTTCCTTTCTTTAAAAGAAATGTTTTTTTTAATCCTTAAAAACTGAAAAGAAAGTACTTAAATAAAAATCATAATTAAAACATGGTAGAAATTTCTTATTGAAATGTGATATGCTTTCACAAATTGCAGAATACTATTTAAGTAAACTAATTGTTTTGGGAAAAATATTATAGCTATTATTTACTAGATATTCCACCTAATATCAGCACTATTGAAAGATACATTTTCTTGTGGCAATCCTTAACCTTATTTGCATGAAGGAATTTTTCTCAAATTTTCAAAATTTTTTGAACATTCCGCACTTGGTAGAGGGGGACTTATATTCATAAAATTCACGTGTGTGTGTGTGTGTGTGTGTGTGTATGTGTATGCACTCATGTACACTAAAACATGGTATATGAGAGATTTAATTTTGTGTTAGCATATCAGGAAAAATAATCAAAGCAGGAATTGAAAAGTAATTTTAAGAAGTAGCAGCACTGAAATTCTCTGATTGGAAGCCATTGATCTTGAATACAATTATCTTCATTATGTTGGTGTAGTAACAAAGTTCAATACGTAAGTTCTTACTCTAAGAATTTTATCTCATTACATTCTCTTCAAGTAACCTGCTTGTTTGGACATAGTTTTAATTTCTAGAGGTTACTTCTATTTTTTAGATCTAAATTATATCATTGAAAAGATAGAAGTACATGGATTATTATAAAATTTCTTATATGAATGAAATTGCCAATGTTAGTAAACACCAATACTTTATACTTCTTGGTTTGTTACTGAAGTTATTAGCTTATTATGTGAGGCAAGTATGTCATTCAAAGTTCTCTAGAAACAATTGTACAAACTAATACAAATTAGATGTATATAAACATATGGGAAGTAACCCAATAGAAAAAATGCCTGCCATGATTATGAAAACTATAATGCATTGTGCTGCAAATCTTCTTTGATCTGGGTAATTTGGGATGCCAGTAACCTGGTTCACTTAAATTTTGAAAACCTGGTTTTCCAGGATCTTATGGGGTTAGTGGTATAAGTTCTGGATTATAAAGGTCAGAAACCCTGTAGCTGTAATACCTAAGAGTAGAAAAGCACTATACCTTAACTCCAGGAGAAACATGAAATCACTTTTTGATTCTCTTAGAGTCTATAACTGATTGTATGATGTTCAATCACATGAAGGGCAAATCTGTGCTTCTTTCAGTCAGATCCAATTGCTTATCTTCTTCAGAAAAACATTCACAAGTATTTAATAGAAGAATGATATGCCTTTCTGTGGATATTACTTAATCCATATTCATGTCTGTGATTAATCAGAACAAGTTGTAACTTGAAAGAAAGATCCTCTCATTCAAAGAATTTGTTTTAAAACAGGATATTTGATGGATACTTGGAGTTTGGAGGCAGATAAGAACTAATTTGGTTATCTTTGCAGAACTAGTGACACCTTTTAAAATTATCACAAAATATTTTAATTAGTTTGTTTTCACCTACATGTGATCATGAAAATAAAATAAAATAATCACAATTAATCTATTTGAATGTAAACCCCAGTAACTGTATTTAAAATATTAAGTGAAGTCCATGACAAAATGTGGCAATATGTCAAGAAAAATAATATATCATAAGGAATGTAGGAACATAACCCCAGTAACTGTGTTTAAAATATTAAGTGAAGTCCATGACAAAATGTGGCAATATGTCAACAAAAATAATGTATCATAAGGAACTTTCTCAAATAGAGGATTATTCTGCACTGTTTAGCAATATATATTATATGGAATATATGTGCATTATTGAAGATAAATAGAGAATACTTGGACCTAGAAGACTAAATATAATGAAATCTTGGGTGTAATTAAATGAGTATCCCATTTTATGAATAACACATTGCAAGATAGAAAATTGAAGAGTCTAACCAGGAGGCAAATAGCTGCAAATAATAACTGAAAGTTGAATAGTTAAATTCCCTGATTTTGTATTGCTACTTTATGCTTTAAACTTAAATGCATAATAAAAACCCAGGTTCTTCCACTTTGGAAAGCTTCAATGTTTCAAGATTATTTTTACTTAAATTTGATACAATACACATGCAGAGATTCAGATATTTATATTATTGTGAATACCAATAAATAATAAGATATTAATAGTAATAGGAAATTGTGCAATTGATATTAGCAAATTTCTTTGTGTAAATATATTTATTCCTTTTTCCTACTTTGATTTATGTTTCCCACTAGAGTAAGCCTATCTTTCTGAATTCAATACTATTTTTCATATTATCCTTAATAATAATGTTAAATAAGATGAAGGATGAAGCTCAAATAAATTCAGGTAAATTTTTTCTTTTTCTCCACTGGGATGACCTTTTATAAAAACAAGACCATCTGTGTAGGTTATCTAGTATATTCACAACAGTACAATACAAATTCTTTCAACCTTATATGAACACTTTTTTGAGAATATTTTGAAATACATGGCTATGTGAATTTCAAAATTTGGAGGATTATTTTGTTTGAAGGATCTTCAAGTCCAGTTTAATGAATTTACATGCCATAAATATATTTTGAATAACAAAATATTAAACATTTGAAACTCAGGCAAGGATTGTCAACAGAAGATCTGCGTAGGGACTGGAGAGGTGGCTCAGAGGTTAAGCAGAAAGTCCTGAGTTTGGATTCTAGACCCCACATATAGACGCCGGGTGGAAGCGGGGGCGGCCTGCATTTCTGGCCCTGGTGGGGCGGAGCCTGTGAATCCCAGGGCAGAAGGAGGTGGAGGCATCCATGGTGGTTTGCGAATTCGTCAGTGGTTCTACACATACACAGGCAGGCACACATGCGCACAGTTGAATAAATAATAATGATATAAAAAAAAGATCTTTCAATTTCACTAAACTGAATTATTTGGCCTGGGGTTCTGGGGTTGGGCAGGGACGGAGCTTACCTAGATCGCGGTGAGGCCCGGCTGGACCGCACGCGCGTCTCGGGCTGCGGAGCCGGGTGGGTGAAGGGAGGATGGGGGCGTCGTCGTGGAGCTATTTAACCCGAGAGGAGCTGGGGCGGGGCCAGGGCGCAGGGGGAGGTCCTCCTGGTCCCTCGGCCCTGCGCACGGCTCCAGCTGGATGGTGGGGTAGGAGCTGGGTCCCTTGGGCTGACCTGGGGTTCTGGTGGGCGGGTGCGGGCGTAGCTTACCTAGGTCGCGTGTGAGGCCCGGCTGTCACAGGATGTACATAGCAGTGACTTGAACTTTTTTTCATAGGAATCTCAATTGTAAAGTAAGTTAAATCATATAAAATGTTACTTTAACCCTACTGTATTAGCTAGGTTTTCTAGAGATGCAGAATCAACACAATGAATATATATATAATATACGGAATGTATTAAGTTGGCTTACAGTATAGCCAAGGTAATCCAATAATTGCTGCTATTAGCCAAGGTAATCCAATGATGGCTTCCAGTAACTGCTCAGTTTGGTAGGCAAGTGGGTGATGGCTGAAGGCTGGCGAACTCCTAGTGTCTTAGTCTGGGCGGCCAGAAGGAAGAACGATTACTAGCATAGTGGCAAGAAGGCATCTGTTCTCCTTGGTGGTTCCTTTTTATATCATGTAGTATTGGGAGAATGCTTTGAGAGCTTTGGAGTTCTGATAGGATCTAGGGCATGTACAATCCTTCAAGTAATCTCAGTTGATGATCTCTTATTAGTAAATATATTAGCTCTATGATATGATTTTAAGGATTTAATCAGCAGAAATAAAATCTTACATCTATATTGTGATGACTGATGCCAATCGTAAACTTGATGGGGTCTAGAATCATCCAGGAGTCATGTTTCTGGGAATGTCTGTGAGGAATTTTCTCGATTAATTTAAACAGAAGAACTTCTCAAAAGTGAGCAGTACCATTCCCTAGACTTGGGTCCCGGACAGTATTTTTAAATTTTTTTAAAAAATGTATTATTTATTCAATTGTGTGTGTATGTATGTGTGTGCACGTGTGTGTATTGTATATGTCTGTGTGTAGAACCACAGACGAATTCGGGAACCACCATGGGCTGCTTCCACCTCCTCCTTGTTTCTCTGCCCCGGGATTCACAGGCTCCACCCTACCAGGACCAGAAACACAGGCCATCCCCACTTCCGCCTGGCGTCTATACGTGGAGTCTAGGATCCGAACTCAGGACCTTCCGCTTGCAAGGCAGAGGCTTAACCTCTGAGCCACCTCTCCAGCCCCCCCCCGACAGTATTAACAAAAGGAAAATAGCTGACAATCACTGCTCTCTTCTTCCTGATTGTGCACACAATGTGACCAGCTATTTGAACATGCTACCTCAATGATTTTTCTATAGCATAGACTTCATTGTTTAATTATTAGTCACAATAGACCTCTCCTACCTCAAGTGGTTATTGTGAGGTCTTTTACCACAGTCAAAGAAAAGCAACTGGTAAATGTATGAACAGAAAAACAGTATGGTGTGCAGAAAATCGTTCATAGTTGTTTCAGAATAACTCTTAACTGGTTCTCCATTTCTATGTTCTTAATGCAATCCAGCCCTCTCTTTATTTCTCGCCTTTCTTAAGATCTATTTTTCCCTTGTGAGGATCCATATTTAATTTCATGACCTTTAAGCACACAAATATATAATTTAGATCAAGGCTTAGAATATGAGAGAAAGAATGCAGAATTCATTACTCTTTTTAAAATAATGATTTCCAGCATGCATAGAGGAAAAATTTGTAATGTCTTTTCTGTTATTCAACCAATTATTTACCTTTAATATTTAATGTGGGTAGAGTATGTTCTAGATTCCAACTGCTGGATATTACACTGTATTTTTTAATGTCCATTTTCTTTGTATATCTTTTTCTTTTTTTATTTTTTCCACTCAAAAAAGTCGATAAATAGCCCATTCCCCTTCCTCCCCTCTCTCCTAACTGGAACCCCCCCACTCCCTTCCCCCTTTCCCCTTTCACTCTCCCCTCCTTCCCCTTTTCCCAGTGCCCCCCCCCCCGAACTTCCCTCTGGGTCCTCCTCTTTGATGAGGTGTAAGGACTCAGTAGCATTGCCTAGAGCTCTTTTTTTGTGTGTTCCCCTTTAGTATAGGAACACTATTGTGGCTGTTAATCCCTTGCCTCTAAGGACCCTAGTGTCTGTGATCCGTACTAGACTTTGGGGGTTCAATGATATGTTAGTCATTGCGCAGGTCATGCAAAGTCCTATTATGATTGCTTCGGCCCTAAATTGTATGGAGTATCTTGCATATCATAGCTCCTCCCCATCTTTATGCTCTTACAATCTCACCGCCCCCTCTTCTGCAAATTTACCTGAGCTTTAGTATGGGGAGAGATTAAGCTGGACTTGTTCTAGGTGGTTGATATAGCATTTCAGATTTTCTGACCGATGGTTTGTTGATTTTTTTTCCAGTTTTGCTGCTCCTGCACCTCCCTTGGCTCCATCCTGATGGGTATTGGATGTCAAACCCCCTGTCCAGAGATAAAAAGGTGTTAATATAGAGTCTTATTATAAGACTGGATTCAAAGGTAGATTGAATAAGAGTAGGAGACTGCGGTGAGTGGGGGTCAGTCTCCCATTTGCAGGATGGCTACCTTCTATGTGCCAGAATTTATGCCCTCCTTATCTGGTGAGATCATACCCCATGTGATGCAAGTGACCAGGAAGGAAAGTCTGTGAGTTTAACCAGATGTCTCATTACTTACTTGCAGTCTTTGATGGTGGTCTATTTTCTCTGCTGTAGCATGATCCCCTCTCTCCTCGTTTCTGGCGGGGCCTTCCTTTCCCTTCTCTCCTTGTTTATAACCTTTGCAATTACTATAAGTATCACAGAGATGTATCCTTGAATGTGTCACTAAGTGGGTTTGGTACTAGGATCCACCTATTAGGGAGTACATACGTTGCTTGATTTTCTGTGTCTGGGATAGTTCATTCAATATAATGTTTTCTAATTCCATCCATTTCCTAGAAAATTTCATTAATTCATCATTATTGATGGCTGAGCAGGATTCCATTGAATAAATGTACCACATTTTCCTTATCCACTCGTCAACTGTTGGACATTTGGCCTGATTCCAAGACTTTTCTATTGTAGAGTCCTGCTGTGAACATGGTCGTGCTTGTGCTTTCAAGGTGAATTTTTGCTATATGGGGGATTATTCCCAAAAGTGGAATAGCAGGGTCACATGGCATTTCAATCTTTAACTTTTTTTAAGAATAGCCAGACAGCTTGTCAGAGTGGTTGTATAAGCCTGCATTCCCACCAGCAATGTAGGAGAGTTCCCTTCTCAATACATCCTCTCCAGCACTTGGTGTTGTTTGTATTTTGTGGATTTTTGCCATCCTGACCAGGTTGAGATGATATCTCGGGAGGTTTTCATTTGCATTTCCCTGCTGGTTAAGGATGTGGAGCATTTTTTAAGAAATTTGTTAGACATTTCAATTTCTTACCTGGTAAAGTTTCTTTTATCTTATAAGGCCCATTTTTTTAATTGGGCCATTGTTTTCCTTGGAGTTCAGTTTTCTAAGTTCTTTGTGCACTCTGGACGGTAGAGCTCCATCAGATATGTGGTTAGTGAAGATTTTCTCCCATTCTGTGGGTTGCATTTTTGCTTTAGTTACAATCTTTTTATTTGAGCAGAAGCTCTTTAATTTCATAAGATCCCATCTATTGAGTGTTGGTTCCAGTGACGTTGTTGTTGGCTATCCGTTTAGGAACTGTTGGCCTAGTCCAATCAGCTCCAGGTAGTTCCCCACCCTTTCAATTATGGTTTTTATTGTCTCAGGCATTATGTTTAGGTCCTTGATACATTTGGAGTTAAGTCTTGTACATGGTGACAAGTACGGGTCGAGTTTTAATCTTGTGCATGTCAACAACCAGCTTTGCCATCATCATTTGTTGAAGATGCTGTTCTTTTTCCATTGGATCTTTTGGGGACCTTTGCCAAAGATCAAATGGCTGTAATGTGGGCTTATACCTGGGACTTCAACCCTTATCCATTGATATGTGTGTGTATTTTGGAGCCTGTACCAGGCTGGTTTTACAAATAAGGATTTGTAGTATAGACTAAGGTGTAGTATAGACTAAGGTATGGTGATACCTCCAGCAGTGTTTTTGTTACTCAGGATTATTTTTGCTATCCTGGGTCTTTCATTCATCCATATGAATTTTGAGATTGTTTGGTAAACCTCTTTAAAGAATTACTTTGGAACACTGGAACGGTTCAGGGAAATGCCACTGGGTCCTTGTACGTCATCGGAGAGGAGGGCCCAGGGGAGAGTCAGGCATGCACAAGAAAGGACTCTGGGAATTGGGGCGGGAGGCACGGGGGGATGGGGAGGGAGGGGTGAGGGGAGGGGGAGCAGGGGGTTCGGGGGGAGGAGGAGGGAGGGAGGGAACTGGTGTACCTATTAAGTTTGTATGAGCTGAAATAATAATAAAAATGTATTAATAAAAAAAAGAATTGTTTTGGGATTTTGATTGGTATAGCATTGAATCTGTATATAGCCTTTGGTAGGATGGTCATTTTTATGATATTGATTCTGCCAATCCAGGAATATGGGAGGTCTTTCCACCTTCTGGTGTCTTCTGTAATTTCTTTCTTTATGGTTTTAAGTTTTCATTGTAAAGGTCTCTTACTTCCCTGGTTAGGTTTATACCAAGGTATTTCATTTTTTTTAGGGGCTATAGTAAATGGGATTATTTCTTTCAGGGCTTTTTCACTTCTTTCATTCTGGGCATATAGGAAGGTCATTGATTTTTTTACATTTTTTTGTATCCTTCCATCCTGCTGAACTTCTGTATTAGTGCCAGGACATTCCTGGTGGAGTTTCTGGCATCACTCGGGTATAATATCATGTCATCAGCAAATGGAAACATGACTTCTTCTTTACCAATTTGAATCCTTTTTATCTCCCTTTCTTGTCTTATGGCTACAGCTAAGACTTCAAGTACAATATTGAATAGAAGTAGTAATAGTGGACAGCCTTGTCTAGTTCCTGATTGAAGTGGTAATGCTTCAAGTTTTCCCATTTAGTATAACCCTTGCTGTTGGCTTATTGTATACACCTTTCATTAAATTAATAAAGTTTCCTTCCATTCCAACTGTCTCTAGGGTTTTGATAATAAGAGGCTGCTGGATCTTGTCAAATGCTTTTTCTGCATCTATCGAGAGTATCATGTGGTCTTGAATTTTGGACTGGTTTATAGCATGAATTACATTTATTTGTGTATGTTCAACCAACTTTGTGTTCCTGGGATAAAGCTTACTTGATCGCCATGAATGATCTTTTTGATTACGTTTTTGAATCCAATTTGCTAAGACTTTGTTGAGAATCATTGCATCTGTGTTCATCAAAGAGATTGACCTATAGTTTTCTTTTTTAAGTGTATCTTTATTAGGTTTTAGGATTAAGACGATATTAGCTTCATAGAAAGAATTTTGTAGTGTTCCTTCCTTTGCTATTTGATGGAACAGTTTAAGGAGTATTGGTGTTATTAACTCCTTAAATGTCTGGTAGAACTCTGTGCTGAATCCATCTGGTCCAGGACATTCTTTGGTGGGAAGATTCAAGATTACTTCCTCAATTTCCTTATATGTTTTAGGACTATTTAAATAATTCACAACTTCCTGATTCAATTTTTTTAAGTTGTCTTTACTTAGAAATTCATCCATCTCTTTTGTGTTGTCAAACTTCACAGAGTATAAATTTTTGAAATATGATATTAGAATTCTCTGAATTTCTTGGGTATTGGTAATTATAACTCCATTTTCATTTAATTTCATTTCATTTTGCTAATTTGAGTTTTTTCTCTCTTGCTTTTGTTTAATTTATCTAGGGGTGTATGTATCTTATTGATTTTTTCAAAGAACCAGGTTTTCAATGGTTGATTCTCTGTACTGTTTTCTGTATTAAATTTTGCTAATCTCCTCTTTTCTACTGCTTTTGGGATTGGATTGCTCTAGTGTCTTTAAAGCTTTTAGCTGCATTTAATTGTTTGTGATGTTTCTATTTTTTATGTAGGCACTGAGAGCAATGATCTTACCTCTTAAGACGGTTTTCATTGTGTCCCAAAGGTTTTGATAAATCGTTTTTTCATTATCGTTCACTTTCACTAAATTTTGAATTTCCTTTGTAATTTCTTCCTGAATCCAATTCTCATTCAGCATCATAGTATTTAGTTTCCAGGAATTAGTGTATTTTCTGTTGTTTGTTGTGTTGTGGATGTCAAGCTTTCGGCCGTGGTGGTCTGATAGGGCACAGGCTATGATGTCAACTTCCTTGTATATGTGGAGATTTGTTTTGTGGTCTAATATGTGATGTATTTTGGAGAAAGTTCCATGTGCTGCGGATTAAAATGTGTATTTGGACGAAAAGTTCAATAAAGATCTGTAAGGTCCATTTCTTTAAGAGTTTGAGTAAGTTCCAAAGTGTCTCTGTTAAGATTTTGACCTGTTGATCTATCCCATGTTGAGAGGGTAGTGTTGAAATCCCCAAGAATTATTGTATGGGGGTTGATTTCTCACTTTAGACACTGTAGGGTTTGCTTAATTAATGTGGATGAGCCCGTGTTAGGTGCATATATGTTCAGTATGTGAAGTCTTCCTAATGGATAGTATCTGTGACTAAAATGTAGTATCCATCTGTGTCTCTTATGATTTTTTTGGTTTGAAGTCCACTTTTTCTGATAGCTTAATATCTATACCTGCCTATTTCCTGGTTCCATTAACTTGCAGAATTTTGGACCAGCCTTTATGTTTAGAATGTTTCTCTCTTTTGTGGTGAGATGTGTTTCCTGAAGGCAGCATGTTGATGGGTTATGATTTTTAATACAAGTTTGTAATCTGTGTCTCTTGATCAGTGAGTTAATTCCATTGACATTTAATGTTATAATGGAGAAATTACTTTTAATTCTGGACACTTTTTATGTTTAGTGTTTTTCATAAGTGTATAATTTGGCTTTTAGGTTTGTGGTATTTTACTTCTCTTCTGTCCTCCTGGATATGCTTGTTCTTATCTTCAAGCTTGAGTATCTTTTCTTGCAATTTTTGAAGGCCTGGTTTGGTAGACAAGTAAGTTTTTAAGTTGTCTTTGTGCGGGAAAAACTTTTCTTTCCCCCTCAATCATGATAGATAGTTTTGCCAGTATGTCAGCCTGGGTTGACATTTTTGTTCATTCAATATTTGATGTACATCTCTCCAAGCTCTTCTTGCTTTTATTGTTTCCATTGAGAAGTCATTTGCTATTTTAATAGATTTGTGTTTCAAAGTATTTTTTTCCCTTGAAGCTGTCAGCACCATTTCTTTGTCTTGAATGTGGAGTGCTTTAAATATTATTTACCATGATGAGTTTTTATTTTGGTCATATCTATTTGGGCTGCAGAATACCTATTGTATGTGTATGGGCCTCTCTTTTTATAGATGAGGAAAATTTTCCTTGATGATTGAAAAATTTCCTCAGGCATTGTATTTTGGGATTCTTTCTTTGGTATTCCATGAATACAGATATTAGGCTTCCTCAGGGTGTCCCATAACTTTTGAATATTTCTCTAAAGTATCTTTTTGGCTTTAACAACCTCTTCCATTGAGCCAGTTAATACTTACACTTTGTCTTCAAGGTCTGAAGTTCTTTTTTCTACTTCATTTGTTCTGCTGATAAGACTCTCTGTTGAGTTCTGGGTTGAGGATAACTTGTCTTTTAGTTCATTTTTAAACTCTTCTTGAGTCTGTTTTAACTGCTCTATGCTTTTTTTTTTCTTGAACTGTTTTTCTCAACACCTCCAAGTGTCTGTTGTGTTCCTCTTCAAAGTGGTTAATGTGGTTATTTATCTCCTCCCAGATTTCCTCTTTCATAGTATTGATCATGGTAATTACCATGCTTCAAAAGTCGTTATCTTGGGTGAGGTTTTCTTGGCTATTTTCTGTGGATTTGTTCTGGTTGGAGTCTATCATTATGGGGTTAATTCTTTCAGTGGGAGATTTGTCTTTTTGGGTTTTGTTTCTCATGGATTTGAACTTTGACTTGGGCATTATCATTTTATCTCTTAAGACCTTCTTTCAATTTCTGTGTGTTTTTGACTGAACTGAATTAGTTGATATCACTACTTTCGGGCAGTTATTACTAGTGTTTACCTTGGTGTTGGTTATGCTTGTTGTTATTTTTATTTCCTAGATATTTTCCTAGATAAGGCTATTAGACAGTTATTACAGGGGGTGGACAGGGGTGAATGTCAATATGGTAGTACACTTTCATGATTTAGTACCTTGGTGATATGTGAGGGTGAGTGGTATAGTCCCTGATATTGGGTGTGTTTTGTGGGTGGCTATATGGAAAAGTTGCTCTACAGTAACTAATAATTGAAAGGATCAGGATGGTAAAAAGGGGGTTTACTTATCTTTGAGCTGGATGTGAAGAATCTCTCCCTTGTGATAGGATGAATTGAGAGGATTTCAGAAGTGTAGCCTTTGTCCCCTAGAACTTTGATTGGGTGTTCTTTGGACTGTGTTGAATTATGATGAGCAGTGTGTCCTCCCTGGACTGGGGTTCAGTGTGTCCTTGCTGGAGTGGGCAGGTCCAGGGTGGGCAAGCTGGTGGGGCAAGGTCAGAGGTGCTGGTGGGGGGCGGGCAGGAGGGGAAAGGGTTCTTTGGATTTCTAAAAAGCAGTTATTACTTGAAACTCTAGGTATAGTTGGATACTATCCTCTCTGTCTTAAAGATGGTGATCAAATCATGTCTAGCCTTTCTCCCTTTTTTCTTTATTGTCCACAATCTAACACGTCACTATAAAATTTTCTAAAAATAATATTGATTCTTATATTAAAAATATTTACAACTTTTTCCCTTCCCCACCCAACTCCGCTGACCGGGATGCACGTGTGCGGTCCAGCCAGGCCTCACACGCGACCTAGGTAAGCTCCGCCCACGCCCGCCCACCAGAACCCCAGGTCAGCCCAAGGGACCCAGATCCTACCCCACCATCCAGCCGGAGCCGCGCGCTGGGCCGGGGGACGAGGAGGACCTCCCCGTGCGCCCAGGCTCTGCCCCAGCTCCCCTTCGGTTAAATAGCTCCATGCCAATGGACCCATCCTCTCTTCCCCACCCCGCTCCGTCGGTCCGGACGTGCGCGCGCGGTCCAGCTGGGCCTCACCGCGACCTAGGTAAGCTCGGTCCCTGCCCACCCCCAGAACCCCAGGCCAAATAATTCAGTTTAGTGAAATTGAAAGAACTTAAGAGTTAAAACGACAATGCCAAAGTCAAAGTGAACATCCATGAGAAGCAACACTCAAGTAAACAAATTTCCCACTGAAGAAACTAATCCCATAATGTTAGACTCCAAACAGAACAAACCCACGGAAAAAGGCCAAGAAAGCCTGACCCAGGATAATGACTTTCAAAATATGATCATTACCATGTTCTAATACTATGAAAGAGGAAATCCGGGAGGAATTACATAATCGAATCAATCCTTTAAGGAGGAAGAAAACAGACATTTGGAGGAGTTGAGAAAACAGTGCAAGAAACAAAAACTGGCATAGAGCAGTTAAAACAGGCTCAAGCAGAGTTTAAAACTGAACTAAAAGACAAGTTATCTTCAACCCAGAACTCCAAAGAGAGTCTTATCAACAGAACTAACGATGTAGAAAACAGAATTTCAGACCTTGAAGATAAAGTGTGAGTACTATCCAGCTCAATGGAAGAGGTAGTTAAAGCCAAAAAGATACTTGAGAGAAATATCCAAGAGATATGGGACACCCTGAAGAAGCCTAACATGCGTATTCATGGAATACCAGAGCAAGAATCTCAAAATACCACCCCTGAGGAAATTTTTTAAATGATCATCAAGGAAAACTTTCCTCATCTAAAAAAAGAGAGGCCCATCCATATACAAGAGGCATTCACAGGCTCCGCCCTACCAGGACCAGAAGCGCAGGCCGCCCCGGCTTCCGCCTGGCATCTGTACGTGGGATCTGGGATCCGAACTCAGGACCTTCCACCTGCAAGGCGGAGGCTTAACCCCTGAGCCACCTCTCCAGCCCCACCTTCTTCATTCTTGACCAGAATATTTCACAAACACAAAAGATCCTGAGGAGTTCTTGAGTCTACCTCATTGAAAGGTCAAAGATGGTGGACTCCAACATTGATGAAGAACAGTTGGGCTCCAACGTCAACGATAAATAAGTGTACTACAGCAAGGCCTAGAGACCAGGCTTCAAAGACAGTAGGAACAGCAAAAACCTGGAAAGGATGGATCTATGCATCAGCCAAGGACAAAGGCAGCAGTGGCAGCAGTAACAAGGAGAGCAATGATGCTCTGAAAATCAACAACTTTTGAAGAGTGAACTCAATAGCAAGTCGACACAAGATAAGGAAAGAGCAAGGCCCTCCTCCTTTCATCTGATCCTATTATCTGATCCACCACTAGAAAATACCACTCACTATGGTCTGGGATTTCCACATTAATAATCAAGTACCTGAAGATTCATTCAGGGGGCCTGCTCTAACCATGGATTCTCTACAGCTGTGCCCCAAACAGTCTGCAACAGACAAGTTGATATTAGAATATAACCATAACAAGAACCAAAATGACAACCATAAACTAGTACCCCTAAACATTATTAGGTATATTTCCTTATCAAATGTGTCATGCAGACCAATTTTCTTCTGTCTTTCTGATATGCAATTGATTATCTTTTCACTCGGAATATTCTATCTATATTCCTAACAGTTCTACACTCTAATATGAGGAACTTATTCACAAAATAAGAAGTTTAATTTAAAAGAATGAATCTATGACTTAAGAAAAATCCAAAGATTTGTCCACAAGGATAACAACTTTTCCAGTTTGCAAACTGGAAGCAATCACATATTTCCTCTGAGAATAAGCAGCAATTTGTGAGCCTCTTTAATTTTTCAATTGCATATTCCCACACTGGCACTTCTTCAGTGAACAATTCTTAAAGTGGCAACTATTCACCAAAAACCATGACTTTTTCTACTGCTAGCAGCAATTATGAGTCTTTTTCTGCGGAGGAGATCATTGGGGAGACTGCCAAAGTAATGAGGGTGAAATAAAATGAACTTACTAGTGACTCAATCTGGAAATTATAACCACTTAAACACTGAAATATTCCTTGTGACTGCAGGTTGCCTAATTGCTCAAAGTATCAAAATAACTCAAGCAGAAATTGTCAGTTTGGGCATTTGTATGAGTTTATATGTGAATATGTTTGAATACACACAACAATTAATGACTGTGTAGTTATGCAAGGAGTATGAGCATGTGTTACTTCTAACAAGAACCTGGCCTACTTTATTTTAAATTTATTCTCCCAACAAAATCTCATTACTTCATAAAGTTGTACAACTGATTTTTTTGTTGTTGTCGATTCAACACCCATTTTCTTTTACCATGTATTTTTCAGCAAGTTACTGAGACATCTTTTTTATTTCAGCTAGACAATAGGGGAACAGATCAAGACCTATAAGTGCTTCTGAAATCATATTAATGTTCATGACAGACACACTATATTTTGGATGTTTTGCTTACTTTCATTGACTAAGTTCCTAAAATTTTTGAAAAATAATAGAATCTATTTCTAATTTTCTAGATTTTAAGTTGAGAATGTTCAATTTAATTACTTAATAGTATTAATGTTGCAGTTTATATTTTGTGACAAATGAAAGTTGGAATAAATTTACATGTTATTTGGTGAGCCTTTAACAAATAATAAAATAAAATGAAAGCTTTTCAGGTAGGCATAAAAAATACAAAAGTAAAAAAAGGATTGCCTTATTTGTAATATCACTAAGGATAGTAGGAGATACTGTTAATGGAATGTTTAGTAGCTTGAGTCCATTTGATGCGCTTCTTATGCTGGACTACATATTTCTATTTAAATTTATGAACATTACATTATGTGTCTCTTTATTTTAAATATGAGAAAGTGTGAGAGAAGTTAAGGAACTTCACACATGGCAGTTCAGAAATCAGTATCAAGTTTACTTTGACAAATACCTTGCAATGCTTTATCACATGCAAGTATACTCACTCAAATGGTTTTATAAATGCTATAATAAAAGTATATATGGTGAGGCATGAAAACATCATTTAAAAGAAAGATCATGGAGGTTACAGTGATTTCTGAGGCCAGGAATAATATTTTTAAGGAATCTTTACTGTGATCAAATCAATAAGCATTAACCAATTGAACTAAGAAGATTGAATTGACACTTCAGGAAAGGTTTTCCTTTGGGATCATCTTAAAGGCAAGCATCACAAAAACAGAATGGATACAAAATCCAAAAGAAATACATATGCCTGTGGACATTATCTCTGCTCAGTAAAATAGTGATTACTAGCTTCATGTGAATTTTAGATAACTTTATTCTGGACAGTGGAAATGAAAATATTCCTAAGATTTTGAAGACACTAAGATAAATACATTTTGTAAGTTAATATAATTTCCTTTCATATTAATGAATTTAGTAGGAAATATAATATTATGCATATGTTGCTTTGGAAAATACTTCAGTAGAAAAGTTCTTTCTCTGACCTATTAAGTATAATGATGTTTAAAATTTCATCTCTGATATTAATATAGGCAGAAAACAACTTATGGAGAAGACATCAATTTCTACATACCCTACTCACTTTATTCAGTAGTAAGTGAATAGCATCATGCTTTAGACATTGCTTTACTAAATATAATCTTTATCAGTGTATCATTAGTATTTTTTTCATTTTCAGATCTATGTATATGTGTGTATGTCCATGAGACTACACATGTGTATGGGTACATATGTGGGTGCACATTCACATGTTTATGCACAGAAAGTTAAAGGTGTTTATGAGTTATAATCCTAGATTACTCACCGACATGATTCTGTGAGGCACGGTCTCTCAGTCAATCTCATTACTCACGAATATCACTAATGTTGTTAGCCACTTAACTCTGGATTTACCTGACTCTACATTTCAAGACCAGAAATATCAAGGACCTATACATCCACATGGCATTTACATGAATTTTGAGTACTGAGTTCTGTTCCCCTTGTTCTCATAACAAACACTATCAATTGAGCCATCATCATAGCCTGTTTTGTTTTTGTTTTGTTTTTTTTTTTTGGTAAAACTGGGATTTGCATTCTAAGAAAGAGATCTATCAATTAGCTATAACCCCAAACCCCACTTGGTTTTAAATAATTATAACAGATGTTTACCGCAACATAGCATTTATAAATACTGAGTGAATATTTTTGACAAAGATTATACAATAACCATTATATGGAGCTATGTCGCCAACTCTAAAAATACTCATCATCAGAAGGTTTACATTTATGAGATGAAAAATAATTGTTTATAATATTTTCAATTTGCTCTGCTAGATTTTCTAACTCAATCATTGAGATATTATCATGGATATTACCATTGGCAGCATAACTGTAAATTTCAGATTAATAGAGTATTAGAGCTATGAATAATCAGCTTCTTGCCATTTGCTTGAGACTCATTCTCCAGAATGAAAGTTTTTCTCAGATACAAATGTTTTAGGATATTTTTCATATCATTAATTTTTTTATTTAACAATATTTATGATTTATTATTATTTTTTAACATTTTTATTATTATTTCCGCTCATACAAACTTAATAGGTACACCGGTTCCCTCCCTCCCTCCTCCTCCTCCCCCCCACCTCCCTGTTCCCCCTCCCCTCACCCTTTCTTCCCCATCCCCCAGTGCCTCCCCCCTAATCCGCGGAGAATCCTTTAATGTGCATGCCAGACTCTCCTCTGGGCCTTTCTCTCCGATGACGTACAAGGACTCAGTGGCATTTCCCTGAACCCTTTCCTGTGTTCCCCTCAAGCATAAGAATAGAAAAATAGCTTTTTATGCCCTAGACCTGGAACAGAGGAGACTCCTGCTCAGGTAAGGCTCTGGCACCACGCCCCAGACCCCAGGTCACCTGTGCAGCCCACTACTAGCCAAACTGCCTTTCTGGCACTGGGAAAGGCCCCCAGGCCACAGCCCAGGTAATCTGTGCACACTACTTCCTGCCTTTCTGCCCTGGATCCGGAAAGGGATGACTCCCTCCTTCTCAGCCACTCTGCCTTTCTGCAACAAACCTGGACCAAGGTGGACTCCCTTCTCCTCAGAATTCAAAAAAGTTCCGAGAAAACCCAAGCAAAGCTCCAAGGGCCAACCACCATTCATCAGTAGTCATCAAAAATCATCATATCACTTGGGACAGAATCCTCACATCCAGCTCTAAGATAAGTAAACCCATTTTACCATCTTGTTCCTCTCAATTATTAGTAACTAGAGTTTAACATTTCCATATAGCCACCCCAAACCCATACAACTTCAGGGAGTGCCACATTCACCCTCACATATCATCAAGAAAGTAAACTTAAAAGTGCACTACCAGACTAATCTTCATTCCCTATCTACTAAAACTGACTTAATTGATGTACTAACAGTCCAATAGCCTCATCTAGGATATAACCCTAGCACCAGACAAGCATATGCAACCCCACAGAAAATACTAGCAATAACTGCTCAAGTTGTAGAAATACTGTCTAATTCAGTTCAGTCAAAAACACACAGAAACAAAAAGAAAGTCATAAAAGATCAAACAAAAATGCCCAGGTCACAGCGCATATCCATGAGAAACAAAAACCAATACAACAAATCTCCTACAAAAAGAATGAATCCCATGATAGAATCCAATCAGAACAAACACATAGAAAATAGCAAAGAAAGCCATGCCCAAGATAATGATTATCAAATCCTGATCTTTACTATGATCACAACAATGAAAAAGGAAATCTGAGAGGAGATAAATAATTGCATCAACTACTTTGAATAGGAATAGAACAGGCACTTAAAGGAGATGAGCAAAACAGTTGAAGAAGCAAAAATAGGCATAAACAGTTAAAACAATCTCAAGCAGAGGTTAACCTTGAACTAAAAACAAGATATCTTCAACCCAAAATTCAAATGAGAGTCTTATTAGCAGAAATAATAAAGCAGAAAATAGAATATCAAATCTGGAAGAAAAAGTTGAAGAACTAACCAGTTCAATGGAACAGGTTGTTAAAGCCAAAAAGATACTTGAGAGGAATATTCGAGAGTTATGGGACATGTTGAAGAAGCCTAACATGTACATTCATGGAATACCAGAATAAGAATGTAAAAATACCATGACCGAAAAAAATTTTCAAATTGCCCTTTCCATCTGGGACATTCGCATTCCAGGGAGGACACACTACTCCTCAGGTAAATTATCCCAGTTAGCCCACCCCCAATCCCCAGGTGACCTGCTCATCCCAGCTCATCCCGCTCATTCCAGCTCCTCCCATGAGCCAGCAGTAGCAGCACCCAGTCTGCTCCAGGCTAGGAAGGACCACAGACTACACCCTAGGTCCCAGGTGAACTGTGCCTACATCCAGCAGCTCTCCCCTTTGAGCCCCAGATGCTCGCATTCCAGGGGGGACACACTGCTCCTCAGAATTCAACAGAGACCAAAGGAAACACAAACAAAGCTCTAGGGGACAAGGGCCACGCATCTGAAGTCCTATGAAATCATCCTATCAGATGGGAGAGATTCTTCACATCCAGCACAAAGATAAGTAAATCCCTTTTTACAATCTTGTTCCTTTGGATTATTCATCACTATAGATTAACTTTTCCATATAGCCACCCCCAAAACATATACAACTTCAGGGACTATACCATTCACCCACACATATCACCAAGGTATTAAATTGTTAAAGTGCACTACCATACTAATATTCACCGCCTGTCTACTAAACCTGATATAATTGATGTACTAACAGTCTAATAGCATCATCTAGGAAATAACAATAACAACAGTCAAGCATACCCAACTCCAAGGCAAACACTAGTGTTAACTCCTCAAGAGTAGTAATACTAACTAATTCAGTTCAGTCAAAAAAACATAGAAACTGAAAGAAGGTCTTAAGACATAAAACAACAATGCCCAAGTCAAAGTACAAATGTATGAGAAACAAAACCCAAGAAAACAAATCTCCCAATGAAAGAATTAAACCCACAATGATAGATTACAACCAGAACAAATTCACAGAAAATAGCCAAAAAAGCCAGGCCCAAGATAAAGACTTTCAAAACATGATCATTACCATGATCAACACTATGAAAGAGGAAATACAAGACAGTTAAATAACAGCATCAACCACTTTCAACAGGAACACAATAGTCACTTGGAGGAGATAAGAAAAACAGTTCAAGAAACAAAATCAGGCAGAGAGCAGATAAAACAATCTCAGGCATTGTTTAAAATTGAACTCAAAGACAAGTTATCTTCAACCCAGAACTCAACAGAGAGTCTTATCAGCAGAAGTAATGAAGCAGAAAATAGAATTTCAGATCTTGAAGACAAAGTGGGAGAATTGACAACCTCAATGGAAGAGATTTTTAAAGACAAAACGATTCTTGAAAGAAATATTCAAGAGTTATGGGACATCCTGAAAAAGCCTAACATGCACATTCATGGAATACCAGAACAAGAATCCCAAAACATGACACCTGAGGAAACTTTTCAAATTATGATAAAGGAAAAATTTCCTCATCTAAAGAAAGAGAGGCTCATCCAAATACAAGAGGCATTCTGCACCCCCAAACAGACATGACCGAAATAGAAACTTGCCATGGCAAATAATAGTTAAAACACTCCACATTCAAGACAAAGAAATGTTGTTGAAGACTCAAGGAGGAAAAAAAAGTCACTTTTAAAGGCAAACCTATTAAAACAACAAATGATTTTCAGTGGAAACATTAAAAGCAGGAAGAGCTTGGAGAGATGTATTTCAAGTTTTGAATGAGCAAAAATGTCAACACATGCTGATATACCCAGCAAAACTGTCTGCCATGGTCGAGGTGGAAAGAAAAGTTTTCCAGCACAAAGATAACTTGAAGGTTTACATATCTACTAAACCAGGCCTTCAAAAAATGATAGAAAAGATACTCAAGCTTGAAAAAATGAATAAGCATATCCAGGAGGACAGAAGGGAATTATAATCCCACCAAAACATAAAAGCCAAATAATACGCTTATGAAAACCACTACACATAAAAAGTGTCCAGAATTAAAAGTAATTTCTCCATTATAACATTAAATATCAATGGAATTAACTCACCAATCAATGGACATAGATTAGAAACTTCGATTAAAAATCACAACCCATCAATCTGCTGCCTTCAGGAAACTCATCTCGCCACAAAAGATAGGCACATCCTAAAAATAAAAGGCTGGTCAAAAATTTTCCCAGCTAAGTCCAATTATGATTGCTTCGGCCTTAACTTGTGTGGAGTATCTTGCAAATCATTGTGCGCAATGTCCAACACACTGTTGACCTCACAAAGTCTAGAATCTGCTAAAGGCACCAAGATCCTTGGAGGCAAGGGATTGGCAGCCACAGTAGTGTTCCTATGCTTAAGGGGAACAGGGGAAAGGGTTCAGGGAAATTCCACTGGGTTTTTGTACGTCATCGGAGAGGAAGGCCCAGAGGAGAGTCAGGGATACACATTAAAGGACTCTCTGGGAATTGGGGCGGGAGGCCCTGGGGGATGTGGAGGGAGGGGTGAGGGGAGGGGGAGCAGGGGGTTCGGGGGGAGCAGGAGGGAGGGAGGGAACCGGTGTACCTCTTAAGTTTGTATGAGCGGAAACAATAATAAAAAATGTTAAAAAAATAAAAAAAGTTCTCCAAGCTAATGGAGTTAGGAAACGGGAAGGGGTAGCCATTATGATATTGGATAAAGTGGCCTTCAAACCAAAAAAATCATAAGAGACACAGATGGATAATACATTTTAGTAACAGGTACAATTCACCAGGAAGGCTTCACAATAGTGAACATATGTGCACCTAATACGGGCTCCTTCATATTTGTTAAGCAAATGCTACAGCGTCTAAAGCAAGAAATTAACCCCAAAATGATAATTCTTAGAGATTTCCATTCAGCCCTCTCAACATGGGATAGATCAACAGGCAAAAACATAACAGAGACACATTGGAAATTAATCAGACTCTTACTGAAATGGACCTTACAGATCTCTATCAAACTTTTCATCCATGCACCAAGGAATACACATTTTTCTCAGCATCACACAGAACTTTCTCCAAAATAGACCACATATTGGGCCACAAAACTAATCTCCGTATATATAGGAAAGTTAAAATTTAAAATTCTAGCCTGTACCCTATCAGAGCACCATGGTCTGAAGCTTGACATTCACAACAAAACAAACAACAGACAATACACTAACTCCTGGAAAGTAAGCACCATGATGCTAACTGAGAATTGGATTCAGGAAGAAATTAAAAGAAGATTCAAGATTTCCTTTTTTTTTTTAAAGTTTTTAAATGCTATTTTATTTATTTTGTGTGTTTGTGTGTGTGTGTGTATGTGTGAGTGTGTGTGTGTGCATGCACTGTGTGTCCCCATGTATAGTCAAGGGTGACTTCAGGAATCATCCAGGATTGCTTCTACCTCCTTTTTGCTTTGCTCTGGGATTTCCGAAGCTCAGGTCTTACAGTAGGAACCGAGATCTGAACTCAGGACCTTCTGCTTTGAGGCATAGTCTTTCCCCTGAAGTATATATCCTTGCCCCTAATTCAATTAATTAAAAAACATTCAAGTGAGAAGGGGGTATTGGGAGATAGGGAGGGAGGGGGGTGAAAGGAAGGGGAAAAGTCAGGAGGGAGCAAGAGGGACTGAGAAGGGATGGAGGAAGCGAGGGGACCGAGGCACCTATCAAACTTGCATGAGAGGGAAAAATAAATAAATTAATTAATTATAAAAATCCAAGTGGTGCTTCAACAATCTGGCTTTATGTTTCATTAGACATCTCATTCCCCACTTCTACCAATTCTGTAATTTCAATATGGATTCTGACTCCACATGATTCCTTTATTTATTTTTTATTCCTGATAATATTTTTATTTTCCTTCAGTTTCTCTAGGAGCACATTTATTTCTAATTTCATGTGGGTAAAATTCACTTGTCTTTACATATGCTATTCAAACAATGTGTACTTTTTTTAATATTTATTTATTTATTTTTATTTCCACACATACAAACTTGACAGGCACACTGGTCCCCTCCCTCCCTCCCCCCTCCCACCCCCCTTTGCCCCATCCCCTCCCCCCTCCCTCCCTATCCCCCAGTGCCTCCCCCTCCCATCCCAGGAGCATCTTTTAATGAGCATGCCAAACTCTCCTCTGGGTCCTCCTCTCCAATGAGGTGCAAGGACCCAGTGGCGTTTCCCAGAAGGGTTTCCTGTGTTCCCTTTAAGCATGGGAACACCTTGTATGTTATCAGAGAGGAGGACCCAGAGGACAGTCAGGCATGCACCTTAAAGGATTCTACAGGGATTGGGGGAGGGGAGGCACTGGGGGGTGGGGAGGGAGGGGTGAGGGGAGGGCGAGCAGAGGGGTGGGGGGAGGAGGAGGGAGGGAGGGAACCGGTGTACCTATTAAGTTTGTATGAGCAGAGATAATAAAAAATGTTAAAGTCTCAAAAAAAAAAAAAGAAAACAAAAAGGTAGAATAGCCTAGCTGGAAGTTATTGACCCACAATAGATAGATAATATTTTATTTTCAGATTTTGAGTGTTTAATTAAATCAGAGCTATTTCTCTCAAAAAAAAAAATCTTTGAGACAAAAAGAAAGCTGCCCTAAGTGGTAAGTTCATAGCTCTTAATGCCTACATCAAGAAAATAGAAACATCACATATAAATAACAACAATGCAGCTTAAAGCTTTAGAAACAAAAGAGCAATCCGATCCCAAAAGCCACAGAAGAGAGGAGACGAACAAAAGCATGGGAGAAATATCTGAAATCCAGATAAAGAAAATGATACAGTGAATGAACCAGTAAAAAAGCTGGTTCTTTGAAAAAATCAATAAGATTTATAAACCCTAACGTAAATTAACAAAAATAGAAATGAAAATGGAGTTATCACTACTGATATCCAAGAAATTCAAAGAATTATAAGGTCACATTTCAAAAACTTACACTCTGTGAAATTTGACACCAATGAAATGGATGAATTCCTAAGTAAGCACAACTTACTTAAATTGAATCAGGAAGTTTTGAATTATTTAAATAGTCCTATAACACATGAGGAGATTGATGAAGTAATCTTGAGTCTTTGCACCAAAAAATGTCCTGGACCAGATGGATTCTGCACAGAGTTCTAAGGAACATTTAAGGAACAAATAAGACCAACACACCTCAAACTGTTCTATCAAAGAGCAAAGGAATGAATACTATCAAATTTTTTTATTTTATTTATTTTTCCAGTCATATAACCTTGATAGGTACCCCATTACCCTCCCCCTACATCCCTCCCTGGATCCCCATATTCCCTCCCCACTTTCCCTTTCCTTTCTGCCATTATTCCCCCATCCCTGGAGCATCCTTTAGTGTGCATGTCAAACTTCTCTCTGTGTCCTCTTCTCTGATGAGGTACAAGGACTCAGTAGGATTACCTAGAGCTCTTTTTTTGTGTTCCCCTTTAGTATAGGAACATTATTGTGACTGTTAATCCCTTCTTCTAAGGACACTAGTGACTGTATACCATGTTAGACATTCAGGGGTCAATGATATGTTGTTGATTGCACAGGTCATGTAAAGTCCTTCAGCCCTAACTTGTATGGAGTATCTTGCAAATTGTTCCTCCTCATCTTTGGGCTCTTACACTCTTACAGACCCGTCTTCTGCAAATTTCCCTGAGTTTTAGAGGGGGAGAGAGTAGGTTGGTCTGGTTTCAGGTGGTTGATATAGAGTCTCTGATGTTCTGAATTATGGTTTGTTGATTATTTTTTCAGTTGTGCTGCTCCTGCACCACCCTTAGCTCAATCCTGATGATTATTAGATGTCACCCCCCGGCCATAGATAAAAGGTTGTTAAAATAGAGTCTTAGTATAAGACTAGATTCAAAGGTAGATGGAACAAGAGTAGGAGACTGCGGTGAGGGGGGGGATCAGTCTCCGATTTGCAAAATGGTTACCTTCTATCTGCCAGACTCTATACCCTCTCTTTCTGGTGAGATCATACCTGATCAGTTGCAAGTGATCAGGAAGGAAAGTGTGTGAGCTTAACCAGATGTCTCCTTACTTACTTGTAATCTTTGGTGGTGGCCTGTTTTCTCTGCTGCAGCATGATACCCTCTGTTCCTTGTTTCTAGAGGGGCCCTCCTTCCCCTTCCCTCCTGTTTATAATCTTTGTAATTACTGTAGGTATTACAGAGATTTATCTTTGAGTGTGTTTCTAAGTGTGTTTGGTACTAGGATCCACCGACTAGGGAGTACATATGGCGCTTAATTTTCTGTGTCTGGGATACTTCACTCAATAAAATTGTTTCTTTTTATTTTCACCTGTTTTATTATCTCTGCTCATACAAACTTAATAGGTACACCAGTCCGCTCCCTCCCTCCTCCTCCCCCCACCCCTCTGCTCGCCCTCCCCTCACCCTCCCTCCCCACTCCTCCCCATGCCTCCCCTCCCCCAATCCCCGGAGAATCCTTTAATGTGCATGCCTGACTGTCCTCTGGGTCCTCCTCTCCGATGACATACAAGGACCCAGTGGCATTTCTCTGAACCCTTTCCTGTGTTCCCCTTAAGCATAGGAACACTATTTTGGCTGTCAATTCCTTGCCTCCAAGGATCTTGGTGCTTTTAGCAAATGCTAGACTTTGGGGGGACAATAGTGTGTTCGACATTGCACAGGGCATGTAAAGTCCAATTATGATTGCTTCGGTCCTAACTTGTGTGGAGTATCTTGCATATCATTGCTCCTCCCATCCTTGTGCTCTTACACTCTTACCGCCCCCTCTTCCGCAAATTTCCCTGAGCTTCAGGATGGGGAGAGATTAGGCTGGCCTAGTTCTAGGTGGTTGATATAGAGTCTCTGAAGTTCTGGATTATGGTTTGTTGATTTTCTTTTGCAGTTTTGCTGCTCCTGCAATGCCCTTCACTCCATCCTGATGGGTATTGGATGTCAGCCCCTGGCCAGAGATGAAAAGCTGTTAAACTAGAGTCTTGTTATAAGAGTATATTCAAAGGTAGATGCAATAAAAGTAGGAAACCACAGTGAGGGAGGGATCAATCACCCATTTGCAAAATGGTTACTTATTTTCTGCCAGACTATATGCCCTCCCCTTCTGGTGAGATCATACCCCCTGAGTTGTAGATGATGAGGAATGAAAAGTCTGTGAACTTAACCAGATGTCTCATTGCTTACTCGCAGAACTTGATGGAGGCCCATTTTCTCTGCTGTTACATGGTCCCCTCTCTCCTTGTTTCTGGTGTGGCCCTCATACCCCATCCCGCCTGTTCATACTCCTTGCAATTACTGTGTTATAAAGATTTATCAATATAATTGTTTCTAATTCCACCCATTTCCTGGCAAATTTCATTGATTCATCATTTTTGATGGCTGAGTAGTATTCCATTCCATAAATGTACTGCACTTTCCTTATCCACTTATCAACTATTGGACATTTGGGTTGATTCCATGACTTTGCTATTATATACAGTGCTGCTATGAACATGGTCGTGCTTGTGCTATTGAGGTGAATTTTTGCTGTGTGTGGGGTTATTCCCAAAAGTGGAATAGTAGGGTCATATGGCATTTCAATCTTAACTTTTTTAAGAATCACAGGATGGCTTGCCAGAGTGGTTGTATGAGCCTGCATTATCACCAGCAATGTAGAATAGTTCCCCTCTCTCCATATCCTCTCCAGGATTTGGTGCTGTTTGTATTGTGGATTTTTGCCATCCTGATCCAGGTGAGATGATATATCAGGTAAGTTTTGATTTGCATTTCCCTGATGGCTAAGGATGTGGATCATTTTTTAAGATATTTTTTAGACATTTTAATTTCTTCGCTGGTAACGTTCTTTTAAGTTCCAAGGCCCATTTTTTAATTGGGCCATTTTTTTCTTTGGTGTTTAGTTTTCTAAGTTGTTTGTGCATTATGGATAATAGAGCTCTAACAGATATGTGGTTAGTGCAGATTTTCTCCCTTTCTGTAGGTTGCCTTTGTGCTCGAATTACAATCTCTTTATCTGAACAGAAGCTCTTTAATTTCATAAGATCCCATCTATTGAGTGTTGGTTGCTATTGGATATCCGTTTAGGAACTGTTGGCCTAGTCCAATCAGATACAGGGAGTTCCCTACCCATTCAATTATGTTATGTATTGTCTCTGGCCTTATACTGAGGTCCTTGATACATTTGGAATTAAGTCCTGAATATGGTGACAAATATTTGGTCAAGTTTTAATCTTCTGCATGAGAACAACCAGTTTTAGCCAGCACCATTTGTTGAAGATGCTGTTCTTTTTCCATTGCATGTTTTGGGCCTCTTTGTCAAAGATCAAATAGCTGTAGTTGTGTGGGCTTATATCTGTATCTTTAACCCTTATCCATTGATCTGTAGTATCTATTTTGGAGCCAGTACCAGGCTGTTTTTACAACTATGGATTTGTAGTATAGACTAAGGTTTGGTATGGTGTTACCTCCAGCAGTGTTTTTGTCACTCAGGATTGTTTCTGCTATCCTGGGTCTTTTGTGCCTCCATATGAATTTTGAGACTATTTGATCAACCTGTTCAAAGAATTGCTTTGATTGGTATAGCATTGAATCTGTATATTGCTTTTGGTTGGATGGTCATCTTTATGATATTGTTTCTGCAAATCCAGGAACATGGGAGGTTTTTCCATCTTCTGGTGTCTTCTGCAATTTCTTTCTTTAGGGTTTTAAAGTTTTCATTGCAAAGGTCTTTTACCTCCTTGGTTAGGTTTTTACCAAGGTATTTCATTTTTTTAGGGGCTATAGTAAATGGGATTGTTTCTCTCAGGGCTTTTTCGCTTCTTTCATTCCAGGCACATAGGAAAGCCACTGATTTTTGTACATTTATTTGTATCCTGCCACCCTGCTGAACTTCTGTATTAGTTCCAGGAGCTTCCTGGTGGAGTTTTTAGGATCATTCAGGTATATGATCATGTCATCTGCAAATGGAGATAACTTGACTTCTTCCTTGCCAATTTGAATCCCTTTTATCTCCCTTTCTTTTCTTATGGATTCAGCTAAGACTTCAAGTACAATATTGAATAGAAGTGTTGAAAGTGGACAGCATTGTTTAGTTCCTGATTGAAGCGGGAATGCTTCAAATTTTTCCCCATTGAGTATAAACCTTGCTGTAGGCTGGTTGTATATAGCTTTTATTATATCGATAAAGTTTCCTTCCATTGCAACTGCCTCTAGGGTTTTGATAATTAAAAGCTGTTGGATCATGTCAAAAGCTTTTTCTGAATTTATCGAGAGTATCATGTGGTTTTGGTTTTTTGACTGGTTTATATGGTGAATTACATTTATTGATTTGCTTATGTTGAACCAACCATGTGTGCCTGGGATAAAGCCTACTTGATCCCTGTGAGTGATCTTTTTCATATTTTTTAATCTGATTTGCTAAGACTTTGTTGAGAATCTTTGCATCTGTGTTCATCAAAAAGATTGGCCTATAGTTTTCTTTTTACATGTATCTTTATTAGATTTTGGGATTAAGACGATATTAGCTTCATAGAAAGAATCTGGTAGTTTTCCTTCTTTTGCTATTTGTTGGACCAGTTTAAGGAGTATTGGTGTTATTAACTCCTTAAATGTCTGGTAGAACTCGGCTGAATCCATCTGGTCCAGGACTTTTCTTGGTGGGATGATTTGGGATTTCTTCATCAATTTCCTCATATGTTATAGCACTATTTAAATACTTACTTAGGAATTCATCCATTATTTGTGTTCTCAAATTTCACAGAGTATAAGTTTTTGAAATATGACTTTATAATACTCTGAATTTCTTGGGTATCCATAGTGATAATTCGATTTTCATTTCTATTTTTGTTAATTTGTGTTTTTTTTCTCTCTTATTTTGGTTAATTTAGCTATGGGTGTATCAATCGTACTGATTTTTTCAAAGAACTAGCTTTTTGACTGGTTGATTCTCTGTATCCTTTTCCTAATCTCAATTTCAGATATTTTTCCCCTTATTTTGCTAATCTCCTACCTCCTACTGCTTTTGGGATAAGATAGTTCTAGTGCCTCTACAGCCTTAAGCTGCATTGTTAAATTATTTATTTGTAAAGTTTCAATTTTTTTGATGTAGGCATTAAGATCTATGAACTTAACTCTTAGATCATCTTTCATTGTGTCCCAAAGACTTTGATAAATTGTATTTTCATTATCATTCACTTTCAGGAAGTCTTGAATTTCCTTTTTAATTTCTTCATGAATCCAATTCTCATTCAGCATCATAGTGTCAAGTTTCCAGGAGTTAGTGTATTTTCTCTTGTTTGATGTGTTGTGGATGTCAAGGCTTTAGACCATGGTGGTCTTACAGGGTGCAGACTAGAATTTCAACTTTCTGAATATGTGGAGATTCGTTTTGTGGCCCAATATGTGATCTATTTTGAAAAAAGTTCAGTGTGCTGCTGAGAAAAATGTGTATTCTTTGGTGCGTGGGTGAAAACTTTGATAGAGATCTGTAAGGTCCATTTCTTCAAGGGTTTGACTAAGTTCCAAAGTGTCTCTGTTAAGCTTTTGACCTGTTGATCTATCCCATGCTGAGAGGGAGGTTTTGAAATCCCCAAGAATTATCATTTGGGGGTTGATCTCTCACTTTAGACATTGTAGGGTTTGCTTAATCAGTGTGGAGGGGCCTGTATTAAGTGCATATATGTTATGTGTTGTGAAGTCTTCCTGGCGAATTGTACCCATGACTAAAATGTAGTATCCATCTGTGTCTCTTATGATTTATTTTGGTTTGAAGTCCACTTTGACTGACAGCATAATGGCTACCCCTTCCTGTTTCCTAGTTCCATTAGCATGGAGAATTTTTGACCAGCCTTTTATTTTTAGTATGTGCCTATCTATTGTGGTGAGATGAGTTTCCTGAAGGCAGCAGATTGATGGATTGTGATTTTTAATCCAAGTTTGTAATCTGTATCTCTTGATCAGTGAGTTAATACCATTGACATTTAATGTTATAATGGAAAATTTATTTTTAATTCTGGACAATTTTTATGTTTAGTGGATTTTGTAAGCGTGTTGTTTGACATTTATGTTTTGGTGTTATTATACTTCCCTTCTGTCCTCCTGGATATGCTTGCTTTTTTCTTCAAGCTTGAGTATCATTTCTAGCATTTTTTGAAGGCTGGTTTGGTAGACATGTAAGCCTTCAAGTTGTCTTTGTGCTGGGAAACTTTTCTTTCTCCCTAGATCATGACGGATAGTTTTGCCGGGTATATCAGCCTGTGTTGACATTTTTGTTCATTTAATACTTGAAGTACATCTCTCCAAGCTCTTCTTGCTTTTACTGTTTTGACTGAGCAGTCATTTGTTATTTTAAGATTTACCTTTAAAAGTGACTTGTTTTTTTTTTTTTTTTCTCTTGAAGCTCTCAGCATCTTTTTTTTTTCGTCTTGAATGTGGAGTGTTTTGACTATTATTTGCTGTGGCAAGTTTCTATTTTGGTCATATCTGTTTGGGGTGTGGAATGCCTCTTGTATTTGGATGGGCCTCTCATTCTTAAGTTGAGGGAAGTTTTAATTTATGATAATTAGAAAAATCCTCAGGTGTAGTATTTTGGGATTCTTGCTCTGGTATTCCATGAATGCGCATGTTAAGCTTCTTCAGGGTGTCTGATGTCTCTTGAATATTCCTCTCAAGTATCTTTTTGGCTTTAACAACCTCTTCCATTGAGGTGGTTATGTCTCCCACTTTGTCTTCAAGGTCTGAAATTCTGTTTTCTGATTCGTTAGTTCTGCTGATAAGACTCTCTGTTGAGTTTTGGGTTGAAGATAACTTGTCTTTTAGTTCGATTTTAAACTCTGCCTGAGACTATTTTAACTTCTCTCTGTCTTTTTTGTTTCTTGAACTGTTTTTCTCAACTCCTCCAAGTGTCTGTTGTGTTCCTTTTCTTTTCTTTTTTTTTGTGTTCTTTTTATTTTGTGTGTTCCTTTTCAAAGTGGTTGATGTGGTTGTTTAACTCCTCCCAGATTTCCTCTTTCATATTGATCATGGTAATGATCAGGCTTTGAAACTCATTATCTTGGGTCTGGCTTTTTTGGCTATTATCTGTGAATTTGCTCTGGTCAGAATCCATCATTATGGGGTTAATTCTTTTGGTGGGAGTTTTGTCTTCTTGGATTTTGTTTCTCATGAATATACACTTTGAGTTGGGCATTGTTGTTTTGTCTCTTAAAGCCTTTCAGTTTCTGTGTGTTTTTGACTGAACTAACTGATTTAGTTGGTATTATTACTCTCGAGGAGTTATTACTAGTGCTTGCCTTGGAGTTGGGTACGTTTGTCTGTTGTTATTATAATTTCCTAGATGAGGCTATTAAGCTGTTAGTACATCAGTTAAGTCAGGTTAAGTAGACAGGGGGTGAATATTACTATGCTAGTGCACTTTTATGATTTAGTATCTTGGTGATATGTGAAAGTGAGTGATATAATCCTTGGAGTTTCATGTATTTTTGGGGTGGCTGTATGGAAAAATTAATCTACAGTGATTAATACTAGAAAGGAACAGTATGGTAAAAAAAAGTTTTACTTATCTTTGTGCTGGATGTGAAGGATCTCTCCCATATGATAGGATGATTTTTAGAGGGCTTCAGATGTATGGCCTTTGTCCCTTAGAGCTTTGCTTAAGTTTCCTTTGGACTCTGTTGAATTCTGAGTAGAAGCGTGTCCTCCGTGGTCCACGACGAAGGTCCCAGGTGGCCCAGAGAGGCAGAGGGGCTGATGGAGATGGCAGAACTCTTAACCTGGGACTGGGACTTGGCTTAGTGTCCCACCCAAGCTCCAGGGATGGAGGACAGTGAGCAAGTCCTGTCTGGACTGTCCGGCAGGCTGGCAGGAGGAACAAAGGGGCTGAGACCCGAGGCATGGCCCAGGCAAACCAGAGGCAGCCTGGGTATTGCTCAGGCTGGCTCTTAGGAGGAGCTGAAACAAGGGCGACCTGAGGGCTGGTGGAACTCACCTGAGATGGAGGACCACGAGCAAGTCCTGTCATGGTTGGGCGGGCAGGCGAGCAGGAGGAACAAAAGGAGACTGTGTTACTTTCACAACAGACTTTGTATTTCCTGAATTCTGGAAAGTGATAGTCACAGATCAAATTGTTTAAAAGTTAATATCTGGTACAGAAGTTATTTCTGACTTGTGAATGGTTGTCTCATTACCAAGGAAGGGACATTCCCTTTTGGGAGTTCTTAATATCCTTAATAAGAGACTTTATAAATACCATAAAGGAAAGTCTTAGGATCATTTTATTACAGCAAATCTGTTCAGCTGAGGGGAGGAAAACGACAAAAACATTTGTGCTTTTGAGATAATGTTATATTATTTTTATACTGTAGTGTAAGAATATTTCTTGTAGGACAAAATGCCTTTTTATCAAAGTTTTCACTTGGTTGGATATCAGGAAAATTCCAGTGAGAAAGCAATTTTTGATATATTAGAATAAAATAAAAAATATTCCCCACATATTGTGGTTCCACTCAAAATAATATGCAAAATATAAACCTCTACTCTTATTGTATATGAAGAAGAACATTTAAGGAAGTAATTAAGCTTAAATAAGACAAAAAATATGCCCTTTATTTGACGTACTAGTATCCTTGTAAGAAGAGGAAGAGACACTAGAAATGAGTGGTCTCTCTTATTGTGAATGAATGCTCCTGTACAAAAGCATAAAAAAGTAACATTCTCTCAAAAGTGTAAGCATCTTGACAGTAAATATTTTGTCATAGTTAATATATAAAAGTTTCACAATAATTTAAATGGAAGTCTATGAAGACTATGTTATAAACATTGTTATTTGAGATTAGAAACAGACAAGTTTAATAAATCTCCATAAAGACCATGTTGCAAAATTGAAATATTCCAACATACTGTGACAATGAAGGAAACCAACAAAAAATTCTAAAATAAAAATGTATTATGTTGAACATAATTGTACTTTCAGCTCGGGCTTCTGAAGACATAAATTTTAAAAAGCTTTAAAATTTGCCATACATCACTTCTGTTTTAAAAGTAAAATTGTTGATCATTGAGAAACAAATGTAATTGTAGTTAAGTTTTTTACCATCATTATCACATTATCATATTTATTGACTATTCTAATGTATAAAGCACCATGTTTGACATTTTATATCACATTTCTAGAATCCCAAAACAATGGACTATGGCAGAGTCAACCCAGCATTTTTGTCCATTTTGACTATCAAATTAGATCAAACATATTCTGTTTCATAGATTGCCACACAAGCAATCATTAAGATATTCATATATTCTGTTTCATAGATTGCCACACAAGCAATCATTAAGATATTCTAAAGTATTAAATTGACCATGCCAAAGCCAATTGATTGGTTTTATATAGACCTGAGTATAGTGAAGTAGAATATTTGATCTTAAAGTAATTACTTTCCAAACCACAAGTCATTGTAATAGAACAAAATCAAATTGATGAAACATAATGGCATTCCATGTTTCTAACTCCAGTTAAATACTTTGTGAATTAGAGTGAAGTATTGTACTTATCATAAAGTTCAGACAGAATGGCCAAGTGTTAAAGATATACAGAAAAAGTGACTTAAGAAGCTTGAGCTACAGTAAAATTTGCTTATAAGTATGGTTGGAGAAATAGTTTTGAGATGGAAGTTGGAAAATATAAATGCATATTTACCACTTGACTATTATATACCAAGAGGTTACTGTATACTAGGTACTATATAATGAATGAACACCACCTGCTACTTAGAAATTGCAATAAGAGACCTTGTGTTGCTTGATTTCTCAATTACTGTTTTGTAGTATATGAGGTGAAAGTTGCAAAACATAAAGGCATATTTACCATTTAACTATTACATAGTGAGAGGTTACTATATACTAGGTACTATGTAACAAATTACCACAACTTTGTACTTGAAACCTGTGGTAAGAAACCTTATGTCACTTGATTTCTCAATAACTGTTTTGCAATACCTACAATCAATAGATTTTAAATATCTCCTTCACTGTGTTATTGGAAGAACCATAATATATCTGGTATATAAGTGAAAGATAAAGCATGCTTTCTGATTCTTTTTCTTTTTTTTATTTCAGCTCATACAAACTTATTAGGTACACCAGTTCCCTCCCTCCCTCCTCATCCACCTGTACCCCCATCTCCCCCTCCCCACCCCTCTCCCTCCCCATCCCACAGTGCCTCCCACCCCAATTCCCAGAGAGTCCTTTCTTGTGCATGTCTGATTTTCCTCTGGGCCCTCCTCTCCGATGACGTACAAGGACCCAGTGGCCTTTCCCTGAACCCTTTCCCAGTGTTCCCCTTAGGTATAGGAACACTGCTGTGGCTGTCAATCCCTTGCCTCCAAGGATCTTGGTGCCTTTAGCAGATACTAGACATTGTGAGGTCAACAGTGTGTTGGACAATGCGCAGGGCATGCAAAGTCCAATTATGATTGCTTCAGCCCTAACTAGTATAGAGTATCTTACGTATCATTGCTCCTCCCATCCTTTTGCTCTTACACTCTTACCACCCCCTCTTCCGCAAATTTCCCTGCACTTCAAGATGGGGAGAGACTAAGCTGGCCTAGTTCTAGGTGGTGGATATCGAGTCTCTGAAGTTCTGGATTGTGGTTTGTTGATTTTCTTTTGCAGTTTTTCTGCTCCTGCAATGCCCTTCACTCCATCCTGGTGGGCATTGTATGTTACCCCCTGGCCAGAGACAAAAAGCTGTTAGAGTCTTGTGATAAAAGCACATTCAAAGGTAGATGTAATAAAAGTGGGAAACCACAGTAAGGGAGGGGTCTATCACCCATTTGCAAAATGGTTGCTTTTTATCTGCCAGACTATATGCCCTCCTCTTCTGGTGAGATCACACCCCCTCAGTAGTAAATGATTAGGAACAAAAGTCTGTGAACTTAATCAGATGTCTCATTACATATTTGGGTCCTTGGTGGAGGCCTAATTTCCCTGGTGTAACATGGTCCCTTCTCTCCTTGATTCTGGTGTGGCCCTCCTACCCCATCCCTCCTGTTCATAATCCTTGGAATTACTGTCTGTAGGGGGGCTGGGTGAGTTTGGTACTAGGAGCCACCTATTAGGGAGTACATACGGCACTTAATTTTCTGGGTCTGGGATACTTCACTTAATATAATTGTTTCTAATGACATCCACTTCCTGGAAAATTCCAGTAATTCATCATTTTTGATGGCTGAGTAGTACTCCATAGTATAGATGTACCACAGTTTCCTTATCCACATGTCAACTGTTGGACATTTGGGTTGATTCCATGTCTTTGCTGTTGTAAACAGTGCTGCTATGAACATGGTCGTGCTTATGCTATCGAGGTGAACCTCTGCTGTATGGGGGGTTATACCCAAAAGTGGAATCGCAGGGTCATATGGCATTTCAATCTTTAATTTCGTTAAGAATCTCCAGACGGCTCACCAGAGTGGCTGTATGAGCCTGCACTCCCACCAGCAATGTAGGAGAGTTCCCCTCTCTCCACATCCTCTCCAGCATTTGTTGTTGTTTGTGTTGTGGATTTTTGCCATCCTGAACGGGGTGAGATGATATCTCAGGTAAGTTTTGATTTGCATTTCCCTGATGGCTAAGGAAATGGAGCATTTTTAAAGATATTTGTTAGACATTTTAATTTCATCCCTGGTAAAGTTTCTTTAAAGTTTCAGGGCCCATTTTTTAATTGGGCCATTGGTTTCCTTGGTGTTTAGTTTTCTAAGTTCTTTGTGCACTCTGGACAGCAGAGTTCTATCAGATGTGTGGTTAGTGAAGATTTTCTCCCATTCTGTGGGTTGCCTTTGAGCTCGCGTTATAATCTCTTTATCTGAACAGAAGCTCTTTAGTTTCAGAAGATCTCAACTGTTGAGAGTTGGTAGCAATGACTGTGCCATTGGATGTCTGTTTAGGAAATGTTGGCCTAGCCCAATCAGCTCGAGGGAGTTCCCTATCCTTTGAACTATGCTTTTTATAGTCTTTGGCCTGATATCAAGGTCCTTGATCCATTTGGAATTAAGTCTTGTACATGGTGACAAGTACGGGTCCAGATTTAATCTTCTGCATGTGGTGATCCAGTTTTGCCAGCACCATTTGTTGAACATGCTGTTCTTTTTCCATTGGATTCTTTGGGCCCCTTTGTCAAAGACCAAATGGCTGTAACTTTGTGGGCTTATATCTGGATCTTTAATCCTTATCCATTGCTCTGTGTGTCTATTTTGGAGCCAGTACCAGGCTGTCTTTATAACTATGGATTTGTAGTATAGAATAAGGTTTGGTATGGCAATACCTCCAGCTGTGTTTTTGTTACTCAGGATTATCTTTGCTATCCTGGGTCTTTTGTGCCTCAATATGAACTTTGAGATTGTTTGGTCAAACTCTTTGAAGAATTGCTTTGGGATTTTGATTGGTATAGCATTGAATCTGTATATTGCCTTTGGTAGGATGGTCATTTTTATGATGTTGATTCTGCCAATCCAGGAACATGGAAGGTCTTTCCACCTTCTGGTGTCTTCTACTATTTCTTTCTTTAGGGTTTTAAAGTTTTCATTGTAAAGTTCTTTTACCTCCTTAGTTAGGTTTATACCAAGGTATTTCATTTTTTTAGGGGCTATAGTAAATGGGATGGTTTCTCTCAAGGCTTTTTCACTTCTTTCATTCTGGGCATATAGGAAGGCCTCTGATTTTTGCACATTTATTTTGTATCCTGCCACCCTGCTGAACTTCTGTATTAGTTCCAGGAGCTTCCTGGTGGAGTTTTTGGGATCCCTCAGGTATAAGATCATGTCATCTGCAAATAGAGATAGCTTGACTTCTTCCTTGCCGATTGCAATCGCTCTTATGTCCCTTTCTTGTCTTATGGCTTCAGCTAAGACTTCAAGTACAATATTGAATAGAAGTGGTGAGAGTGGACAGCCTTGTCTAGATCCTGATCAAAGTGGGAATGCTTCTAATTGTTCCCCATTGAGCATAATCCTTGCTGTGGGCTTGTTGTATATAGCTTTTATTATATTGATAAAGGTTCCTTCCATTCCTACTGTCTCTAGCGTTTTGATCATAAAAGGCTGTTGGATCTTGTCAAAAGCTTTTTCTGCATCTATTGAGAGTATAATGTGATCTTGGACTTTGGTCTGGTTCACATGATGAATTACATTTATTGATTTGCGTATGTTGAACCAACCTTGTGTGCCGGGGATGAAGCCTACTTGGTCCCCGTGAATGATCTTTTTAATATGTTTTTGTATCCGATTTGCTAAGACCTTGTTGAGAATCTTTGCGTCTGTGTTCATCAGGGAGATCGGCGTATAGTTTTCTTTTTTAAGTGAATCTTTATTAGGTTTTGGGGTTAAAACAATATTAGCTTCATAGAAGGAATTTGGTAGTGTTCCTTCCTTTGCTATTTAAGGGAACAGTTTAAGGAGTATTGGTGTTATTAACTCCTTAAATGTCTTGTAGAACTCTGTGCTGAATCCAGGACATTTTTTGTTGAGAAGATTCAAGATTACTTCCTCAATTTCCTTATATGTTATAGGATTATTTAAATAATTCACAACTTCCTGATTCAATTTAGGTAAGTTGTGTTTACTTAGAAATTCATCCATCTCTTTTGTGTTGTCAAACTTCACAGAGTACAAGTTTTTGAAATATGATGTTGTAATTTTCTGGATTTCTTGGGTATCAGTAGTGATAACTCCATATTCATTCCTAATTTTGTTAATTTGGGTTTTCTCTCTAGTACTTTTGGTTAATTTAGCTAGGGGTTTATCAATCTTATTGATTTTTTCAAAGAACCAGCTTTTTGACTGGTTGATTTTTTCTATCATTTTCTTAATCTCGATTTCAGATATTTCTCCCCTTATTTTGCTAATCTCCTCTCTTCTACTACTTTTGGGATCAGATTGCTCTAGTTTCTCTAAAGCTTTAAGCTGCATTGTTAAGTTGTTTATTTCTGATGTTTCCATTTTTTTGATGTAGGCATTAAGAGCTATGAACTTACCTCTTAGAAGAGCTTTCATTGTGTCCCAGAGATTTTGGTAAGTTGTATTTTCGTTATAATTCACTTTCAGGAAATCTTGAATTTCCTTTTTAATTTCTTCCTGAATCCAGTTCTCATTCAGCATCATAGTGTTAAGTTTCTAGGAGTTAGTGTATTTTCTCTTGTTTGATGTGTTGTGGACGTCCAGCTTTAGGCCGTGGTGGTCTGATAGGGCACAGGTTAGAATTTCAACTTTCTTGTATATGTGTAGATTCATTTTGTGGCCCAATATGTGATCTATTTTGGAGTAAGTTCTGTGTGCTGCTGAGAAAAATGTGTATTCTTTGGTGCGTGGGTGAAAAGTTCGATAGAGATCTGTAAGGTCCATTTCTTTCAGGGTTTGATTAAGTTCCAAAGTGTCTCTGTTAAGCTTTTGACCTGTTGATCTATCCCATGTTGAGAGGGTGGTGTTGAATTCCCCAAGAATTATCGTTTGGGGGTGATTTCTCGCTTTAGACACTGTAGGGTTTTCTTAATGAATGTGGTGGGGCCCGTATTGGGTGCATATATGTTCAGGATTGTGAAGTCTTCCTGGTGAATTGTACCTGTGACTAAAATGTAGTATCCATCTGTGTCTCTTATAATTTTGTTTGGTTTGAAGTCCACTTTGTCTGATAGCATAATGGCTACCCCTTCCTGTTTTCTGCTTCCATTTGCTTGTAGAATTGTTGACCAGCCTTTTATTTTTATATCGTGCCTATCTTTTGTGGTGAGATGGGTTTCCTGCAGGCAGCAGATTGATGGATTGTGATTTTTAATCCAAGTTTGTAATCTGTGTCTCTTGATCGGTGAATTAATTCTATTAACATTTAGTGTTATAATGGAGAAACTATTGTTAATTCCAGACATTTATTATGTTTAGTAGCTTTTATAAGTATATTGCTTCGCTTTTAATGGTGTTATATTTGCCTTCTGTTCTCCTGGATATGCCTGTTTTTTTCTTCACACTTGAGTATCATTTCTAGCATTTTTTGAAGGCCTGATTTGGTGGACATGTATCCCTTCAAGTTGTCTTTGTGCTGGAAAATTTTTCTTTTTCCCTCGATCATGACTGATATTTTTTCAGGATAAATCAGCCTAGGTTGACATTTTTGCTCATTCAATACTTGAAGTATGTCTCTCCATGCTCTTCTTGCTTTTACTGTTTCGACTGAGAAGTCATTTGTTATTTTAATAGGTTTACCTTTAAAAGTGACTTGTTTTTTCTCCCTTGAAGCTCTCAGCACCAGTTCTTTATCTTGAATGTGGAGTGTTTTAACTATTATTTGCCGTGGCGTGCTTCTGTTTTGGTCGTATCTGTTTGGGTTGCAGAATGCCTCTTGTATATGGATGGGCCTCTCTTTTTTTAGATGAGGAACGTTTTCCTTGATGATCATTTGATAAATTTCCTCAGGGGTGGTGTTTTGAGATTCTTGCTCTGGTATTCCATGAATACGCATGTTAGGATTTTTCAGGGTGTCCCATATCTCTTGGATATTTCTCTCAAGTATCTTTTTGGCTTTAACAACCTCTTCCATTGAGCTGGTTAGTACTCCCACTTTATCAAGGTCTGAAATTCTGTTTTCTGCTTCGTTAGTTCTGTTTTTAAAACTCTCTGTGGCGTTCTGGGTTGAAGTTAACTTGTCTTGTAACTCAGTTTTAAACTCTGCTTGAGTTTGTTTTAACTGCTCTATGCCAGTTTTTGTTTCTTGCACTGTTTTTCTCAACTCCTCCAAGTGTCTGTTGTGTTCCTCTTCAAAGCGATTGATTTGATTATGTAATTCCTCCCGGATTTCCTCTTTCATAGTATTGAACATGGTAATGATCATATTTTGAAAGTCTTTATCCTGGGTGAGGCTTTCTTGGCCTTTTTTAGCGGGTTTGTTCTGTTTGGAGTCTAACACTATGCGATTAATTTCTTCAGTGGGAAATTTGTTTACTTGAGTGTTGCTTCTCATGGATTTGCACTTTGACTTTGGCATTGTCATTTTAACTCTTAAGATCTTTCAATTTCACTAAAGTGAATTATTTGGCCTGGGGTCCTGGTGGGCAGGCGCGGGCAGAGACTTATCTAGGTCACAGGGTGAGGCCTGGCTGGACCGCGCCCACCTCCCGACAGGCGGAGCGGGGTGGGGTGTAAAGGGAGGATGGGGGCATTGGCGTGGAGCTATTTAACCGGAGGGCAGCTGGGGCGGGGCCCTGGCGCAGGGGGAGGCCCTCCTCGTCCCTCGGCCTGGCGCGCGGGGCTCCACCTGGATGGTGGGAGTCGGAGCCTGGTCCCTGTGGGCTGACCTGGGGTCCTGGTGGGCGGTGCGCGGGGCGGAGACTTACCTAGGGCGCGGGGTGAGGCCCGGCTGGACCGCGTGCGTGTCCTGACCAGCAGAGCGGGGTGGGGTGTAAAGGTCTGATTATTTTTCAATGAAGAAACATACATTTCCAAAATTCAAGAATCAACCAGTCAATAATTTGGTATAATTTCTTCTGATAATTTCTATTACCATTTAAATATATTAGGAGATATATTCTGGAAATTTATTTCTCCCTAAAATTTTCAAAACAGTATTATTTCAAGTACCAAAAATGATGGCTGACCACAATTTCTGCCAATTTATGCAATATTTACTCCTATATATTGACATGTTTTAATTTGTTTGCAATTTGAATATCATTACTATCAAATCTGAATATAATCATGATTTCTTAGGATACATTCTTAGAAATTGAATTGGTTAGGTTCTCTATCTTTTTAGAAACTCTTTTTTATGTTCTCAATCATGTTTATTTTCCTTTTGTTATTTCTTTGAATATAATATGATTGGCCATTTTTAAGTTTTCTTTCTATTTTACTAACTTACTCTTATTAAATGCCATTAGTAGATGTTTGATCATGTTGAGAGTAATTTTGTGATCTTTATTTTTCCCTTTTTTCATTACTTCTTTGGGATTTGAGGTCTAGTGCTATATTATTGTTTTCCCCTCTTTTTTTTTATCAGCGACAGACTTTCAGTAGAATATTTGCAATATTGAACTTAAAATTGGATGTGGTAGTTTTATAGGATATCTTTATCTATTTGAAGTACAAAATTCTTCTTCACTACTTTTACTGTTGAGTACAAAATCTTAGCAGATTTTACTTTTTTCTAATTGTAACTTTTTCCCTGTAATCTTTTCTAATTGTAACTTTTTCCCTTTATCTATTTGAAGTACAAAATTCTTCTTCACTACTTTTACTGTTGAGTACAAAATCTTAGCAGATTTTACTTTTTTCTAATTGTAACTTTTTCCCTGAATAAAGCAATTTTTGTTTCTTTGCTGACATTTAGGGCTTATTTTTTTTAACATTTTTTATTATCTCCGCTCATGCAAACTTAATAGGCACAAATTTTTATCACCTTCCCTTCTTTCTTATTGCATCTGTGTTTTATTAACCTGTTTTTCTATAACCTCTCTGAGAAGAAATTGCTTGAGTTCTATAAGTGAATGAGATCAACTCACATTGGTCTTTTCTTGCCTGGATTATTTAACTCAAGTGCCTTCTTTTAGACAGTTCAATGGTGTTTCTCATAAGAAGATTTCATTCTTCATGGCCAATTATATTCCACTGTGCATTTAGAATATTTCTTTTTCTATTCAACTATTGATGAGCATCAAGGTTTAAACCATATTTTCCCTATCATGAAGAATGTTAGAAGAAAAATGGGAATTAAGATATGTGTCACACATTCTTTTTACATATTTTAGATATGTAATAATAATGGAACTGCTAAATCACATAATAGTTCTATTTTGAAAAATTTATTCATTGTCAAGCTAGTGATGTGTTGCTGTGGTAGAGATCAAACCTAAGATGTGGATACAGAAAGACTTATATGGTATTGAGTGACTCATCTTAAATTTTAATGGTTTAAGAAACACTATCTCTATATTAACTACCTCATCCCTGTATTTCAGTGTTTTTAGAAAGGTATGCATTTTCATAGTGTCTATACTAATTTAAATAATGTGAATTTCCTACACTCTACATTCTTATCATCCTTTTTTCCACATTTTATTTTGTTACTAATCATACAAATTCAATAGGTACTGCTGCCCTCCTAATTGCCCTTCCCCACCCCCATCATTCACCTATTGCAGTCTTCCCTCTTACCCCTTTGTTTCACCCACCTCCCTATTTCCCCTCTCCCAGTGCCTCCCTTTTCCTGCCACCCTTACCTAGGAGCAACCTTTATGTGGGTGTCAAACCTCCCTATGAGTCCTACACCCTAGTGAGTGTTCAGGACTCAGTGGCATAGCCTGGAGCTCCTTCTTGGGCTCCCCGTTAGCATGGAACTCTATTATGTCTGTTTAATTGGTTGCCTCTAAGGATCCCAGAGCCTGAAGCTTTCTCTCCTGTGATCCATGACAGATTTGGGGAGAGGGCATTGACATGTCAGCCATTGTGCAGGTCAGGCAAATTCCAATTCTGGCTGCATCAACCCTAGTTTGTATGGAATATCTTGCATATTCTTGTTCTTCCCCATCTTTAGAGTATTAGGATCTTGCCTTCCTCTCTTCCGCAAGGTTCCCTGAGTTTTAGGATGGGGAGAGATTTGGTTAGTCTTGTTCCAGGTGAATAATGTAGGGTCTTCGGTGTTCTGAATTATGGTTTGTTGTTGCTTTCAGTTTTGCTTTTCCTACACCTCCCTTAGCTGCATCCTTATTGGTATCAAAGGTTACCTCCTAGCCAAAGATAAAAGACTATTTAAATGAAGATCTTAATATAAGAGGGATTCAAAGGTAGTTGGAAGAAAAGGAGTAGGATACAGCAGTGTGTGTGGGGAGGTATCAGCGTCCCATTTGCTGGATTTTTACTATCTTCCAGTCCCTATGCCATCCCTGATTGGTGGGTTCAAACCTGTTCAGTCCCAAGTGAACAGGAAGTATAGTAAGAGTGAGCTGCACCAGATGCTTCCTTAATTACATCCAATATCTGATCATGGCCTGTTTTCTCTATTGAAGCATATTCACATATCTCCTTTCCTTTGAGGTGCTTATTCACTTTCCCTCCTGCTTATAATCTTTTACAATTAGGGTGGGTATTACAGAGATTTATCTTTGAATATGTCATTAAGTGGGTTTAGAACTAGGATCCACTTTTTAGGGAGTACATATGGCATTTAACTGTTTGTGTCTGGGATACTATACTAATTTTTTTTCTAATTCCATCCATTTCCTGGCAAATTTTGTTAATTCATCTTTTTTGATGGCCGAGTAGTATTCCATTGCATAAATGTACCACATTTTCATTATTCTTTTGTCAACTGTTGGGGATTTGGGTTGATTCCATGACTTTGCTATTGTAAACAGTGCTGCAATGAACATGGTTGTGCTTGTGTAACAGTAGTGAATTTCTACCTTATGGGGTATTATGCCCAGTAGTGGTAAAGCAGGGTCATATGGCATTTTAATCCTTAACTTTTTATAAGCCTGCATTCCAACCAGCAATGTATGAGTTCCCTTCTCTCCACATCCTTTCTAGAATTTGGTATTGTTTGTATTATGGACTTTTGCCATGCTAACCAGTATGAGATGATATATCAGGGTAGTTTTGATTTGCAATTACATAAGGACTAAGGATGCAGAATTTTTTTTTAAACGTTTTTTAAACATTTCGATTTTGTCCTTGGAAAAGTTTCTTTTGAGTTCTGAGGCGCATTTTCTTTTTTTTAATCTATTTATTTTTCCCGAATCATATAAGCTTAATAGGTACCCTAGTCTGCTCCCTCCCTCAACTCCTTCCCAGTATACCTTGCACCCTTTCCAGCTTTTCCTCTTTCTTTAAACCCCTCCCTCTCCTTCTCCCAGTGCCCCCCCTGCCCTCCTCACATTCCCTGGAGCATCTTTCTGTGTGAATGCCAAACTTTCCTCTCTTTCACTCTACTGAGGTGTAAATACTTAGTAGCATTGCCCAGAGACCTTTCTTGGTCTCCCCTTTAGTATGGGAACACTATTATGACTGTTAATCCCTTGCTGAGACCCATTTTCTAATTGGGCCATTTATCTTCTTGGTGTTTAGATTTTTAACTTCTTTGTGCACTCTGGATAATAAAGCTCTATATGTGGATAGTGAAGATTTTCTCCCATTCTGTGGTTTGCATTTTTGCTTGGTTTACGATACCTTTATCTGAACAGAAGTTCTTTAATTTCATAAAATCCCATTTTTTGCGTGTTGGTTTTAGTGACTGTGCTATTTCTGTTTAGGAACTGTTGGTCTAGCACAATCAGTTTGACAGAGTGCCCTATGATTTCAACTAGTTTTTCAGAGTCTCTGGTCTAATGTTAAGATGCTTGATTCATTTGGAATTAATTTTTGTGCACATGACAAGTACAGGTCCAGTTTTAATCTTCTGCATGAAGATACCCAGTTTTGCCAGCACCATTTTTTGAAGATGCTGTTCTTTTTCTGTTGAATTTTTTTGTGTCCCTTTGTCAAAGATCAAATGACTATAATAGTGTGAGCTTATATTTGGGTTTTTAACCCTTATGCATTGATCTACATGTCTGTTTTGGAGTCAGTACCAGGCTGTTTTTATTACTATGGATTTATAGTATAGATAAAGGTTTAGTAGTTGATACCTCCAGCAGTGTTTTTGTTATTCAGGATTTTTTTTTTTTTTTGCTATCCTGGTCTTTTTGCACTTCCATATGAATTTTGAGATTGTTTGGTTAATTTCTCTAAAGAAGTGCTTGGAGCATTGAATCTGTATATTGCATGGTAGGATGGTCATTTTTAGGATATTGATTCTTCCAATCCAGGAGCACGGAAGGTCTTTCCACCTTCCAGTGTCTTCTGCAATTTCTTTCTTTAGGGTTTTAAAGTTTTCATTATAAAGGTCTCTCACTTCTTTGGTTAGTTTTACACTAAGGTATTTATTTTTTTAGGGGTTATAATAAGTGGCATTGTTTCTCTTAGCACTTCTTCACTTTTTCATCCTTGGTATACAAGAAGACCACTGATTTTTGCGCATTTATTTTATAACCTGGCACTCTGCTGAACTTATTTGTTAATTCCAGGAGTTTCCTGGTGGAGTTTTTAGGATCATTCAGGTATATAATCATGTCATCTGCAAATATATATATCTTGACTTCTTCCTTTTTGATTTGAATCCCTTTTATCTTCCTGTCTTGTGTTCTGGCTCTAGCTAACACTTCAAGTAAAATATTAATAGAAATGGTGAGAGTGAACAGCCTTGTGTAATTCCTGATTGAAGCGGCAATGCTTCAAGTTTTTCCCCATTGCATATAATGCTTGATGTTGGCTTGTTGAATACAGATTTTATTGTGTTGACAAAAGTTCCTTCCATTCCATAATGTCTAGGGTTTTGATAATAAAAGAATGTTGGGTCTCATCAAAACTTTTTCTGTATCTATCAAGAGAATCATGATTTTTGGACTTTGGCTTGGTTTATATGATGGATTACATTTATTGATTTCCATATGTTGAACCAACCTTATGTGCCTTGCATAAAACCTACTTGGTCATAGTGAATGATATTTTTGATATGTTTTTGAACCCGACATGCTAAGATTTTGTTGAAAATCTTTACACATGTGTTCATCAAAGATGTTGGCCTATAGTTTTTTTTTTTTTAAATGTATCTTTATTAGGTTTGGAGATTAGTATGATATTAGCTTCATTGAAAGAATTTGGAAGTGTTCCTTCCTTCACTATTTGAAAGTATTCTTTCCTTTGCTACTTTATGGAATAGTTTAAGAAGTAGTGATGTTAGATGTTCTTTAAATGCCTGGTAGAATTCTGTGCTTAATCCATCTGGTCCAGGACATTATTATATGGGAAGATTGGAGATTACTTCATCAAATTCCTCTTTTGTTATATGACTGTTTAAATAATTTAAAATTTCCTAATTCAATTTACATAAGTTGTGTTTAATCAGAAATTCATTCAATTCTTTGAGGTTATCAAATGTCATGAAGTATGAGTTTTTCAAATACGACCTTATAATTATCTGAATTTTGTGGATATCAGTAGTGATAACTCCATTTTCATATCTAATTTTGTTAATTTGGGTTTTCTCTCTCTTGATTTTGATAGAGGTCTATCAATCTAATTGATTTTTTCAATGAACCAGCTTTTTGTCTGTTTGATTCTTTGTATCATTTTACTATTTTCTTTGGTTTGAGCTCCACATTTGAAGATACCATATTTGCTACACCTGTATGTTTCCTGGTTCCATTGGCTTGAAGAATTTTTGACAAACTTTTTGCTTTTAGAATATGCCTATCTTTTTTGGTGAGATATGTTTCCTGAAGGCAGCAGATGGATGTGTTTTGATTTCTATTCCATCTTTGCAATCTGTGTCTTTTGATTGGTGAGTTATTTCAATTGACATTTAGGGTTATAATGTGGAAATTACTTTTAATTCCTGACTTTGTTTTATGTTTATTGGCTTTCATAAGTGTATTATTTAGCTTGTAGATACCACACAATTTAGGGCTGAAGCAATTATAACAGGACTCTGCATGATCTGCGCAATGACCAACATATCATTGACTCCTCAAAGTCTAACATGGACTAAAAGCACTAGAATCCTTAGAAACAAGGGATTAACAACCACAATAGTGTTCCTATACTTAAGAGGAACACAAGAAAGTGTTCAAAGAAATGCCACTGAGTCCTTACACCTCATCAGAGAGGAGGACCCAGAGGAAAATTTGACATACACATTAAAGGATGCTCCAGGGTTGGGGGAGGGGCACTGGGAGAAAGAGAGGGAGGGGGGAAAGGAAGGTGAAAGGAGGGAGGGAGCAGGAAGATTCAGGGAGGGAGGGGACCGGGTTACCTATTATAAATACAAAAAAGTGTATTTTTTTAAAAAAATTATTATTTATTCAATTGTGCATTGTTGTTGTTGTTGCTGTTGTCAGTGTGTGTTTGTGTGTGTGTGTGTGTGTGTGTGTGTGTGTGTGTGTGTGTGTGTGTGTAGAACCACGGTCGAATTTGGGAACCACCATGGACCGTCTCTACCTCCTCGTTTACTCTGCCTGGGGATTCGCAGGCTCCGCCCTACCAGGACCAGAAATGCAGGCCGCCCCCGCTTCCGCCCGGCATCTATACGTGTGTCTAGGCTCCAAACTCAGGAACCCCTGAGCCATCTCTCCAGTCCCCCAAAAGTGTATTATTTAGCTTGTAGATTGTGGTCGTATTTATATTTCCCTTCTATTCTCTTGGATATGCTTGTTAATTTCTTCAAGATTGAGTATCTTTTCTAACACTTTTTTTATAATACATTTTTATTATTATTTCAGCTCATACAAACTTAATAGGTACACCAGTTCCCTCCCTCCCTCCTCCTCCTCCCCCCCCCCGAACCCCTGCTCCCCCTCCCCTCACCCTCCCTCCCCATCCCCCCATGCCTCCCGCCCCAATTCCCAGAGTCCTTTCTTGTGCATGCCTGACTCTCCTCTGGGCCCTCCTCTCTGATGACGTACAAGGACCCAGTCACATTTCCCTGAACCTTTTCCTATGTTCCCCTTAAGCATAGGCCATTTTTTAAGGCCTGGTTTAGTGGTCATGTAAGCCTTCAAGTTGTCTTTACTTGGAAAATTTTTCTTTCCATCAAATAACATAGTAAGGAATACTACCTAATTCCTTCTATGAAGCGAATATCGTCTTCATACCAAAACCTAACAAAGATTCACTTAAAAAAGAAAACTATAGGCCAATCTCTCTGATGAACACAGGTGCAAAAGTTCTCAACAAAGTCTTAGTAAATTGGATTCAAAAACATATCAAAAAGATCATCCACAGGGATAAATAGGCTTTATTTCAGGCACGCAAGGTTGGCTCAACATATGCAAACTAATAAATGTAATTCATCATATAAACCAGTCCAAAGTCCAAGACCAAATTATACGCTCGATAGATGCAGAAAAGGCATTTGACAAGATCCAACAGCCTTTTTTGATCAAAATGCTAGAGACAGTTGGAATGGAAGGAACCTTTATCAATATAGTCAAACCTGTACACAACAAGTACACAGCAAGGATTATACTCAATTGGGAAAAACTTGAAGCATTCCCAGTTCGATCAGGAACTAGACAAGGCTCCCCACTCTCACCACTTCTATTCAGTATTGTACTTGAAGTCTTAGCTGAAGCCACAAGACAAGAAAGGGACATAAAAGGGATTCAAATCAGCAAGGAAGAAGTCAAGCTATCCCTATTTGCAGATGACATGATGTTATACCTGAGTGATCCCAAAAACTCCACCAGGAAGCTCCTGGAACTAATACAGAAGCTTAGCAGGGTGGCAGGATACAAAATAAATGTACAAAAATCAGTGGCCTTCCTATATGCCCAGAATGAAAGAAGTGAAAAAGCCTTGAGAGAATTAAACCCATTTATTATACCCCCTAAAAAAATAAAATACCTTGGTATAAAGACACCAGAAGGTGGAAAGACATCCCATGTTTCTGGATTGGCAGAATCAACATCATCATAAAAATGACCATCCTCTCAAAGGTAATATACAGATTCAATGCTATACCAATTAAAATCCCATAGCAATTCCTTAAAGAGGTTGACCAAATAGTTTCAAAATTCATATGGAAGAACAAAAGACCCAGGATAGCAAAGACAATCCTGAGTAACAAAAACACTGCTAGAGGTATCACCATACCAAACCTTAGTCTATACTATAAATCCATAGTTATAAAAACAGCCGGGTTCTGACTCCAAAATAGACACACAGATCAATGGATGAGGGTTGAAGACTCAGTTATAAGCCCACACAACTACAACCACTTGATCTTTGACAAAGGGGCATAGAAAATCCAATGGAAAAAGAACAGCATCTTCAACAAATGGTGCTGACAAAACTGGATATCCATATTGAGAATATTAAAACTGGACCTGTACTTGTCACCATGTAGAAGAATTAATTCCAAATGGATCAAGGACCTTGATATCAGGCCAGAGACTATAAAAACCATAGTTGAAAGGGTAGGAAACTCCCTCGAGCAGATTGGGCTAGGCCAACAGTTCCTAAACAGATATCCAATAGCACAGTCAGCAACCAAATCTCAATAGATGGGATCTTGTGAAATTAAAGAGTTTCTGTTCAGATAAAGAGATTATAACATGAGCACAAAGTCCACCCACAGAATGGAGAAAATCTTCACTAACCACATATCTGATAGAGCTCTATTATCTAGAGTGCACAAAGAACTTAGAAAACTAAACACCAAGGAAACAAATAGCCCAATTAAAAAATGGGCCCTGGAACATAAAATAAACTTACTAGAGATGAAATTGAAATGTCTACCAAATGTCTTAAAAAATGCTCCACATCCTTAGCCATCAGGTAAATGAAAATCAAAACTTCCCTGAGATATCATCTCACTCCGGTCAGAATGGCAAAAATCCACAATACAACAACACCAAATGCTGGAGAGGATGTGGAGAGAAGGGAACTTTCCTACATTGCTGGTGGGAATGCAGGCTTATACAGCCACTTTGGTGAGCCGTCTGGAGATTCTTAAATAAATTAAAAATTGAAATGCCATATGACCCTGCTATTCCACTTTTGGAAAAAAACCCCATACAGCAGAGGTTCACCTCGATAGCACAAGCACGACCATGTTCATAGCAGCACTGTTTACAATAGCAAAGTCATGGAATCAACCCAAATATCCAATAGTTTATGAGTGGATAAGGAAAATGTGTACATCTATACAATGGAGTACTACTCGGCCATCAAAAATGATGAATTACTTGAATTTGCCGGGAAATGGATGTCATTAGAAACAATTATATTAATTGAAGTATCCCAGTCCCAGAAAATTAAGCGCCCTTGTACTCACTAATTGGTGGCTTCTAGTACCAAACCAACCTAGAGACACTCAAGGATAAATCTCTGTAATACCTACAGTAATTGCAAGTATTATGAACAGGAAGGATGGAGTAGAAGGGCCACATCAGAAACAAGGGGAGAAGGGACCATGTTACAGCACAGAAAATAGGTCACCATCAAGGACTACAAGTGAGTAATGAGACATCTTGTTAAGTTCACAGACTTTTATTCCTGATCATTTACAACTGATGGGTTATGATCTCTCCAGAAGGGGAGGGCATATAGTCTGGCAGATAAAAAGTAACCATTTTGCAAATGGGTGATTGACCCCTCCCTCACTGCGATTTCCCACTTTTATTACATCTACCTTTGAATATACTCTTATAACAAGACTCTAGTTTAACAGCTTTTTATCTCTGGCCAGGGGGTGACATCCAATACCCATCAGGATGGAGTGAAGGGCATTGCAGGAGCAGCAAAACCGCAAAAGAAAATCAACAAACCATAATCCAGAACTTCAGAGACTCTATATCAACCACCTAGAACTAGGCCAGCCTAATCTCTCCCCATCCTGAAGCTCAGGGAAATTTGTGGAAGAGGGGGTGGTAAGAGTGTAAGAGCACAAGGATGGGAGGAGCAATGATATGCAAGATACTCCACACAATTTAGGGCTGAATCAATCATAATTGGAGTTTGCATGCCCTGTGCAATGTCCCACACACTATTGACCCCACAAAGTCTAGCATTTGCTAAAGGCACTAATATCCTTGGAGGCAAGGGATTGACAGCCACAGTAGTGTTTCTAAGCTTAAGGTGAACACAGGAAAGTTTTCTGGGAAATGCCACTTGGTCCTTGCACCTCATCGCAGAGGAGGACCCAGAGGAGAGTCTGGCATGCACATTAAAGGATGCTCCAGGAATGGGAGGGGGAGGAACTGGCAGATGTAGAGGGTGAGGGGAGTGGAGGGGAGGATAGGGCGGTGGGAGGTTGGAGGGAGGGAGGAGACTGGTGTACCTGTTAATTTTGTATGAGTGAAAATAAAAAAATAAAAGAATGCAACACAGTTCTAATTCTAAACAAATCACTTTTAGATTACATTTCATAAATAACAAAACATTCTTTTGCAGTTTTGCTGCTCCTGCAATGCCCTTCACTTCATCCTGCTGGACACTTTGGACTTTGCATGCGTGGCGCAATGTCCAACACATTATTAACCTCACAAGGTCTAGCATCTGCTAAAGGCACAAAGATCCTTAGAGGCAAGGAATTGACAGCCACAGTAGTGTTCCTATGCTTAAGGGGAACACGGGAAAGGGTTCAGGGAAATGCCACTGGGTCCTTGTACCTCATCGGAGAGGCGGGCCCAGAGGAGAGTCAGGCATGCACAATAAAGGACTCTCTGGGACTTGGGGCGGGAGGCAATGGGGCATGGGGAGAGAGGGTTGAGGGGAGGGGGAGCAGAGGGTTTGCGTGGAGGAGGAGGGAGGGAAGGAACTGGTGTACCTATTAAGTGTTTATGAGCGGAAATAATAATAAAAAATGTATTGAAAAAATAAAGCTGAGTCATGTGACCTTCAAAAAAATTAGAGCAAGACATAAATATGATGTCTACGTATATAAGACAGAATCAAAGCTTATTTTTTATGCTTTGATTGTCTTCTCAGTGATTTAATCCTAGTATTTTTTGACTTAGATTGTAATAAGCATTCCATCATGACAAGGTACATTCCTACTGAAATTTTCTTCACTGATTGACCTGATGGAACAAAAATATTGAGTCCATAAAAAGGAAGTTTTACTTTGTTTCACCTGAAAATCATAATAATAAAGCAAAACAAAAATATAGAAATTTTGATCTAAGTATTTCACTTATTTTACTTTATTTATTTTCTAAAGAGAACACTGAACACAATTTAGTAAAGAAATAATGTGAATATGCATGCATGAACTTGTATGTACACTAATAATATTTTTCAGTTTCTATTTATGTTTTTGATTTTAATGTACCAAATCTTTAGTTAACTAATGATATCAATCTCATTTCATACATTTCCTTTGATGCCATGTATTAGAAATAATATTGTCATCAATTTTTACTTCTCTAATTTGTGAGTCTTAATTTTCAAATTCATTCCATGTTCAAGGACACTATAAACAGCCATTTGCTTCCCAGATATAAATATCACCATCCAGAGGTTATGTGCACAGAGCCATGATCAGAGGGTTATGCATTAATTTTGTTCAAATAATGACATTGCACTTTCAATCAAAGCTATTCTGGTGAAGCCAAAGTATTGAAATTTTCCAAAACCAACAAATAAGTGTGCAATCTGTTAGCTCTATAAACAAGACTTGCCAGAGTTCAAAGTTGAATGACACTAGCAATGATTAGTATAATTTCTCAGCAATAGTCAAAAAAAAAAAAAGCCATTGCAGTCACTATATCCAAAGTATCTTTCGGAAGACTCCACTTTACACAAAGTTGCTGAAGAACAGAACTCATCAATGGCTGACACGAAAGCTGGGCCACTGATGTTGATTTTCTCTACCTCTGTCAAACACATATTGTTAAATATCCACAGAATGTTGATAAAGTAAGATACTTGATCCTATAGCATCTAAACAGATACAATGTATGGCATAAGCTATTAGAAAAGATTATGAAAAGGCTATTGAGTCATAAAGTGTTCATTGATAAGAAATAGATGCTCAAATTAGAGAGAGAATTTCTAGAAGGTTTATGCAATTCTAGCCCATAACTTTTATAAAGGTCTCAAACTTCTATTGAAAGAACAAAAAAATGAAATTTCTCATTAATTTATTTAAGAATCATAACTCTATATGAAAACACAAAATACTAACTATCATCACATAGGTTGAATGACACACAGAGTGAAAAAATATATATTGCAGTGATTAAAATCACTTTGAACTGCATCTCAGATCTTCCCTTCATCGACTTTAGGCAAGCCATTTAAAATTTCCAGACATTATTTTCTGCACTTTTAAAGTAGGCATGGCAATATTTATCTCAAAGACAGTTGATGAAGATAAAATAAAATTGCATATATATCTGCCATTTGCTAAACCCTCAAAATTTCCAGTTAGGAGTATTGATGATGATATTGCTAGCAGTAAAAGAGTTGTTCTTCATATTCTATGACTTCCCCCAATAATGTGTGGTAATCAATCTTCTGTCTCTTGAAGATGACTGAGAGGGAATTTTCCTTCTGTAATAGAATATTGTGGGAATGCTGCTATGTGGTTTCCGAAGACATAGGGTACTAACAGAAATTCTGCATGGATTCTTCCCATGTGTTTTTTTGTCTTTCTGTCTCTACAACTGCTAGAAATATGAAGGATACTACAGGTGATTTGGTGTTTAAACCTCTGTAAACTGAAAACAAGCTGAACAGAGAAGAGTTGTTCTTATTGAGTCCTGACCAAATTACAAAATTGAGACGTTACCAAAATCTGACATAAATACCACTTCTAACTCCAATTAAGGTACATATCATTGTCTCTACCACAGCAAATATTAGCCTATAAATAAATAGCTCACCAAACAGATTGTTAACCATGAATTTATTAAGATAAAGATAAATGTGATCAGTGTCCCACTTTATAGAACTGTGACATTCACTTCTTGGCTAATTTATACAAAAAGTCACCCAAGTAGAAAGTAATGGATTATGAACAAGAGAGATGGGGTAGGAGGGCCACACCAGAAACAAGGAGAGAGGGGACCATGTTACAGCAGAGAAAATAGGCCTCCATCAAGGTCTGCAAGTAAGTAATGAGAAACCTGGTTAGGTTCACAGACGTTCTTTCCTGATCTCACCAAAAGGGGAGGGCATACAGTCTAGCAGATAAAAAGTAATCATTTTGCAAATGGGTGATGAACCCCTCCCTCACTGAGGTTTCCTACTTTTATTACATCTATCCTTGAATGTGCTATTATAACAAGACTCCGGTTTAACAGCTTTTTGTCTCTGGCCAGGGGGTGACATACAGTGCCCAGCAGGATGGAGTGAAGGGCATTGCAGGAGCAGCAAAACTGCAAAAGAAAATCAACAAACCACAATCCAGAACTTCAGAGACTCTATATCAATCACATAGAACTAGGCCAGCCTAATCTCTCCCCATCCTGGAGCTCAGGGACATTTGCGGAAGAGGGGGCGGTAAGATTGTAAGAGCAAAAGGATGGGAGGAGCAACGATTTGCAAGATTCTCAACAATAGCTGGGGCCAAAGCAATCATAATGGGACTTTGCATGCCCTGCGCAATGTCCAGCGCACTGTTGCCCTGATAAAGTCTAGCATCTCTTTTTTTAATTATTATTATTATTTATTCAACTGTGTGCATATGCGTGTGTATGTGCACGTGTGCGCGTGTCTGTGTGTGTGTGTGTCTGTGTATATGTAGAACCAGGGACGAATTCGCGAACCACCATGGACGCCTCCACCTCCTTCTGCCCCAGGATTCACAGGCTCCGCCCTACCAAGACCAGAAGTGCAGGCCGCCCCTGCTTCCGCCTGGCCTCTATACGTGGGATCTGGGATCTGAACTCAGGACCTTTCGCCTGCAAGGCAGAAGCTTAACCCCTGAGCCACCTCTCCAGCCCAAGTCTAGCATCTTTTAAGGGCACCGAGATCCCTGGAGGCAAGGGATTGACAGCCATAGTAGTGCTCCTATGCTTAAGGGGAACAAGAGAAAGGGCTTATGGAAATGCTACTGGGTCCTTATATGTCATCGGAGAGGAGGACCCAGTGGAGAGTCAGGCGTACACAATAAAGGACTCTCTGGGAATTGGGGGGGAGGCACTGGGGGATGGGGAAGGAGAGGAAGGGGAACAGGGGGTTCGGGGGAAGAGGGGGGAGGGAGGGAACTGTTAAAAAATTTTAAAATGTATAATTACATTTTTAATAAAAAAAAAAGAAAATAATGTAGTCAAACTATTTCTGACATGGACCCTGACCCAGGCAGGCTCCCTGTTCCTCAGGTAAGGTTCCTAGACCACACCTCAGGCCCCAGGTGTTCTGTGTGCCCCAGGAGTAGCCACGCTGCCTTTTTGGCACTAGGAAAAGCCCCTAGGCCACACCTCAGGTCCCAAATGATCTGTACACTCCACAAGCCACTCTGCCTTTCTACCCTGGACCTGGAATAAGGAGGAATCCCTGCTACTCAGAATTCAACAGAGACCCGAGAAAACCCAAGCAAAGCTCTAGGGGACAAACACCATTCATCTGAAGTCCTCTAAAATCATCCCATCACAGAGGACAGAATCTTCACATCCAGCTCTAAGATAAGTAAACCCTTTATACCATCCTGTTCCTATCAAATTAGTTATTCATAGTTTAACATTTCCATATAGCAACCCAAAAACACATATAAATTCAGGGACTATACCACTTACATATCACCAAGAGCGTACACCTAAAAAGTGCATTTCCATACTAATCTTCATTCCCTGTCTACAAAACTTGACTTAATTGATGCACTAACAGTCCAATATCTTCATCTAGGAAATAACACCAACACCAGACAAGCATACTCCACCCCAAGACAAATACTAGCAATAACTGCTCAAGTGTAGTAATACTGTCTAATTCAATTCAGTAAAAATCACACAGAAACAAAAACAAGGTCATAAGAGATAAAACAAAAATGCCCAGCTCACAGCACAAATCCATAAGAAACAAAAACAAAGACAACAAATCTTCTACCAAAGGAATGAGCTCCTTAATGATGGAAATCAACCAGAACAAACTCACAGAAAATAGCAAAGAAAGCCATACCCAAGATAATGATTCTCAAAGCCTGACCTTTACTATGATCACAACAATGGAAGACAAATCCGGGAGGAATTAAATAAATGCATCAACTACCTTGAATAAGAACAAAACAGACACTTGGAGGAGATGAGAAAAGCAGCTGAAGAAGCAAAAATAGGCACACAACAGTTAAAACAATCTCAAGAAAAGTTTAAACTTGAATTAAAAGATAAGCTATCTTCAACACAGAACTCAACAGAGAGTCTTATCAGCAAAACTAATAAGGCAGAAAATAGAATATCTGATTGTGAAAACAAAATCAAACACCTAACCAGTTCAATGAAAGAGGTTGTTAAAATAAAAAAGATACTTTAGAGGACTATTCAAGAGTTTTGGGACACATTGAAGAAGCCTAACATGTGCATTCATGGAATACCAGAACAATAATACCAAAATACCACACCAAAGGAAAATTTTTCAAATTATTGTAAGGGAAAACTTTCCACAACTAAAGAAGGTGAGGCCCATCAAAATACAAGAGTCATTACAGACCCCAAACAGATATGACCAAAACAGAAACTCACCATGACAAATAATAGTCAAAACACTACACATACAAGAAAAGGAGAATGTCTCCCTTTCCCCACCCCGCTCCGCCTGTCGCGACACGCGCGCGGTCCAGCCAGGCCTCACCCGTGCTACCTAGGTAAGCTCGGCCCACGCCCACCCATCAGAACACCAGGTCAGCCCAAAGGGAACCAGCTCCTACCCCACCAACCAGCCGGAGCCACACGCAAGGCCGAGGGATGAGGAGGACCTCCCCCTGCGCCTGGGCCCTATCCCAGCTCCCCCTCCAGTTAAATAGCTCCAGGCCGATGCCCCCATCCTCCCTTCCCCACTCCGCTCCACCGGCTGGGACACACGCACGGTCCAGCCTTGCCTCATCTGCGACATAAGTAAGCTCCGTCCCTGCCCACCCCCAGAACCCCAGGCCAAATAATTCAGTTTAGTGAAATTGAAAGAACTTAAGAGTTAAAACGACAATGCCAAAGTCAAAGTGAAAATCCATGAGAAGCAACACTCAAGTAAACAAATGTCCCACTGAAGAAATTAATCCCATAATGTTAGACTCTAAATAGAACAAACACACGGAAAATGGCCAAGAAAGCCTCACTCAGGATACCGACTTTCAAAATATGATCATTACCATGTTCAATACTATGAAAGAGGAAATCCGGGAGGAATTACATAATCAAATCAATCGCTTTGAAGAGGAACACAACAGACATGTGGAGGAGTTGAGAAAAACAGTGCAAGAAACAAATAGTGACATAGAGCAGTTAAAACAGACTCAAGCAGAGTTTAAAACTGAGCTACAAGACAAATTAACTTCAACCCAGAACGCCACAGACAGTCTTATCAACAGAACTAACGAAGCAGAAAACAGAATTTCAGACCTTGAAGATAAAGTGGGAGTGCTAACCAGCTCAATGGAAGAGGTTGGTAAAGCCAAAAATATACTTGAGAGAAATATCCAAGAGATATGGGACACCCTGAAGAAGCCTAACATGCGTATTCATGGAATGCCAGAGCAAGAATCTCAAAATACCACCCCTGAGGAAATTTTTCAAACGATCATCAAGGAAAACGTTCCTCATCTAAAAAAAGAGAGGACCATTCATATACAAGAGGCATTCCGCACCCCAAACAGATATGACCAAAACAGAAGCTCGCCACTGCAAATAATAGTCAGAACACTCCACATTCAAGATAAAGAACTGCTGCTGAGAGTTTCAAGGGAGAAAAAACAAGTCACTTTTAAAGGTAAACCTATTAAAATAACAAATGACTTCTCAATGGAAATACTAAAAGCAAGAAGAGCTTGGAGAGACATACTTCAAGTATTGAATGAGCAAAAATGTCAACCCAGGTGGATTTACCCTGCAAAACTATCAGTCATGAGCGAGGGAGAAAGAAAAACTTTCCAGCACAAAGACAACTTGAAGGGATACATGTCCACCAAACCAGGCCTTCAAAAAATGCTAGAAATGATACTCATGCGCGAAAAAAAAAAACAGGCATATCCAGGAGAACAGAAGGCAAATATAACACCATTAAAAGCGAAGCAATATACTTATAAAAGCTACTAAACATAATAAATGTTTGGAATTAACAATAGTTTCTCCATTATAACACTAAATGTTAATAGAATTAATTCACCGATCAAGAGACACAGACTACAAACTTGGATTAAAAATCACAATCCATCAATTCGCTGCCTGCAGGAAACCCATCTCACCACAAAAGATAGGCATGATATAAAAATAAAAGGCTGGTCAACAATTCTACAAGCAAATGGAAGCAGAAAAAAGGCAGGGGTAGCCATTATGCTATCAGACAAAGTGGACTTCAAACCATAGAAAATTATAAGAGACACGGATGGATACTACATTTTAGTCACAGGTACAATTCACCAGGAAGACTTCACAATACTGAACATATATGCACCCAATACAGGCCCCTCCACATTCAATAAGAAAACCCTACAGCGTCTAAAGCAAGAAATCAGCCCCCAAACGATAATTCTTGGGGACTTCAACACTGCCCTCTCAATATGGGATAGATCAACAGGTCAAAAGTTTAACAGAGACACTTTGGACCTTAATCAAACCCTGAAAGAAATGGACCTTACAGATCTCTATCGAACTTTTCACCCACGTACCAAAGAATACACATTTTTCTCAGCAGCACACGGAACTTTCTCCAAAATAGATCACATATTGGGCCACAAAACGAATCTACACATATGCAAAAGAGTTGAAATTCTAACCTGTGCCCTATCAGACCACCACGCCCTAAACCTGGACATCCACAACACATCAAACAAGAGAAAATACACTAACTCCTGGAAACTTAACAATATGATGCTGAATGAGAACTGGATTCAGGAAGAAATTAAAAAGGAAATTCAAGATTTCCTGAAAGTGAACGATAATGAAAATACAACTTACCAAAATCTCTGGGACACAATGAAAGCTGTTCTAAGAGGTAAGTTCATAGCTCTTAATGCCTACATCAAAAAAATGGAAACATCAGAAATAAACAACTTAACAATACAGGTTAGAGCTTTAGAAAAACTAGAGCAATCTGATCCCAAAAGTATTAGAAGAGAGAAGATTAGCAAAATAAGGGGAGAAATATCTGAAATCGAGATTAAGAAAATGATAGAAAAAATCAACCAGTCAAAAAGCTGGTTCTTTGAAAAAATCAATAAGATTGATACACCCCTAGCTAAATTAACCAAAAGCAAGGGAAAGAAAACCCAAATTAACAAAATTAGAAATGAACATGGAGTTATCACTACTGATACCCAAGAAATCCAGAGAATTATAACATCATATTTCAAAAACTTGTACTCTGTGAAGTTTGATAACACAAAAGAGATGGATGAATTTCTAAGTAAACACAACTTACCTAAATTGAATCAGGAAGTTATGAATTATTTAAATAGTCCTATAACATATAAGGAAATTGAAGAAGTAATCTCGAATCTTCCAACCAAAAAATGTCCTGGGCCAGATGGATTCAGCACAGAATTATACCACATATTTAAGGAGTTAATAACACCAGTACTCCTTAAACTGTTCCAACAAATAGCAAAGGAAGGAACACTACCAAATTCCTTCTATGAAGCTAATATCGTTTTAATCCCAAAACCTACTAAAGACTCACTTAAAAAAGAAAACTATAGGCCGATCTCTCTGATGAACACAGATGCAAAGATTATCAACAACGTCCTAGCAAATCAGATTCAAAAACATATCAAAAAATCATTCACAGGGACCAAGTAGGCTTCATCCCCGGCACACAAGGTTGGTTCAATATACGCAAATCAATAAATGTAATTCATCATGTAAACCAGTCCAAAGTCCAAGACCACATGATACTCTCGATAGAAGCAAAAAAAGCCTTTGAAAAGATCCAACAGCCTTTTATGATCAAAATGCTAGAGACTGTAGGAATAAAAGGAACCTTCATTAATATAATAAAAGCTGTATACAACAAGCCCACAGCAAGGATTATGCTCAATGAGCAACAATTGGAAGCATTCCCACTTCGATCAGGAACTAGACAACGCTGTCCACTCTCACCACTCCTATTCAATATTGAACCTGTATTCTTAGCTGAAGCCATAAGACAAGAAATGGACATAAGAGGGATTCAAATTGGCAAGGAAGAAGTCAAGCTATCCTTATTTGCAGATGACATGATCTTATACCTGAGTGATCCCAAAAACTCCACCAGGAAGCTCCTGGAACTAATTGAGAAGTTCAGCAGGGTGGCAGGATACAAAATAAATGTGCAAAAATCAGAGGCCTTCCTATATGCCCAGAATGAAAGAAGTGAAAAAGCCTTGAGAGAAACAATCCCATTTACTATAGCCCCTGAAAAAATGAAATACCTTGGTATAAACCTAACCAAGGAGGTAAAAGACCTTTACAATGAAAACTTTAAAACGCTAAAGAAAGAAATAGTAGAAGGCACCAGAAGTTGGAAAGACCTCCCATGTTCCTGGATTGGTAGAATCAACATTGTAAAAAGGACCATCCTACCAAAGGCAATATACAAATTCAATGCTATACCAATTAAAATCCCAAAGCAATTCTTTAAAGAAGTTGACCAAATAATCTCAAAATTCATATGGTGGCACAAAAGACCCAGGATAGGAAAGACAATCCTGAGTAACAAAAACACTGCTGGAGGTATTACCATACCAAACCTTAATCTATACTACAAATCCATAGTTATAAAAACTGCCTGGTACTGGCTCCAAAATAGACACACAGATCACTGGATAAGGGTTGAAGACCCAGATATAAGCCCACAAAAGTACAGCCATTTGGTCTTTGACAAAGGGGCCCAAAGAATCCAATAGAAAAAGAACAGCATCTTCAACAAATGGTGCTGGCAAAACTGGATCTCCACATGCAGAAGATTAAAGCTGGACCCATACTTGTCACCATGTACAAGACTTAATTCCAAATGGATCAAGGACCTTGATACAAGGCCAGAGACTATAAAAACCATAGTTGAAAGGATAGGGAACTCCCTCGAGCTGATTGGGCTAGGCCAACATTTCCTAAACAGACATCCAATGGCACAGTCACTGCTACCAACTCTCAACAGTTGGGATCTTGTGAAATTAAAGAGCTTCTGTTCAGATAAAGAGATTGTAACACGAAGTCATAGGCAACCCACAGAATGGGAGAAATTCTTCACTAACCACATATCTGAAAAATGGGCCCTGAAACTTAAAAGAAATTTTACCAGGGATGAAATTAAAATGTCTAACTAATGTCTTAAAAAATGCTCCACTTCTTTAGCCATCAGGGAAATGCAAATTAAATCTTCCCTGAAATATCATCTCACCCCAGTCAGGATGGCAAAAATCCACAACACAAACAACAACAAATGCTGGAGAGGATGTGGAGAGAGGGGAACTCTCCTACATTGCTGGTAGGAGTGCAGGTTCATACAGCCACTCTGGCGAACCGTCTGGAGATTCTTAAAGAAATTAAAGATTGAAATGCCATATGACCCTGCTATTCCACTTTTGGGTATAACCCCCCATACAGCAGAGGTTCACCTCGATAGCACAAGCACGACCATGTTCATAGCAGCACTGTTTACAATAACAAAGACATGGAATCAACCCAAATGTCCAACAGTTGACGAGTGGATAAGGAAACTGTGTTACATCTATACAATGGAGTACTACTCGGCCATCAAAAATGATGAATTACTGGAATTTGCCAGGAAATGGATGTCATTAGAAACAATTATATTAAGTGAAGTATCCCAGACCCAGAAAATTAAGCGCCGTATGTACTCCCTAATAGGTGGCTCCTAATACCTAACCCACCCAGCCCATCTTGAGACACTCATAGGTAAATCTATGTATTACCTACAGTAATTGCAAGGATTATGAACAGAAGGGATGGGGATGGAGGGCCACAGCAGAAACAAGGAGAGAAGTGACCAGGTTATAGTAGAGAAAATAGGCCTCCATCAAGGACTGCAAGAAAGTAATGTGACACCTAGTTAAGTTCACAATTCGTTCCTGATCATTTACAACTAAGGGGGTATGAACTCACCAGAAGGGGAGGGCATATAGTCCGGCAGATTAAAAAGTAACCATTTTGCAAATGGGTGATTGACCCCTCCCATTGCCAAATGCCATATGACCCTGTGATTCCACTTTTGGGTATAAGTACTACATCTACCCTTGAGTGTGCTCTTATAATAAGACTCCAGTTTAACAGCTTTCTGTCTCTGGCCAGGGGGTGACATACAATGCCCATCACGATGGAGTGAAGGGCATTGCAGGAGCAACAAAACTGCAAAAGAAAATCAACGAACCACAATCCAGAACTTCAGAGATTCTATATCAACCACCTAGAACTAGGCCAGACTAATCTCTCCCTATCCTGAAGCTCAGGGACATTTGCGGAAGAGGGGGCAGTAAGAGTGTAAGAGCAAAAGGATGGGAGAAGCAATGATTTGCAAGGTCCTCTACACAAGTTAGGGCCGAAGTAATCATAATTGGATGTTGCATGCCCGACCTCTCAATGTCTATCATCTGCTAAAGGCACCAAGATCCTTGGAGGCAAGGGATTGACAGCCACAGTAGTGTTCCTGTGCTTAAGGGGAACACAGGAAAGGGTTCAGGGAAATGCAACTGGGTCCTTGTATGTCATCGGAGAGGAGAGCCCATAGGAGAGTCAGGGATGCACAAGAAAGGACTCTGGGAATTGGGGCGGGAAGCACGGGGGGATGGGGCGGGAGGGGTGAGGGGAGGGAGAGCATGGGGTTCGGGGGGAGGAGGAGGGAGGGAGGGAACTGGTGTACCTATTAAGTTTGTATGAGCTGAAATAATAATAAAAAATGTATTAAAATAAAAAAATAGAAAAGGAGAATGTGCTGAGAGCTTCAAGAGAAAAAAAACCAAGAGATTTTAAAGGTAAACCTATTAAAATAACAATGATTTTTCAATGGAAACAGTAAGAGCCAGAGGAGCATGGAGAGATGTATTTCAAGCAGTGAATAAGCACAAATGTCAACCCAGGCTGATATACCCAGCAAAACTATCAGTGATGATCAAATGTGAAAGAATAATTTTCCACCATAAAGACAATTTGGAGGCTTAAATAACGATAAAACAGGCCTGCTAAATTTGCTAGAGAAGATACTCAAGCTTGAAGAAAAGAACAAGCATATCCAGGAAAACAGAAGGGAAGTATAATACCACTAACTCTATGCTAAATAATACATTTTTGAAAGCCACTAAACAATAAAGTCAGAAATTACAATAAATTTCTGCATTATAAATGTCGATGGTATTAACTCACTAATCAAAAGACACAGGTTTTGAACAAGAATTAGAAATTACCAAACATCCATCTGCTTCCTTCAGGATACACATCTCACCACAAAAGATAGACATACATGTTCTAAAATAAAAGGCTGTCAAAACTTCTTCAAGCTAGTGGAACCAGGAAACAAGCAGGGATAGCAATTATGCTATCTGACAAAGTGGACTTCAAACCAAAAATAAAAAAAAAAAACTTGTAAGAGATAGAGAGGGGTACATTTTAGTCACAAGTACAATTCAACAGGAAGACTTCACAATACTGAACATATATGTACCTAATATGGGCTCCTCCACATTAAAGAAGCAAACTCTAAAATGTACAAAAAAAGAAATCAATCCCAAAACATAATACTCAGGGATTTCAATACTGTACTCTCAACCTGGGATAGATCAACAGGCCAAAAAGTTAACAGAGACTCATTTGAATGAAATCAAACCCTTACTTAAATGGACCTTGCAGATCTCTATTGAACTTTCCATCCAAGCACCAAAGAATATACATTTTTCTCTGCATCCCACAGAACTTTCTCCAAAATAGACCACACATTGGGCCACAAAATGAATCTCCACATATACAGAAAAGCTGAAATTATAGCCTATACCCAATCAGACCACAATGGTCTAAAGCCTAACATCCATAACACAACAAAAAGTAGAAAATACACTGACTCTTGGAAACTAAACACTATGATGCTAAATGAGAATTGGGTTCAGAAGAAATTAAAAAAAAATTCAAGAATTCCTAGAAGTGAGCGATAATAAAAATACAACATATCAAAATCTCTGGGACACAATGATAGCTGTCCTAAGAGGTAAATATATAGCTATTAATGCCTATATCAAAAAACAGAAACATCACAAGTAAATAACATAATAATGCAGCTTAAATCTTTAGGAACACAAGAGCAATCCAATCCCAAAACAGTAGAGGAGAAGAAATGAGTAAAATCAGGGGAGAAATATTCAAAATTGAGATAAGGAAAACAGTACAAAGAATGAGTCAGACGTAAAGATGGTTCTTTGAAAAAATCTATAAGATTGATACACACCTAAATTAAACAAATTCAAGATAGAGAAAACTCTAACAAAATTAGAAATGAAAATGGAGTTATCACAACTGATACCCAAGAAATTCAGAGAATTATAAGGTCATATTTCAAAAACTTATACTCCATGAAATTTGATAACACAGAAGAAATGGATCAATTCCTGAGTTAGTAAATCTTACTTAAATTGAATCAAGAAATTTTGGATTATTGAAATAGTTCTATAACATATGAGGAAATGGATAAAGTAATTTGAATCGTCATACCAAAAAATGTCCTGTACCAGATGGATTTGGCACAGATTCCACTGACATTTAAGGAACAACTAACAGCAATACTCCTAAAAGTGTTCCATAAAATTGAGGAGGAAGAAACACTTCCAAAATCTTTCCATGAAGCTGATACCATACTAGTCCCAAAACCTAATAAAGATACACTTAAGAAAGAAAACTGAAGAGCAATCTTTTTGATGAACACATGCAAAAATTCTCAACAAAATCTTAACAAATTGGATTCACAAACATAGCAAAGAGATCATTCACTGTGATCAAGTAGGCTTTATCCAAGGCACACAAGTTTGTTTCAACATACATAAATCAATAAATTTAATCCATCATATAAACCAATCCATCATATAAACCAATCCAAAGTCCGAGACCCTTGATAGATGCAGAAAAAGCTTTTTACAAGATCCAACATCCTTTTATGATCAAAACCCTAGAGACAGTTGGAATGGAAGGAACATTAGTCAATATAATAAAAGCTGTATGCAACAAGCCAACATCAAGCATTATACTCAATGGGGAAAAACTTGAAGCATTTCCACTTTGATCAGGAACTAGACAAGGCTGTCCACTCTCACCACTTCTATTCAATATTGTACTTGAAGTCTTAGATAGAGCCATAACAAAAGAGAGGGAGATAAAATCAATTCAAGTTGGCAAGGAAGAGATTAAGATATCTGTATTTGAAGATGACATGATTTTATACCCAAGTGATCCTAAAAACTCTACAAGGAAACTCCTGGAACTAATTCAGAAGGGTGGCAGTGTACAAAATAAACATGCAAAAATCAGTGACCTTCCTACACATCAAAGAAGAAAGTGAAAAAGTCTTAAGAGAAATAATCCCATTTGTGATAGCCCCCCCAAAATTGAAATACCTTGGTGTATGAGGGAACCTCAGGCTAGGTGACCTCAATAATCTGGCAAGCTTAGACAAAGATGTTTTGATGGAGGAAGTCAGGAGGGCTTACCTCAGGATGTTTTGAAGAAGTTTCGCTACATACAGCCTGCATTCTTGCTTGATCTTTAAGATGATTTTGTTGCCCGTTTCCCACCCTGGAATTCCCCTTGTGGTTTCTGCTTTTATAACATGGCTATGGACTTGCAATAAATGAGTTCCTGTTAGACTAAACTCCCTGTCACATCTGATTGTCCTCAAGAAGTAGGGCTGGAGAATGGTTGAGCAGCACACTCACCTTTCCCCGATCCCCCTTGTGGAGGACCCATGGAACCAGCCTGCAGGTTGGAGCTGCAATCCCCGGGGACCCCCACAAGTGTAAATCTAACTACAGAAGTGAGAGACATTTAAAATGAAAACTTTAAGAAGAAATTTCAGAAGACAACAGAATGTGAAAAGATTTCCCATGTTTCTGGATAGGCAGAATCAACATCATAAAAATGACCTTCCTACCACAAGCAATATACAGATTCAATGCTGTACCAATCAAAATCCCCAAGCAATTCTTAAAATAAATTGAACAAACAATCACAAAATTCATATGGAAGCACAAAAGGCCGAGGATAGCAAAAACAATACTGAGTAATAAAAACACTACTGGAGGCAGCACTAAACCAAACCTTAATCTATTTTACAAATCTATAGTAATAAAAACAGCCTGGTACTGGCTCCAAAATAGAAATGTAGACTAATGGGTAAGGGTTGAAGACCCAGGTATAAGCCCACACAATTGCAGATATTTGATCTTTGACAAAGGGATCCAAAAAACTCAATGGAAAAAGAACAGCATCTTTCATAAATGGTGCTGGTAAAAGTGGATATCCAAATGCAGAAGATTAAAATTGGACCTGTACTTGTCACTACACACAAAACTTAATTCCAAATGAATAAAGGACCTTAATATTGAGCTAGATTTTATTAAAAAAAGCCCTAGTTGAAATGGTAAGCAACTTGGTCAAAATGATTGGGCTAGGCCAACGATTCCTAAACTGAAAGCCAATAGCACAGTCACTAGAACCAACATTCAACAAATAGGATCTTATGACATTAATGAGCTTCTGTCAGATAAAGAGATTGTAAATCCAGCAAAAAGGCAACCCACAGAATGTGAGAAAATCTTCACTAACCACATATCTGATAGAGCTCTATTATCCAGATTGCATAAAGAACTTAAAAAACTAAACAACAAGGAGATAAATGGCCCAATTAAAAAATGGGCCTGGGAACTAAAAGAAACTTTTCAAGGGATAAAATCAAAATATCTACCAAATATCTTAAAAAATGCTCCAAATCCTAAGCCATCAGGGAAAGGAAAATCAAAACTTCCCTTAGATATTATCTCACCCTGGTCAGGATGACAAAAGTCCACAATACAAACATCACCAAATTCTGGAAAGGATGTGGCGAGAAGTGAGCTCATGCATTGCTGGTGGGAATGAAGGCTTATACAACCACTCTGGTGGTCAATTTGGCAAAAAAAAAAATCAACAAACCATAATTCAGAACATCAGAGACTCTATATCAACCACCTGGAATTAGGCCAGCCTAATCTCTCCCCATCCTGAAACTCAGGGAAATTTGTGGAAAAGGGGGCAGTAAGATTGTAAGAGCACAAGGATGGGAGGAGTAATGATATGCAAGATACTTCACACAAGTTAGGGCTAAAGCAATCATAACAGGACTTTCCATGACCTGCGCAATGTCCAACACATTATTGACCCTTCAAAGTCTAGCATGGACTAAAGGCACTAGGATTCTTGGAAGCTAGGGATTGGCAGCCACAGTAGTGTTCCTATGCTTAAGGGGAACACAAGAAAGGGCTTGGGGAAATATCCAAATGCAGAAGATTAAAATTGGGCCTGTACTTGTCACTACACACAAAAATTAATTCCAAATGGATAAAGGACCTTAATATTAAGCCAGATTTTATTTAAGAAAAACCTAGTTGAAATGGTAAGCAACTTGGTCAAAATGTTTGGGGATTGCAGCTAGCAATAGCAATGGCAATAACAAAGACATGGAATCAATCCAAATGCCCAACAGTTGATGAATTGGTAAGGAAAATGTGGTACATTTATGTAATGGAATATTACTCAGCCATCACAAAAGATGAATTAATGAAATATGCCTAGAAATGGATTGGATTAGAAAAAAATTACATCAAGTTAAGTATCACAGACGCAGAAATTTAGACAGCATATGTACTTCCTAATAGTGGATCTTAGTACCAAACGCACTTAATGACATATTTAAAGATAAATCTCTGTAATACCTACTGTAATTGTAAAGATTATAAACAGGAGGGAAGGGGAAGGAGGCCCTCCCCCAGAAAAAGGAGAGAGGGGATCATGCTTCAGTAGAGAAAATAGGTCACCATCAAGTGTTGCATGTAAGTAGCAAGACATCTGGTGAAGCTCACTCTCACTTCCCTTACTGGTCACCTGCGACTGAAGAGATTTGATCTCACCAATCAGGGAGGTTATAGGGATTGGCAGATAGATGGTAACCATGTTGAAAATGGGACACTGACCCCCCTCCCTCACTGTGATGTCGTACCTTTGAGTGTCCTCTTATATTAAGATCTATATTTAAACGGCCTTTTATCTTTGGTTAGGAGGTGACCTTCAATTGCAATCAGGATGTATCCAGGGTGGTACAGGGAAAGCAAAGCTGAAAACAACAACAAACCTTAATTCAGAACACCAAAGACCCTATATTACTCACCTGGAACCAGACCAGCCAAATCTCTCCATATCCTAAAGCTCATGGAACCTTTCAGAAGAGGGGCAGAAGAGGGAGCAGAAACATTGTAAAAGCCTAAAGATGGGAAGGACCAATGATATGCAATATATTCCACACAAGTTAGGCCTTCAGTAGCCATAATTGGACTTTGCATGACCTGCACAATGGCTGTCATGTCAAGACCCCCTAAAGTTTAGCATGGATCACTGGCAGTAGGATCCTTAGAGGCAAAGGATTAACAGTCACAATAGAGCTCCCATACTAACAGGGAGCTCAAGAAAGGGCTCTGGGCTATGCCACTGAGTCCTTACATCTCCCTAGGGTGGAGGACTCAGAGGGAGATTTGAACATTCACACAAAAGGATGCTCCAGGGGATGGGATGGGGAAAGGGGGAGGCACTGGGAGAAAGAGAAGGAGGGAGGGGAGTAAAAAGAAGGGCAAAAGTGGGGTGAGAGTGCACTGGGGAGTGGTGGAGGGAGGGAGAGGATGGGGGTCCCTATTGAGTTTGTATGATTGGGAAAAAATAAAATGTGGGAGAAAAAAACAGAAAGTAATGGAGTCAAGATTGGGTTCTAAGAACTAATCTTTATTCTTTATAAATCAGATTCCTAGATGACTTGTTTCCTTTTCTAATACCAGAAACCACCATCTCTGACAGTTATTTCTGTAGAAGTCACTTTACTTTTACTCCTAAAGCAATTATTGATTCCACAGAGGATTTGAGATGTAGAAAAGTACTTTTAAGTCACGTAGTTAATAGAATAAGAACAGTAGAAAAAAGCATGATTCCACAAAATCTTGTTAGAGAAAAATGACAAAAATTATATAAATATCAACAGAAAATATTGTCATTAAATAATCACATAAAAATAGCAATAATAGCACTATTATATGTGTCAGACATTGGTAGTGTTGCCTGAAGCAGACTATAGGTCAAAGGATGAAATAGGAGAGAAGGGCTTTTCATCATTTCCGTCCTTGGGCAATGACAAGAGTTTGTGTTCTATTCCGAATGATGCAATGGAAGAGACTGATGATTTTAGATGGGAGAAATTAAATAAAATAATAATTTGGGAAGCTGCTATGGAAAGTTGGGAAAGAGCACTAAAATCAAAACTGGTCTAAAATTAAGTATACATGAAATACTATATTCTTTTAGAAATATGAAGGACTGCTTTCATTATTTAATCTTTCCTTTCTTCTACCAGGTTTTTTACCTTAGGGAATTTTTAGCCTTGTGAAAAATGAACAATAATAAAATGAGCTAAATTTATTGAGCACTAACTGTGGATTAGGCACGTGCTTGAAAAGTTTTTAGATATGATTATTTTATTAAACTCCCACAGCTATGTTCCAATGTATACATGGCTATCACCTTCATTTTACAAATGTGATTACAAGAGTAAAAAGGGGTTGGTACTATCTTGCCATAGTAGAGGTGCTATTTATCCTTGGCAGGTGTATCACCGGATTCTAGGTAGTCTATATAGAAAGAGTCGCCTTTTAATTTCTACCCTCTGCTGTTTCATGCAAAGTCTTAACCATGTGTGAATACTGTTATATGTTATGAAAGAGATTCTTCAATATTCCTTTTCAAATTATTTTTTTTCCAAATAGAGTCAGATATTTTTACATACCTTCTCAGTGTGAATACAGATTTTGTCCTTGTCAATTTCCCTGTACATAACTGAGCAGTTAATCTCAGATTCCTGATGTTTAAAAAATTTTGTGGTGATAAATGGATGTCAACCATCTTAAATATTAATAATTTAGCATATTTTCATTGTACCATTATGCATAAATTTCTTTATTTTTAGCTTATGTTTCTATTGTTAAGATACATAAATACTGGAATGGTAAGTGAGAAGTAATATTAACTCATGACACATCAATCTGAAATTATATGACAAAATTATATTCAGAGAAATATTGCATATATTCCCACTGTAAGCTTTCAATAACTGTGCACTATTGGTGCAGTACAAAGAGTTATTCTCATTTTTCCTTTGTTTCCATACATTATTTAGACAGTTTTTATAAGGCAGAGATTTACAGAATTTGTAGTCAGCTGGATTTTAGCTTATATATCACCTAGACTCATTTTTATCATCCTAATGTCTGTATACTTGATAGCTGTAGTCAGATAACAATAGAAGAGCAATAGTCTTGGCAGACATATGATTGACCTAGGAAAGCTATATCTAGTTAATAAAAAATACCTGTCTTTGAAAACATTTAAATGGTAGACTGAAAACAATGAGTTTCATTAGAAAAGGAACTAATGAAACAGCAAACTAGCACAACAGTACATTGAATTCACTAAAACAACCAGAGATCAAGATTCTCAAAACCGACTCACATAAAATGCTTTCCTACCTCTCCAACATCATCACAGGGAGGATGGAATGTCCGTCTACACACTGAGAACATGTCACTTACACTTGATTCTATCTCCAGCACAATTTTTATGAATAGGTAAGGCAGTTCTGTATGATATTCTTGTACTGTTGGCTTTGAGAACCAGGCTTCTTGACCACAAGGGCAAAGCAGCACACGAAAAACAGATTTTTGATTCCTTTTCTCAAAACTCTTACCTCAACTGAAGCTTTTGAGCTTCCTTTCTAAGGGGCAATACTGGTCACTCTGAGAATTACAGTGCTGTACTCCCAGTCATCCAACCATTTCCCTTCGTCAGTGCTCTGAATGTTTTCTGGATATTAGCTCTTGCAATATTTTTCTTCTTCCCAGAATGTGCACGCAGCATAGCTTTGCATCTTTGGCTGCCTATGTGCTAAGAATCTCAGTCCTATTTTATTTATTTATTTATTTATTTTTATTTATTCAATTGTGCGTGTGTGTGTGTGTGTGTGTGTGTGTGTGTGTGTGTGTGTGTAGAACCACAGGCGAATTTGGGAACCACCATGGACTGCCTCCACCTCCTCCTTGTTTACTCTGCCCCGGGATTCACAGGCTCTGCCCTACCAGGACCAGAAACGCAGGCTGCCCCTGCTTCCACCGGGCATCTTTACGTGGGGCTAGGATCCCAAACTCAGGAACTTCCGACTGCAAGGCAGAGGTTTAACCCCTGAGCCACCTCTCCAGCCCCCCTCAGTCCTATTTTAGTGGATGGATTAGAGCTCAGGAAATGACTGCATATATTTGCTAAAGATTGCAATAGAGACAGCAAAGAGAAAGCTTCCTGCAGCACTAGGGAAGGAATGAATGTAATTTAGTTTAAGAAAAGGAGTATAAACTATAAAAAAAAACACTGAAATACTACTAGACCATTAATGCACTTTTTAGTCATCTTTTTATTTTATTTTTTTATTATTATTTTTTCCACTCATACACATTTAAGAGGTACCCTGGTCCCCTCCCTCCCTCCACCCCTCACTAGACACCCTTGCTCCCTCCCTCTTTTCCCTTTCTTTCCACCCTCCTCCCTCCCTTTCTCCCAGCACCCCACTCTTCCCCCCTATCCCTGGAGACATTCACATTTAGTGTGAATGTCAAGCTTCCTTCTGTGTCCTCCACTCTAATGAGCTGTAAGGACTCCGTAGCATTGCCTAGAGCCTGTTCTTGTGCTCTCCTTTAATATGGGAACACTATTGTGACTGCTAATCCCTTGCCTCTAAGGATCCTAGTGCCTGTGATCCATGCTAGACTTTGGGGGGTCATTGATATGTCAATCATTACACAGGTCATGCAAAGTTCTACTATGGTTACTGTGGCCATAACTTGTGTGGGGTATCTTGCATATCATTGCTCCTCCCCATCTTTAGGCTCTTACAATATTACTGCCCCTCTTCTGCAAATTTCCCTGAGCTTTAGGATGAAGAGAGATTTGGCTGGTCTGTTTCCAGATGATTAATGTAGGGTCTCTGATGTCCTGAATTATGGTTTGTTATTTTTAGTTGTGCTTTTCCTGCTCTGCCTTTGTCTCCATCCTGATTGATATTGGATGTCAACTCCTAGCCAGGGATAAAAGGCTGTTAAAATAGAGTCTTTACTATAAGAGTAGATTCAAAGGTAGATGGAATAGTAGTAGGAGACCGCAGTGAGAGGGTGTCAGTCTCCCATTTGCAGGATGGTTACTTTCTATGTGCCAGACTCTATGCCTTCCCTGACTGGTGAGAAAAAAAAACCCTCATTTGCAAGTGACCAGGAAGGAAAGTGAGTGAGCTTAACCAGATGTCTCACTACTTATTTTCAGTACTTGCTGTTGACCTGTTTTCTCTACTGCAGCATGATCCCCTCTCTCATTGTTTCTGGGGGGGGCCCTCCTTCCCCTTCCCTCCTGTTTATAATCTTTGCAATTACTGTAGATATTACAGAGATTATCTTTGAATATGTCACTAAGTGGGTTTGGTATTAGGATTCACCTATTAGCGAGCACATATGGCACTTAATTTTCTGTGTCTGGAATACTTCACTCAATATAATTTCTTCTAATTCCATCCATTTCCTGGAAAATTTCATTAATTCCTCTTTTTTGATGGCTGAGTAGTATTCCATTGTATAAATGTACCACGTTTTCCTTACCCACTCGTCAACTGTTGGGCATTTGGGATGATTCCATGACTTTGCTATTGTAAGTAGTGCTGCTATGAACGTGGTCGTGCTTGTGCCATTGAGGTGAATTCTTGCTTTATGGGGGATTATTCCCAGAAGTGGAATAGCAGGGATATATGGCATTTCAATATTTAACTATTTTAAAAATCACCAAATTGATCACCAGAGTGGTTGTATAAGCTGACATCTCACAAGCAATGTATGAGAGTTCCCTTTTTGCCATATCCTCTCCACCATTTGGCTTTTTAGTCATCTTAGTGCTAGATTATACACTTCATCTAATCTCTGATTTCTTAACAGGAATTATATATTAATCCTCAACATATTTTTCCCCAGTCTCATCTACTTTTCACACTACAAATTACTGTATTTTTTATAAATTTTAATTTTTAATATTTTATTTATTTATTATTTGTGTGTGTATGTCTGTGTGTATATCAGAGGGTACTGTGTGTCCCTGTGGAGGACCAAGGGTGACTTTGGGAATCATCCATGATCACTTTTGCTCTTTCTTTTTTTTTTATATAATACATTTTTTATTATTATTTCAGCGCATACAAACTTAATAGGTACACCAGTTCCCTCCCTTCCTCCTCCCTCCCCGAACCCCCTGCTCACCCTTCCCGCCCCATCCCACCATGCCTCCTGCCCCGATTCCCAGAGTCCTTTCTTGTGCATGCCTGACTCTCCTCTGGGCCCTACTCTCTGATGACGTACAAGGACCCAGTGGCATTTCCCTGAACCCCTTCCTGTGTTCCCATTAAGCATAGGAACACTACTGTGGCTGTCAATCCCTTGCCTCCAAGGATCTTGGTGCCTTTAGCAGATGCTAGACATTGTGAGATCAATAGTGTGTTGGACATTGCGCCGGACATACAATGTCCAATTATGATTGCTTCGGCCCTAACTTGTGTGGAGTATCTTGCAAATCATTGCTCCTCCCATCCTTTTGCTCTTACACTCTTACCGCCCCCTCTACCGCAAATGTCCCTGAGCTTCAGGATGGGGAGAGATTAGTCAGGCCTAGTTCTAGGTGGTTGATATAGAGTCTCTGAAGTTCTGGATTGTGGTTCGTTGATTTTCTTTTGCAGTTTTGTTGCTCCTGCAATGCCCTTCACTCCATCGTGATGGGCACTGTATGTCACCCCTTGGCCAGAGACAAAAAGCTGTTAAACTGGAGTCTTATTATAAGAGCACATTGAAGGGTAGATGTAATACTTATACCCAAAATTGGAATCGCAGGGTCATATGGCATTTGGCAATGGGAGGGGTCAATCACCCATTTGCAAAATGGTTACTTTTTAATCTGCCGGACTATATGCCCTCCCCTTCTGGTGAGTTCATACCCCCTTAGTTGTAAATGATCAGGAACGAATTGTGAATTTAACTAGGTGTCACATTACTTTCTTGCAGTCCTTGATGGAGGCCTATTTTCTCTACTGTAACATGGTCACTTCTCTCCTTGTTTCTGGTGTGGCCCTCCAACCCCATCCTTCCTGTTCATAATCCTTGCAATTACTGTAGGCAATACATAGATTTACCTATGAGTGTCTCAAGATGGGCTGGGTGGGTTTGGTATTAGGAACCACCTATTAGGGAGTACATTCGGCGCTTAATTTTCTGGGTCTGGGATACTTCACTTAACATAATTGTTTCTAATTTCATCCACTTCCCGGCAAATTCCAGTAATTCATCATTTTTGATGGCTGAGTAGTACTCCATAGTATAGATGTACCACAGTTTCCTTATCCACATGTCAACTGTTGGACATTTGGGTTGATTCCCTGTCTTTGCTATTGTAAACAGTGCTGCTATGAACATGGTCTTGCTTATGCTATCGAGGTGAACCTCTGCTGTATGGGGGGTTATACCCAAAAGTGGAATAGCAGGGTCATATGGCATTTCAATTTTTAATTTCGTTAAGAATCTGCAGACGGCTCACCAGAGTGGCTGTATGAGCCTGCACTCCCACCAGCAATGTAGGAGAGTTCCCTTCTCTCCACATCCTCTCCAGCATTTGTTGTTGTTTGTGTTGTGGATTTTTGCCATCCTGACCGGGGTGAGATAATATCTCAGGTAAGTTTTGATTTGCATTTCCCTGATGGCTAAGGAAATGGAGCATTTTTTAAGACACTTGTTAGACATTTTAATTTCATCCCTAGTAAAGTTTCTTTTAAGTTCCAGGGCCCAATTTTTAATTGGGCCATTAGTTTCCTTGGTGTTTAGTTTTCTAAGTTCTTTGAGCACTCTGGACAGTAGAGCTCTGTCAGATATGTGGTTAGTGAAGATTTTCTCCCATTCTGTGGGTTGCCTTTGAGCTCATGTTACAATCTCTTTATCTGAACAGAAGCTCTTTAATTTCACAAGATCCCAACTGTTGAGAGTTGGTAGCAGTGACTGTGCCATTGGATGTCTGTTTAGGAAATGTTGGCCTAGCCTAATCAGCTCGAGGGAGTTCCCTATCCTTTCAACTATGGTTTTTATAGTCTCTGGCCTGATATCAAGGTCCTTGATCCATTTGGAATTAAGTCTTGTACATGGTGACAAGTATGGGTCCAGCTTTAATCTTCTGCATGTGGAGATCCAGTTTTGCCAGCACCATTTGTTGAAGATGCTGTTCTTTTTCTATTGGATTCTTTGGGCCCCTTTGTCAAAGACCAAATGGCTGTACTTTTGTGGGCTTATATCTGGGTCTTCAACCCTTATCCAGTGATCTGTGTGTCTATTTTGGAGCCAGTACCAGGCTGTTTATATAACTATGGATTTGTAATATAGACTAAGGTTCGGTATGGTTATACCTCCAGCAGTGTTTTTGTTACTCAGGATTGTCTTTGCTATCCTGGGTCTTTTGTGCTCCATATGAATTTTGAGATTGTTTGGTCAACTTCTTTAAAGAATTGCTTTGGGATTTTAATTTGTATAGCATTGAATCTGTATATTGCCTTTGGTAGGATGGTCATTTTTACGATGTTGATTCTGCCAATCCAGGAACATGGAAGGTCTTTCCACCTTCTGGTGTCTTCTGCAATTTCTTTCTTTAGGGTTTTAAAGTTTTCATTGTAAAGGTCTTTTGCCTCCTTGGTTAGGTTTATACCAAGGTATTTAATTTTTTTATGGGCTATAGTGAATGGGATGGTTTCTCTCAAGCCTTTTTTACTTCTTTCATTCTGGGCATATAGGAAGGCCTCTGATTTTTGCACATTTATTTTGTATCCTGCCACCCTGCTGAACATCTCAATTAGTTCCAGGAGCTTCTTGGTGGAGTTTTTGGGATTCCTCAGATTCCAAGATCATGTCATTTGCAAATAGGGATAGTTTGAATTCATCCTTGCCGATTTGAATCCCTCTTATGTCCCTTTCTTGTCTTATGGCTTCAGCTAAGACTTCAAGTACAATATAGAGTAGAAGTGGTGAGAGTGGACAGCGTTGTCTAGTTCCTGATCGAAGTGGGAATGCTTCCAGTTGTTCCCCATTGAGCATAATCCTTGCTGCGGGCTTGTTGTATACAGCTTTTCTTACATTGATAAAGGTTCCTTCCATTCCTACTGTCTCTAGCGTTTTGATCATAAAAGGCTATGGATCTTGTCAAAAGCTTTTTCTGCATCTATTGAGAGTATCATGTGGTCTTGGACTTTGGACTGGTTTACATGATGAATTACATTTATTGACTTGCGTATGTTGAACCAACCTTGTGTGGGGGGGATGAAGCCTACTTGGTCACCGTGAATAATCTTTTTAATATGTTTTTGAATGGGATTTGCTAAAACATTGTTGAGAATCTTTGCGTCTGTGTTCATCAGAGAGATCAGCCTATAGTTTTCTTTTTTAAGTGAGTCTTTATTAGGTTTTGGGGTTAAAACAATATTAGCTTCATAGAAGGAATTTGGTAGTGTTCCTTCCTTTGCTATTTGATGGAACAGTTTAAGGAGTATTGGTATTATTATCTCCTTAAATGTCTCGTAGAACTCTGTGCTGAATCCATCTCTTCCAGGACATTTTTTTTGGGAAGATTCAAGATTACTTCCTCAATTTCCTTATATCTTATAGGACTATTTAAATAATTCACAACTTCCTGATTCAATTTAGGTAAGTTGTGTTTACTTAGAAATTCATCCATCACTTTTGTGTTGTCAAACTTCACAGAGTACAAGTTTTTGAAATATAATGTTGTAATTCTCTGGATTTCTTGGGTATCAGTAGTGATAACTCCATATTCATTTCTAATTTTGTTAATTTGGGTTTTCTCTCTAGTACTTTTGGTTAATTTAGCTAGGGGTGTATCAATCTTATTGATTTTTTCAAAGAACCAGCTTTTTGACTGGTTGATTTTTTCTATCGTTTTCTTAGTCTCAAATTCAGATATTTCTCCCCTTATTTTGCTAATCTCCTCTCTTCTACTACTTTGGGGATCAGATTGCTCTAGTTTCTCTAAAGCTTTAAGCTGCATTGTTAAGTTGTTTATTTCTGATGTTTCCATTTTTTTGATGTAGGCATTAAGAGCTATGAACTTACCTCTTAGCACAGCTTTCATTGTGTCCCAGAGATTTTGGTAAGTTGTATTTTCGTTATCATTTACTTTCAGGAAATCTTGAATTTCCTTTTTAATTTCTTCCTGAATCCAGTTCTCATTCAGCATCATATTGTGAAGTTTCCAGGAGTTAGCGTATTTTCTCTTGTTTGATGTGTAGGTTTAAGGCGTGGTGGTCTGATAGGGCACAGGTTAGAATTTCAACTCTTTTGTATACGTGTAGATTCGTTTTGTGGCCCAATATGTGATCTATTTTGGAGAAAGTTCCGTGTGCTGCTGAGAAAAATGTGTATTCTTTGGTACGTGGGTGAAAAGTTCGATAGAGATCTATAAGGTCCATTTCTTTCAGGGTTTGATTAAGGTCCAAAGTGTCTCTGTTAAGCTTTTGACCTGTTGATCTATCCCATGTTGAGAGGGTAGTGTTGAAGTCCCCAAGAATTATCATTTGGGGGTTGATTTCTTGCTTTAGACGCTGTAGGGTTTTCTTAATGAATGTGGAGGGGCCCGTATTGGGTGCATATATGTTCAGTATTGTGAAGTCTTCCTGGTGAATTGTACCTGTGACTAAAATGTAGTATCCATCCGTGTCTCTTATAATGTTCTTTGGTTTGAAGTCCACTTTGTCTGATAACATAATGGTTACCCCTGCCTGTTTTCTGCTTCCATTAGCTTGTAGAATTGTTGACCAGCCTTTTATTTTTAGAGCGTGCCTATCTTTTGTGGTGAGATGGGTTTCCTGCAGGCAGCAGATTGATGGATTGTGATTTTTAATCCAAGTTTGTAATCTGTGTCTTTTGATCTGTGAATTAATTCCATTAACATTTAGTGTTATAATGGAGAAACTGTTTTTAGTTCCAGACATTTATTATGTTTAGTAGTTTTTATAAGTATATTGCTTTGCTTTTAATGGTGTTATATTTGCCTTGTGTTCTCCTGGATATGCCTGTTTTTTTCTTCACGCTTGAGTATCAATTCTAGCATTTTTTGAATGCCTTGTTTGGTGAACATGTATCCCTTCACGTTGTCTTTGTGCTGGAAGATTTTTCTTTCTTCCTCGATCATGACTGATAGTTTTGCAGGGTAAATCAGCCTGGGTTGACATTTTTGCTCATTCAATACTTGAAGTATGTCTCTCCAAGCTCTTCTTGCTTTTAGTGTTTCCATTGAGAAGTCATTTGTTATTTTAATAGGTTTACCTTTAAAAGTGACTTGTTATTTCTCCCTTGAAGCGCTCAGCACCAGTTCTTTATCTTGAATGTGGAGTGTTTTTACTATTATTTGCCGTGGGGTGCTTTTGTTTTTGTCGTATCTGTTTGGGGTGCGGAATGCCTCTTGTATATGGATGGGCCTCTCTTTTTTTTAGATGAGGAAAGTTTCCCTTGATGATCATTTGAAAAATTTCCTCAGCGGTGGTATTTTTAGATTCTTGGTCTGGTATTCCATGAATACACATGTTAGGCTTCTTCAGGGTGTCCCGTATCTCTTGGATATTTCTCTCGAGTATCTTTTTGGCTTTAACAATCTCTTCCTTTGAGCTGGTTAGTACTCCCACTTTATCTTCAAGGTCTGAAATTCTGTTTTCTGCTTCGTTAGTTCTGTTGATAAGACTCTGTAGAGTGCTGGGTTGAAGATAATTTGTAGCTCAGTTTTAAATTCTGCTTGAGTCTATTTTAACTGCTCTATGCCAGTTTTTGTTTCTTGCACTGTTTTTCTCAACTCCTCCAGATGTCTGTTGTGTTCCTCTTCAAAGTGATTGATTCAATTATGTAATTCCTCCCGGATTTCCTCTTTCATAGTATTGAACATGGTAATAATGATCATATTTTGAAAGTCGTTATCCTGGGTCAGGCTTTCTTGGCCTTTTTCCGCGGGTTTGTTCTGTTTGGAGTCTAACATTATGGGATTAATTTCTTCAGTGGGAAATTTGTTTACTTGAGTGTTGCTTCTCATGGATTTTCACTTTGACTTTGGCATCGTCATTTTAACTCTTAAGATCTTTCAATTTCACTAAACTGAATTATTTGGCCTGGGGTTCTGGGGGTGGGCAGGGACAGAGCTTACCTAGGTCACGGGTGAGGCCTGGATGGACCGCGCTTGCGTCCCAACCAGCGGAGCGCGGTGGGGTGAAAGGGGCGATGGGGGCGTCGGCGTGGAGCTATTTAACCCGAGGGCAGCTGGAGCGGGTCCCGGGCGCAGGCGTAGGTCCTCCTCGTCCCTCGGCCCTGGGCGCGCGGCTCTGGCTGGATGGCGGGAGTGGGAGCCAGGTCCCTTTGGGCTGACCTGGGGTTCTGGTGGGCTGGCGCGGCCAGGGCTTACCTAGAGTCACGGGGTGAGGCCTGGCTGGACTCCGCGCGAGCGTCCTGACTGGCAGAGCACGGTGGGGTGAAAGGGACTTTTGCTTCTTTCTTGAATCGCTCTGAGATTTTCCAGTCTCTACTCACCATGGCCAGAAAAGGTTCAGGCCACTGCCATTTCTGCCTGGCATTTTTAATGTGGGACCTGGAATCTGAAGTTAGGACCTTATACTTATAAGGAAGAGTCTTAACCCCTGAACTATCTCCCTAGCCCCTCTTTACTGTATTTCAAGGCCTTTTTAAATTTATGTTATAATAATTACATTTTTTAAATGCCATGTTTTCCTTTTAACAAAATCAACCCCATGCTACACTTCCCACTCAGTTCTGAGATTCAGTATTTTAAATCCTCAAATTTCTTCTGTATCATTGCACTTGGATATTGCATTCTAATAATTAGAAATAGTATATTCTAAGTTTCTGTCCTACCAGTTCAGCTCATGCTAACAAATATGGGAAATTTAAGCATTGCAAAAACAGGTGACATCATGATTACCATAGAAATAAAAATCTAGCAACAACAAAATTAGTTTTCTCTCTTTTTCAGATGTGTTACATTATTGAATGTTGAAATCATCTACCCATGAGTATAAGCTCAGATATTCCTCTCATTATATAACCTTTATTATTTTGAACATTTGCTGAATTTCAAAAGGAGTAGAAAAAAAGGAAGATGAAGTTAACAGACATGATTAGCTACAGATATTTTGAAGTCCTAAATGAAGATAAGATGAAAAAGGCATGTACATGAACTTAGAGATAAATAAAATCCCCATAACATGTCACACATAACTAATATTTTTAAAATAAGCTATGCAAAATTATGAGAATCTTAGGAATGAAGTCTTGCTATGTTATACCTCCAGTTCAATATCTTTTGTACCGTTTTAACTTGTGTCTGAAAGCCAGAGTAGATCTTTAGAATGTTTTCATTTTGAAATCAAGGGGAGGTCTTACTCTGACCCATTTTTCACTTCTTACATGAATGCTTATCTCATTTGCTCTTACACTTATTAGGTAGGTGTTTTCTCTCAGTTAAATTTCTGAGAGATTAAGGATTGCTGGAAGAATGAAATTATTCACCCTGACTATGCCCTGCCACTGTTTAGGTTGCTACTTAATTAAATGCAATCCTCTCTCTCTCTCTCTCTCTCTCTCTCTCTCTCTCTCTCTCTCTCTCTCTGTGTGTGTGTGTGTGTGTGTGTGTGTGTGTGTGTGTGTGGTGTGTGCGTTTGTGTGTGTATTTAAAGATATTGCTAGGATTGATTTTGAAATAAGTTGTTTACTTGCCAAAATCTCCTACAAGCTCCCATAAATTAATGACTCTTTTAGTAATCAATAACAGGACATGATTTCCCACTGAATTACAACATGGGAGATCAATCTTCAGTTGCCACTCTCTCTATGTCTTAGTGTTCCAAAGATTTATTGTAATGCAAAAATGCTTTATTGAAATAAAACATGAGCCTAATTGAATACAATCCTGTGCAAATTGTGAAGGTATATAATGTTACAATTAATGTAATTAAGGGAGAAAATTGATTGTCTTTATAAATACAATCAAAATGTTTATAATTTTGTATTTCCACACCATTAGGCATATTGTTTATTAAATATGTGCCCATTTTAACAAGAAAATTAGTAGAATATTACAGTAAAGCAAAATAAGATGACTTCTGAAAGGTTATAAAAAGTAACGAGCTTTAGTTAACAGTTAGCTTATATCACAGGATTATCACAGCATTAATTTCAGCCACTTTTGTGATTAATTCTGATCACCACTGCTCAATCATTCAAGTGGTGATCATTATTGATCACCAAGGTGCTATAAAATAGTTACCTCTATAGTAACATTAGACTGTTTATTTTGTGTATGTAGACAAAGCCATACTCCCTTTGGTCCTGTGTATAAACAAGATTAGAAAACAAATGTTTTTGGTATTCAAATTGCCACTTGATTTTGTCAAAGACAGATAAGTTTCCACAAAAAGGTAATCATGATCTAGAACCCCAGACTATTTCTTTGAAAGAGCAAATCTGACTGAAGAAAAATGAAAATTTTACTCATAATGCTTTTTTAATATCATTAAGATAAAATCAAAGTATTTTTTCCAATTCATTCAACACCAAGATTTGTATTAGAGGTTGTCAGTATCTGAAAGTTAAGTATATATACTTAAATGGTGTTGCAGTCCGTCTGCATGGTTGCTGATAAATCACATTCAAATGGCTTAAGGGAACAAGGGGTTTATTCTCTTATGATTTCTGGTTACAGTTCTCAGTCTAGCTTCATGGGAGAACATGCACCAACACCAGGACCAAAGGAACTGGCCACACCATCACCACATAACGGCTGAGAGATGGACAATCCTTACTTGCCAGACCAGCATGTCTGGACAAGTGAACAGAAGGATGCCTACTCTCTCAACCACCTCTCCGTGATTTATTCTAGGGCCTAGTCCCACCCACCATGGCTGGGCTTTCCTCAGCAGCTAGACAAACTCCTGCCGTTTTGCTATGGGTTTAACTCAACCATTAATTCTCTACAAATGTGCCCAGAGCTCAAACCCTCAACAGTCAAGTTGACACCTGTGCTTAACTATGACAAATGAGTAGTTATAAAAGTGTGTATGCATAGATAGACACTTATACTAGCTCTGCAGGTAAGATAAACCTCATTGGTTTCATGCTGTGGATTTTGGAAGCAAATGAATCATTGAATAGCTTGCTTGGTTTTCTCATTCAAGCTAAAATTTCAAAATAAAAGAAGGAACTTCACAAGCATTATAAGAAAGAGACTCCAGAAGAATATAAAAGTATTCTAAAGAGAGCCATGAAGTTTATTGGAACTGTGAGTTTTCACTGAGTGCTTCAAGATAAATATGAGCACCAAGTTGTGTGTGTGTGTGCGTGCTGGGATAGAAGACTCTATTTCTGCTTTATGTAGACTTCAATACTTGGAAAACTCCAGATGTTCTGAACTACTATCAGAGATTCAATTTAACTAGATTCTTGTTATTTGTTTCCAAATGGAGAATTTTCCTGGAAAGATGATTTTGAAACACTAATGTTACTAGATATATGACTATAATGTATGTATTAGAGACAATGGATTTAGAGCAATTTTCACCATTCCTGAAAGAAAAATGCAGAATTCAATTTAGCACATTAACACAAGTGAATTTGGGCTCTCTCTAAATCAAAAGAAATTCTATCTTTTACACTGATAAGAATCTAAAAATTGGATATAAGCTTTTAACATATCTCTAAATGAAAAGAAGCATATCTCACATTATTGCTTAGAACAGGTACAAGTGCAAACATGTTTTACAAATTAATATTTGCCCTAAACCCGTGGTACATAATGTACATGTAATAGTGGATTTTATACTAGTTAATAATTTAAAAATTAGATATATTTTAAGGTAGTTGCTTATCATCTAACAAGTTAACTTTTTAAATACACTAACACCTCTCAATGTATAGTTTAAAATAGATGTCTGGGGGCTTGTGAGATCACTCAGCAGTTGAGACATCAACACACAAACCAAGCAATGTGGGCTTGATCTCTAGAAGTCACATGTTGGAAAGAGAGAACTGGTTTCCAAAAGTTCTCTGATCACCACCCATGTACCATGTCATGCACGAGTTTATCCCTCTCTTTCTTCTTGACCTGTATATATTCTCTTTGTCTTTCTTTCTATCTCATAAATAATTAATTTTAAAAACAGACAATTGTAGATAGTTGTGACCATTGAGTTTCAAAAAGCAATAGTACTCATTTCTTTCTACCACCTTTTAGTATCTACATAATTATTAACTTCTATGATTTCTTATGTCTACTTAAAGAAAGACTACAACTTTATGTAAAAAGATAAAAAAGCATTCTCTCTCACTCACAAACTGATATGTTAACTGAGATATGACAACCAAAATCCTCCTCACTTCAATTCAGTCTTCATATGTTAATCTGTGGTATAGTTGAAGCATATTTTCTGTGTGATCACTAATTTCTAAAGTGACTTTGTTCTAAGGCCAAAGAAAATAAGTTTTCTTTAACATTTCAAGCTACTGCATAAGTGATGTTAAGTCTTCATAATGCAAACAATTTTATAGCAACTTTACTTACCCTAATAAGGTAGGATTCTTCTATTTTTCATTTACTTTCATCTGTGATTTAATTAAAATGTATTAATTCTCTTTAGCCTCTAAAAATAGTCATAGATTTGACATAGCTATTTATCTATGATTTCATACCTAGACAGTGTTAAATATTGGCAGATGGAAAACATGGTATTAACCAGGAAAATATACTACAGGTGGCTCCCAAACAACCTACCTAAACTTGCACAGAAAAGAAAATGTAGCAATAACAAAGAATGGAATGGCCCTGTGGTTCTCTTTTCTGTCAAGGGGTGGAATTGATTGCACTGTAACATGATGCAGCCAAGGATATCATGATGTAGGAATGACACCAAATTTGGAGCCTTAATGCGCAATTGCTGATGTCCACATCCAACTAGCAAACAGATAGAGTGAAAGTTCATTCAACACGAGGGAAACATCATGCAGAGTGCATAGATGAAGGTAACATTACAATTAATTATTTTCCTTTTTTATAGAAAAAATATATATTTAAAATGTAGCTGCAATGCTGCTTTACTAAAAAAATAATATTCTTTTTGCTTTCATGATAAAATCTGAGATGAGTCCTCAGAAAGACATGGGCCAATACACTGAAAGGTTTTGGTGACTAGCTAAGTTAGTACCATAATCATCCAGGACAAATAAGTTATTACCTGAAAAATATAATTTGGAAAAGCTCAAACACCTCTGTGTTACACAGTATTTATTCACCTCCTCATTCTGGACTTAACTATCAGTTCTCTACAAATGTGCTCAGAGTTCTATCCTCAACCATCAAATAAACAATAGTACCTTACTTTCACAGGCATGTTGGTTTATTTCTTGCTATGGTAAGTAGAGATGCAATGTACATGGAAGTACAAGTGTCTTTGAAGTAAAATGTAAAGTCTTTTGGGAATATTCCCAGAAGAGGTATAGCTGGGTCATGTAATAGTTCTGTTTTTTTTTTTCTTTTTCTGAAGAAATTCCATGTTGATTTCTAGTTTACACTCTCACTAGCAATGACTAAATGTTCCTTTACCTCCACATCCTTGCCAAAATTTACTGTTGTTGTTTGTGTTTTTGAACTTAGCCAGTCTAACTGGGGTAAGATATTATGCCAGGGAAGTTTTAATTTATATATCTCAATAGACTGGAGAAATTGAACATTTTTAAAGTACTTGCTTGACATTTGAATTTCTTTTTGTGAAAAGTCTCTTTTTAGCTCCAAGACTCATTTTTTCAATTGGGTTATTTCCTTGGTATATAGGTTTTTTTGAGTTCTTTATATATTCTAGAGATTAATCCTTCATTAAAGTCATGGCTAAAATCTATTCTGATACTGATTATCTGCTCCAAAGAACAAAAAGCAGGGATGTGAAGGAATATTTTTACACTTAAATTCAAAGCATTATTATTCGCATGTCCAAAGTAATGACATAACCCAGATGTCTCTCAATAGATAATTTGCATAAACTGATTATTATATAAGCACAGGACTGAAATTTCACTTAGATTAATTTTGAGATGGTTTTTCTCTTTAGGCAATTCTTTCCTGAAATTCACTATGTACAGCAGGGTGTCTTCAAGCTTATGGTGATCCTTCTGCATCTGCCTCCAAAGTGTTGAGGTTACAAATGTGAGTCTCCATGTATTATTTGCTATTATTCCTGGAGAGATGCCACACAAACTTATATTCACTCCACACATGGATTCAACAACAAAACAGATAATGATTACCCCAAAGTCCAATCAATGGCTAGATTTGGTTGACTTGTAGGAGTGTGTATAAGATTTATTTGGAGAAGCAGGGATTACTCAAAAACAACTATATCATCTAAAAAGTTCACTCCAGCACGGGTGGCACTCCAGGAAGCTCCATCCCTGGAATTCTCTTGCAAAACATCCTGCCAGCTCTGCTTGTCAGGAAGTCTCTTCCAGACATCTGGTCTGGCCAGGGAAGTCATCTCCACACTGCTTGGGCACCTTCTCTCCAACAGTTATCTACTTTTTTCTTATCTTGTGTAGGCCTCCTCTATTCCCTGAATCTTGTTACTTTTGGTTATTTCAGAAGACTCATGAGCCACTTAATATTTTGGGTCTCATGAGCCTTCCTCAAAGACATATTTTTTCTAAATTGCTACAAAACATCTTCTTTGGTTACACTAGGGGTAAAGGCCAATTTGGGATCGTGTTATATGATGGGAGGAAAAATGATATACAGTAACACCCCTCTTTGGAATATTATTCTCAAGTATACAGTGGAACATTGTTCTGTTTTAAAAGCAAGGAAGTTGGGTGAATTGACGATCCATCTGTAATCCCAGTATTAGAAAGGTTGAGGTCATTTCAGTCAAGATAAAGAGTTTCAGGCAAGTACCAGCAAGATAGCTCAATGGTTTATGTGGTGACTTGAGTTTGTTCCTTCAGAGACCATATTGTATAAGGAGACTACTAACTTCTAAAAGTTGTCCTGTAACCTCTACCCACAGGCCATGATATGCATGTGTGTGCTTTTCTCCCTCTCCTTCTCCTTCATTTTCTTTCTATCTTTTTCTCTGACAAGTAAATAAATAAATGATAGGTAAAAACAGTATTAAAAAAAGAAAGTTCCACGGCAGTCTGGATTATGTATAGAGTTAGACATTTTTCTTAAGGAATAAAATTGTGTTAGAAAATGGTTGAACTTTGAGGACAGTATGTTACCTGTTGTATACCAGACAAATGCAAAATTTTATTACTATTGCTATTATTATCATTATTTGTTGTGACATTGGAGATGGAATCCAGAAACTTCCATTCTAAAAGCCAACAGTGGCCTTAATTGCTAGCCCAGAAAACATGTTTTATGACTGCAATTATGTAACTAGGAATAATGAAATTTACAAACACTGAAAATAGAATATAATAAATCTTTGTTGCCTACAGTTTTATTTTCTGAGGTTTCAGTTGCATATATTCTGAAAATATAAAATAAAAAATTCCAGAAAGAAAAATTGATATGTTTTCAAATTGAACTACATCCTATTGTCACGATGAAATTTCCCTTTTTAACTCCACCTTGTGATGTGAGGTATCCCTTTGTCTAGAGTATTCACTTTATATACATTACCTGCTGGTAATCACTCAGTAATACCCTCAGTTGTCAAATCAGTTATTGCAGTATTATAACACATGTTGAACACCTCATTTTGTTAAATAATATCACCAAAGCAAGAACAGTCATGTTTACCACTAGGATATGCTAAGGAGAAATTGTGAGATGTGTTCTTTATGTGAAAATGTGGAAATTCTCAACTTAACAATGAAAAGTAGTAAAAACTGTGTGCTAAAGATGTTAATGATTTAGATAAGAGCAAATATTCTTTCTATGGAATGGTGAAATAAGATAACAAATACAGGGCTGTAGAGGTGGCTCAGGGGTTAAGCCTCCGCCTTGCAGGCAGAAGGTCCTGAGTTCGGATCCCAGATCCCATGTATAGACGCCAGGCAGAAGCGGGGGTGGCTCTGCGCGTCTAGTCCTGGTAGGGCGGAGCCTGTGAATCTCAGGGCAGAAGGAAGTAGAGGCGTCTATGGTGGTTCGCAAATTCATCCATGGTTCTACACATACACAGACACACACACAGACACACACGCACGCGCGCACATACACACACATATGCACAGTTGAATAAATAATAATAATAAAAAAAAATTTAAAAAAAAAGGTAACAAATACATTCTTCCTTTGTGATCGAATGTCAGCCTGCGAAATTACCACCATAGTACATGCTAAATGAATGGAGATTTATCTATTAATAAAAGAGTTTCAATTTGAGATGATGAAAAAATTTTAGAAATAGTGGTACTTGTTTTACTATATGGATGCACATAATGGTCAGGATTATACAATTAAGACATAAAGTTTTGGGTTATGTGTATCTTGTCAGAATAAAATAGAATTCCTGTGTCATAACAGTGACTGACTTGGTTTTAGACATGATTGGATTTGACAATAAAATAAATGTTAGTTAGTTTGGAAACTAAATGGATATGAAAGTGAATATGCAGGTAGAGAATTTCAGTAGGCTCGAGAAGCTATTAATTTGAAGACATGTGATGGGCTATTATGATGACAGATATTACAGTTTTGTGTAGTGGAACAGTAAAAAAAGATTCTGACCCCAAATTTAGGATGAGAATCACTAAATCTACTTTGTGTGATTAATGGTAGATAAAAACTTCCTTGAAGTAGAAATTGACCAGATAAATGGACTGTTTAAGAAAAAGCTCATGGGTTTTTCTGCTCCTGCCCATTCTATGGACAGCTTGTTGTCCCACCTGTATCCCTGAGACACCATGGAGAAAGTCAGAGTGAATGCATTTGGCTGTATTTGGCATCTGGTCACCAAAGCTACCTTCAACTCTGGCAAAGTAGACATTGTGGCCATCAATGACCCATTCATTGACCTCAAGTAAATGGTCTACATGTTTCAGTATGATTCCACCCACAGCAAGATCAATGGCACAGTCAAAGCTGAGAATGGAAAGCTTGTTATCAATGGGAAGAACATCTTCATCTTCCAAGAGTGAGATCCCACCAACATCAAATATGGTTATGCTGGTGCCAAGTATGTTGTGGAGTCTACTGGTGTCCACTACCATGGAGAAGGCTGGGGCCCACTTGAAGGGTGAAGCCAAAAAGGTCATCACCTTCACCCTTTCTGCTGATGCTCCCATGTTCATGATAGGTGTAATCCATAAGAAGCATGACTACTCACTAAAGATTGACAGTGATGCTTCCTGCACCACCAACTGCTTAACTCTCCTGGTCAAGGTTATCCATGACAACTTCTGTATCTTGAAGAGGTTTATGACCACAATTCATGCCATCACCGCCATCCAGAAGACAATGTATGATCCCTCTGGGAAACCCTAGCATGACAGCTGTAGGGTTGCACAGAATATTATCTCTGTGTCCACTGGCACTGCCAAGGCAAGGTCATCCCTGAGCTGAATGGAAAGCTTAATGGAATGGCCTTCCTCATTCTTACTCCCAGTGTGTCTATTGTGGATCAGACCTGCTGCCTGGAGAAAGCTGCCAAATATGATGACATCAAGGAAGTGGTGAAGCAGGTATCAGAGGACCCCCTGAAGGGCATCCTGGGCTATATGGAGGACCAGGTTGTCTCCTGAGACTTTAACAGTGACACTCATTCTTCCACCTTTGATGCTAGGCCTGGCATCATCCTCAACCACCACTGTGTCAAGCTCATTTCCTGGTGTGACAATGAATTCAGCTACAGCAACAAGGTGGTGGATCTCATAGTCCACATGGCCTCCAAGGAGTAAGAAGCCCTGAACCACCCACCCAGCCACCCCAGCAATAACACATGAGAGGAAGAGAGAAGTCCTCAGCTGCTGGGGAGTCCCTGCCCCAACTCAGCCCGGATATGCTGATTATGTTTCCATCTCAGACTCCCAGAAAGGGAGTTTAGGAAACCCTACTCTCTAGCTTACTATCAATAAAGTTCACTGAACCCCACCCAAAAAGGAAACATCTCACGTTTTCTTTTTAATTTATTATTTATTCAATTGTACGTGTGGGTGCATGTGTAGAACCACACACAGGAACCGCCATGGACGCCTCCACCTCCTTGTTTACTTTGCCCCAGGATTCACAGGCTCCGCCCTACTAAGGACCAGAAATGCAGGCCGCCCCCGCTTCCACCCAGCATCTATACGTGGGGTCTAGGATCCAAACTCGCGACCTTCCGCCTGCAAGGCAGAGGCTTAACCCCTGAGCCACCTCTCCAGCCCAACATATCATGTTTTAACAGACAACTTGAGATGAGAACTGCTCAGAAAAGCTGGGATTGATTCACCTATCTTTTGACAACTGGGAAGAGAGTTGTCAGTGATAGTGACTGTTGGAGCACTAAAGAACTGAAGGATACATTAAGACTCAAATAACAGCAGACATTTGATTTAGGATAATTATGTAAGCTCTATTCCAAGGTCATTATTTCAGTTTTTGCTTTGGTTCAGAGTTGGAGTGGCCCTGGGTCTTTTGTCCAAATATCAGTGTGATAGACTATGCAAAGGATCTCAAAATATGTCAACAAAATAAGTCTAAAGCTTTTAATCAGGAAGCCTAGTAATAAATAGAACATGACAATGGTACAATATATAATGGTATATATATATATATATATATATATATATATATATATATCACGATTTTTAAGCAATCGTTCTTAACATGAAATATGCTATTTTTTTATTATTATTATTTATTCAACTGTGCGCATGTGCGTATATATGTGCGCGCGCGTGTGTGTGTGTCTGTGTGTGTGTAGAACCACGGACGAATTCGCGAACCACCATGGACGCCTCTACCTTCTTCTGCCCCAGGATTCACAAGCTCCACCCTACCATGACCAGAAGCGCAGGCCGCCCCCGCTTCCGCTTGGCGTCTAAATACGTGGGATCTGGGATCTGAACTCAGGACCTTCTGCCTGAAAGGCGGAGGCTTAACCCCTGAGCCACCTCTCCAGTCCAATGGTATGTGTATATATATATATATATATATATATATATATATATATATATATATCACGATTTTTAAGCAATCGTTCTTCACATGAAATATGCTGATATTTTTAAGACTCATTGCACTTTTCCATTTCTGTAACATGTTTTGAAACAAGAAAATAATGACAAGTACATAATAAAGTTAATAAAGACGAGCATAGGCTTCCTAAAATATTTAGCACTACTTTTCATAACATTCTGCTGACAGAATTCTTTTTGCAATGAGAAATTGAAATAATAAACTTTGTAATCAGAATGAAAAGAATTTATTTCTAATTAAATGAATAACCTGCACATTTTTGTATGACTTTCTCACCTTCAAATCTTTAAAGGTGTATGTTAAGACTGCTTCTAATCAGAAAAAAAAGAATAGTGAGAAAATCTCACTCTGCTGATCAGATGCAAAGCCTGTATAACAGTTAAAATGGGCGTTACCTAAAATCCTTGCTTTTTCTAACATGGAATCTGGGCTCAGATCCTAATTTGTTCATTACAAGCCAGCTGGAGTTGAAGCTGACTAGAAATACTGGCAATTCTTATTTGCATGTAAAAATATCATCTTTGTAGGAACATTTTCAAGTTATTGGTAACAAATGATCTTTCCTACCTTACATCTTACTCACTGAAAATATATTTGAAAAATATTCCATTTCTAAGAATTACTGAACCTTAACGAAATAAAATCAAATAGGTAATCACTGTATACAAGATAATGATAATTTAAGACTGCTGCTTTTGGGAGAAACAATTCACTAAGGAATTTGAGACACAGATTCTATATAAATTTCAATTTTGCCACTGGCAATCTTTCTGATTTTGAGCTAGGCACACACTTCTATATACTTCAGTTTTCTCATCAGCAAAATAGGAATAAGGATAGAGAATAAAATTAATTGTGATGTAATGGATGTATACAGATAAAATCCATAGAATGAGGTTTAGATGATTAATAATTCTATACAAATGTTTTTAGCTGTTATAATCTGTAAAGTAATGTGATCAGAGAGTGGAGGGATTTCTCCATAGGTAAAATGCTTGCTAAGCAAGCATAAACACCTGTTATGGTTGCATTTTGGTTGTGAATTTGACAGTTGCAGACTGTTGGGGTTCAGCTGTGGAAAATTAATGGTTGGAATGGTCTTTGAACAAATCTGCAGGTACTTGATTGCTGTGGAAAACCCAGCCCATAGTGGGTGGTACTTTCCAGTGGTGGACCAGATAATAGGAGGTACAAGGAGGAGGGACTTGCTCTTCCCTGATCCAGTGTCAACTTTCTGTGGAGTCAACTCTGTTTGTGGTGTTTGTTTTTAGAGCATCTTGCCCCACTTTGTTTCTTTTGCTACTTTCTCTGTCCTTAGCTGACTTGGAGCTTCACCTTTTCCACGTCATTGCTATTCTCACTGCCTTTGGAATCTGCTCTCTAGGCCTTGCTGTTCATGGTGAACCTTGGAGCCCAGCTGTTCTTCACTGACCTCAGGACCAGTGTCTTCCATACTCCAGAAAAGTAAAAGCTTGAGACCTTCTTGGGATCTTTTGGCTTTGTGGAACATTCCAGTCAAGAGCCAGGTGGCTGCAGGTGGCTACTTTGAAGGACACTATTTTTATTGCGAGTTATTTTAATAAACTTATTTATATATATTACATTATTTAGATTTTGTTTCTTTAGAGAACTCTGACTAATAAAACACCTGAATTCTAATTCAGAACTCCAACATCCACACAAAAAACAGGTGTTACTGTGTGCATCTGTAGTATCAGTGCTGCAACCAGGGACAAATAGATCTTTGTGAGTTTGTGACCAACCAGTCTAAAATAAAGGGTGAGTTCCAGATTCAGTGAGAGACACTGTCTCAAAAAATATAAGGTATATAAACAATTTTGGAAAACATCTGAAATCCTTGGTCCTCTACATGGTCACTCACACACATAAGCATGCACACATGCCTACACAATACACAAACACATACACACATACACGTACACACACATAGAGGAGGAATAAGATGAGGATGAGCCACATAATTTAATAAATTATGTCTAATGTCTTATAGTATAGTAAAAAGATATAATTCAGCATGAGCAGAATACATGTGATATATACACAAATATCTGTTTCCAGTTTAGAATCACATTGATAAATTCCAGTGTTTTATTGTAGTATTTATCTTTCTCTTTAAAAAAATTTAAAAATTATTTCTAAGTTATATTAAAGAAAACATATGCCATTGCTGTGTAGCCCTAAACTATTTCATATGATGAAATTGAAGAATTGAAGTAACTATTACCTTTCCTTGGACAAATTCACACTATCACCAATTTATCTTACAACAGCATGTGGATTGGACCTTGAGGCCTTATAGCCCAGAAAACATCAACACAAAACGTAATTTTTTGCTTCTGATCCAAGTAAGCCTGAGCAGTAGCTTTTATTTCTTTCATTCTTTTTGCTGTGAAGTTATGCAAGATAAATTTTTAATCAGAAAGTAGGTTCTCCTGTGCCTTGTTCTTTTCCATGTTGACTTCATTTGAATTAACACTTTAAAGACAATTGTTAATGTATAATCAACAAACATTTAAACACTACTGGTACTTAAATAAGAGGAGTTCATTCCATGGCAAATAAACAATAGGATTAGTTGCATTCTAGGGCTTGGGGATGAAGACCATCTCACAATGACTTCCCATAGTTGACTCTTTACATTGTCTGTTTCCCGATCTGATTTTCTTTTAAAACACCAGTAAGATTGGATTTGGGTGTACCTTGTTGGTCTCATTTTTAATTAATTACTTATTAATGATCCTGTCTTCAAATACCATAATTAGAATTCTAAAGAACATGGAAGACTCGACAGATGAACTGGAAGGTTGAGTCAACTTAAAACTTACCCTTTAAAACTGTTTCTCATAAGTTTGCTATACTATAAATATGTGCTAAAAAATAATCTGTTGTGCTTCTTTCCACTTCAGTAAGTCCTTATTCAACTCCTCGTGTAAGCCCTCCTGCTAACAAAATAAACTTTGTCATATCCTCTTTTCCTCTTTTAATGTCTATTTTCCCTTTTTCCTCTTACTGTCTTCATTTGAAATACTAAAAGCTCCCTTTTCCCACCTGCCCGGGACATGCACTCCAGCCAGGACTCATGGCACCTAGGTAAGCCACCCCCACCCCACCAGCTTAGCTGGAGCCGACACTGAGCCTTGCCAGGGAGGACCCCCTGGGCCATGCCCCAGCTCCCCAGGTTAAATAGCACCCAGCCACCACCACCTCCTCCCTTTCCCCACGCGCCCAGATTCACGGCAACCTAGGTAAGCTCCCCATGCTCAACTCCAAACCCCAGGCCCAATGTCAGTGCAGTGAAAAACACACAGAAATTGAAAGAAGGTCTTAAGAATTAAAACAACAATGCCCAAGTTAAAGTGCAAATCCATGAAAAAAAACACCCAAGAAAACAAATCTCCCACTGAAGAAATTAATCCCATAATGATAAACTCCAACCACAACAAACACATGGAGAATAGCCAAGAAAGCCTGACCCAGGACAATGACTTTCAAAACATGATCATTACCATGTTCAATACTATGAAAGAGGAAATCCAGGAGGAATTAAATAACCACATCAATCACTTTGAAGAGGAACAAAACAGACATTTGAAGGAGGTGAGAAAAACAGTACATGAAACAAAAACAGGCATAGAGCAGTTAAAACATACTCAAACAGGGCTGGAGAGATGGATCAGGGGTTAAGCCTCTGCCTTGCAGGCAGAAGGTCCTGAGTTCGGATCCTAGACCCCAAGTATAGACACCAGGCAGAAGCGGGGGCGGCCTGCGTTTCTGGTCCTGGTAGGCCTGAGTCAGTGAATCCCGCGGCAGACTAAACGAGGAGGTGGAGGCATCCATGGTGGTTCCTGAATTCGATCGTGGTTCTACACACACATACATACACACACGCTCACACATGCATACACGCATAATTGAATAAATAATAAAAAGAAAGACTCAAACAGATTTTAAAACTGAACTAAAAGACAAGTTATCTTCAACCCAGAACTCAATAAAGAGTCTTATTGGCAGAACTAACGAAGCAGAAAATAAAATTTCAGACCTTGAAGACAAAGTGGGAGTATTAACCAGTTCAATGGAAGAGGTGGGTAAAGCTAAAATGATACTCGAGAGAAATATTCAAGGGTTATGGGACACCCTGAACAAGCCTAACATGCGTATTCATGGAATAACAGAATGAGAATCCCAAAATACCACACCTGAGGAAATTTTTCAAACGATCATCAAGGTAAACTTTCCTCATCCAAAAAAAGAGAGGCCCATCCATACAAAAGAGGCATTCCACACCCCAAACAGATATGACCAAAATTGAACCTCGCCATGGCAAATAATAGTTAAAACATTCCACATTCAGGATGAAGAAATGGTGCTGGGAGTCTCAAGGGAAAAAAGACAAGTCACTTTTAAAGGCAAACCTATTAAAATAACAAATGATTTCTCAATGGAAACAGTAAAAGCAAGAAGATCTTGGAGAGACTTACTTCAAGTATTGAATGAGCAAAAATTTCAACCCAGGTTAATATACCCCACAAACTATCCATCATGATTGAAGGAGAAAGAAAAATCTTCCAGCACAAAGACAACTTGAAGGGATACATGTCCACCAAACCAGGCCTTCAAAAAATGCTAGAAATGACACTCAAGCTTGAAGAAAAAAACAGGCATATCCAGGAGAACAGAAGGGAAGTATAACACCACTAAAAGAGAAACAATATACTTACAAAAGCCACTAAAAATAATAAATGTATGGAAGTAAAAATAGTTTCTCCATTATAACACTAAATGTTAATGGAATTAACTCACCAATCAAGAGACACAGATTACAAACTTGGAGTAAAAATCACAATCCATCCATTTGCTGCCTGCAGGAAACCCATCTCACAACAAAAGATAGGCACACTCTAAAAATAAAAGGCTGATCAAAAATTCTGCAAGCTAATGGAACCAGAAAGCAGGCTGGGATAGCCATTAGCTATCGCAAAAAGTGGACTTCAAACCAAAAAAAAAAAAATCATAAGAGACACAGATGGATACTACATTTTAGTCAAAGGTACAATTCACCAGGAATACTTCACAATACTGAACACATATGCACCCAATACAGGCCCCCTCATATTCATTAAGCAAACAATACAACATCTAAAGCAAGAAATCAATCCCAAAACTATAATTCTTTGGGATTAAAAAACCGCCCTCTCAACATGGGATAGATCAACAGGTCAAAAACTTAACAGACACTTTGGAGCTTAATCAAACCCTTACTCAAATGGACCTTAGAGATCTCTTTTGAACTTTTCATCCACTCACCAACGAATACAGATTTTTCTCAGCAGCACATGGAACTTTCTCCAAAATAGATCACATATTGGGCCACAAAATGAATCTCCACATATACAGGAACATTGAAATTCTAGCCTGTACATTATCAGACCACTACGGTCTAAAGCTTGACATCCACAACACAACAAGCAACAGAAAATACACTAACTCCTGGAAACTTAACACTATGATGCTGAATGAGAATTAGATACAGGAAGAAATTAAAAAGGAAATTACAGATTTCCTAAAAGTGAATAATATTGAAAATACAGCTTACCAAAATCTCTGGGACCCAATGAAAACTGTCCTAAGAGTTAAGATCATAGCTCTTAATGCCTACATCAAAAAAAATGAAAACATCAGAAATAAATAACAATGCAGCCTAAAGTTTTAGAGACAATAGAGCAATCTGATCCTAAAAGAAGTAGAAGGGAGGAGATTAGCAAAATAAGGGGAGAAATATCCGATATCGAGATTAGGAAAACAATACAAAAAATCGACCAGTCAAAAAGCTGGTTTTTTTTAAAAAATCAAGAAGATTGATATACCCGTAGCCAAATTATCCAAAAGCAAGAGAGAGAAAGCCCAAATTAACAAAATTAGGAATGAAAATGGAGGTATCACTACTGAACCCAGAACTCCAGAGAATTATATTTATACTCTGTGAAATTTGACAACACAAAAGAGATCGATGAATTCCTAAGTAAAAACAACTTACCTAAATTAGATCAGGAAGTTGTGAATTCTTTAAATAGTCCTGTAACATATGAGGAAATTGAAGATGTCATCTCAAATATTCCCTCCAAAAATAACCTGGACCACATGGAATCAGCACAGAGTTCAACCAGTCATTTAAGGAGTTAATAACACCAATACTCCTTAAATGTTCCATCAAATAGCAAAGGAAGGGACACTATCAAATTCCTTCTATGAAGCTAATATCCTCTTAATCCCAAAACCTAATAAGTATGCACTTAAAAAAATAAAACTATAGGACAATCTCTGTGATGAACACAGACACAAAGATTCTCAACAAAGCCTTAGCAATTCCGATTCAAAAACATATCAAAAAGATCATCCATGGGGATCAAGTAGGCTTTATCTCAGGCACACAAGGTTGGTTCAATATATGCCAATAAATAAATGTAATTCATCATGTAAACCAGTCCAAAGTTCAAGAACACATGATACTCTCGATAGATGCAGAAAACTTTTGACAAGATCCAACAGCCCTTTATGATCAAAATCCTTGAGAAGGTTGGAATGGAAGGAACCTTTATCAATATAATAAAAGCTGTATACAACCAAAAGCAAGGATTCTACTCAATGGGGAAAAACTGGCAGCATTCCCACTTTGATTAGGAACTATACAAGCCTGTCCACTCTCACCACTTACATTCAATGTTGTACTTGAAATCTTAGCTGAAGTCATAAGACAAGAAAGGGCCATAAAAGGGATTCAAATCAGCAAGAAAGAAGTCAAGCTATCCCTATTTGCAGATGAGATGATCTTATACCTGAGTGATCCCAAAAACTCCACCAGGAAGCTTCTGGAAGTAATACAGAAGTTCAGCAGGGTGGCAGGATATAAAATAAAAGTACAAAAATCAGTGGCCTTCCTATATGCCCAGAACGAAAGAAGTGAAAAAGCCCTGAAAGAAACAATCCCATTTATTATAGCCACTAAAAAAATGAAATACCTTGGGATAAACCTAAGCAAGGAAGTAAGAGACCTTTAAAATGGAAACTTTAAAACCCTAAAGAAAGAAATTGCAGAAGACACCAGAAGGTGGAAGACCTCTTATGTTCCTGGATTGGCAGAATCAACATCATAAAAATGACCATTCTACCAAAGGTAATATACAGATTCAAAGCTATACAAATTAAAATCCCAAAGCAATTCTTTAAGAAGTTGACCAAACAATCTCAAAATTCATATGGAGGCACAAAAGACCCAGGATAGCAAAAACAGTCTTGAGTAACAAAAACACTGCTAGAGGTATCACCATACCAAACCTTAGTCTATACTACAAATCCATAGTTGTAAAAACAGCCTGGTGTTGGCTCCAAAACACTCACACGGATCAATGGATAAGGGTTGAAAACGCAGATATAAGCCCACACAACTACAGCCATTTGATCTTTGACAAAAGGGCCCAAAAAATACAATGGAAAAAGAACAGTATCTTTAACAAATGGTGCTGGAAAACCTGAATATCCACATGCAGAAGATTAAAACTGGACCAGTACTTGTCTCCATGTACAGGAATTAATTCCAAATGGATCAAGGAAGTCGATATAATGTCAGAGACTATCAAAACCATAGGTGAAAGGGTAGGGAACTCCCTCGAGCTGATTGGGCTAGACCAACAGTTCCTAAACGGACATCCAAAAGCACAGTCACTATAACCAACACTCAACAGATGGGATCTCATAAAATTAAAGAGCTTTTGTTCAGATAAAGAGATTGTAACTCAAGCACAAATGCAACCCACAGAATGGGAGAAAATCTTCGCAAAGCACATATCTGATAGAGCTCTATTATCCAGGGTGCTCAAAGAACTTAGAAAAGTAAACACCAAGTAAACAAATGGGCCAATTAAAAATGGGCCTTGGAACTTAAAATAAAGTTTAAGAAGGACGAAATTAAAATGTCTAACAAATATCTTAAAAAATACTCCACATCCTTAGCCATCATGGAAATGAAAATCAAAACTTCCCTGAGATATCATCTCATCCCTGTCAGGATGGCAAAAATCCACAATACAAAAAACACCAAGTGCTGGAGAGGATGTGGAGAGAGAGGAACTCTCCTACATTACTGGTGGTGGTGCAGGCTCATACAACCACTCTTGCGAGCCGTCTGGCGATTCTTAATGAAGTTAAAGATTGAAATGCCATATGACCCTGCTATTCCACTTTTGGGAATAATCCCCCATACAGCAAAAATTCACCTCGATAGCACAAGTATGACCATGTTCACAGCAGCACTGTTTACAATAGCAAAGTCTATGGAATCAACCCAAATGTCCAACAGTTGACGGGTGGATAAGGAAAATGTGGTACATTTATACAATGGAATACTACTCAGCCATCAGAAATGATGAATTAATGCAATTTGCCAGGAAATGGATGGAATTAGAAACAATTATATTGAGTGAAGTATCCCAGACATGGAAAATTAAGCACCATATGTACTCCCTAATAGGTGGATCCTAGTACCAAACCCACTTAGAGACACTCAAAGATACATCTCTGTAATAACTGCAGTAATTGCAAAGATTATAAACAGGAGAGATGGGGAAGGAGGGCCCCACAGAAACAAGGAGAGAGAAGACCATGTTACAGCAGAGAAAATAGGTCACCATCAAGGACTGCAAGTAAGTAATGAGACATCTGGTTAAGTTTACAGACTCTCCTTCCTGATTATTTGCAACTGATGGGGTATGATCTCACCAGAAGGGGAGGGCATATAGGCTGCCTGATAGAAAGTAACCATTTTGCAAATGGGTGATCCACCCCTCTCTCACCGCAGTCTCCTACATTTATTCCATCTACCTTTGAATATACTCTTATGACAAGACTCTAATTTAACAGGTTTTTAATCTCTGGCCAGGGGATGACTTCCAATACCCATTCAGGATGGAACCAAGGGCATTGCAGGAGCAGCAAAACTGAAAAAAAATTAACAAACCATAATTCAGAACATCAGAGACTGTATATCAACCACCTGGAACTAGGCCAGCCTAATCTCTCCCCATCTTGAAGCTCAGGGAAATTTGCAGAAGAGGGTGAAGTAAGATTGTAAGAGCACAAGGATGGAAAGACTAATGATATGCAAGATACTCCACACAAGTTAGGGCTGAAGCAATCATAATAGGACTTTACATGACCTGTGATATGTTCAACACATTATTGACCCCACAAATTCTAGCATGGACTAAAGGCACTAGGATCCTTGGAGCCTAGGAACTGACAGTCACAGTAGCGGTCCTAACCTTAAGGGGAATGCAGGAAAGGGTTGTGGGAAATGTCCGTGGGTCCTTGCACCTCATCGGAGAGGAGGACCCAGAGGAGAGTTTGGCATGCACAGTAAAGGATGCTCCGGGGATTGGGGGGGGACGAAATGGGGGATGGAGAGGGAAAGGAGATGCTAGGGAAAAACAGGGGTGCCGGGGGGGGGGAGGTGAAGGGAGGGAGGGGACTGATGTACCTGTTAAGTTTTTATGAGTGGAAATAATATATATATATATATATATATATATATATATATATATATATATATATATATAGTATATAAAGACTGGAAAAAATAAATAAAAAAGAAATGAGAAAAAAACATCAATTAAAAAGGAAAGCTCAAAAAAGAAAAAAAAAAAGAAATACTAAAAGCTACATACTAAAGTCCCATGCTCTTTATATTTTCATATAATCCCATATATTTTATACAGAATAGGAAAAGATGATGTTAATACATTTTTCCAAGTCACACAGTAAGTAGATATGCATTTTAAAATAGATTTTACTCCAAAATTTGTATTTTATTTTAAAACCTATTTTATTTGAGAGACAGACAGATGCACACAGAGAGAAAGAGAGAGAGAGAGAGAGAGATAAAGATATATTGAGATTGAGAGAGAAAAAGAACACAACACAACATGCAAATGAAGAGCTCCAGGAATCAAACATAAGTTGCCAGGTTCACATGGAGGCACCTCAAATGTTGATCCTGAAGTCTATACTTCTATTTAATATATACCATTACTAGTTTATTTCCTGATACATATTAGGCTGATTCATCCTCAAAATATGCAATCAGACAATATACAATCATGTAGGATGAATACAAAGTTATGAGGCAAGTGCCTTCTGCATTTTATCATGTTTTAGTATCAAATGTCCTCCCATTTCCTCTTCCTGAAAATTTAATTAATATACTGACAGAATGACTTATATGGGTTGAGAGCTGGATTTGAACTGAGTAGGAATTAAAAGGTCTCAGTGTTCTAACAACCTTCATAAATTGGTTATGCTATAAAGTACATCATTCATCTTTTCCACTTGCTTACATAAAAACTCATGTCACATCACTAGGACTTTGCCACATGAACAAAGAAAATAACAAAAACATCTATCATCAAGGAGATATAGTATCTTGAGATAAATACTATATGTTATATTCATTTCTTTGAAAACAGCAGATATCCTTACAGTATCAAACCAATGGCAATGTTTTTCCAAGAACCAGTTCATTAATTTAACAAACATTATGGAAAATGTACAATGATCAACCTGTGGTAGGTAACAGGAATAGAACTAGAAAAAAACTTTGAAATTCTCTTTTTTCCTGAAATTTAGAATGTAATATACATAAAGACATCAGACAACAACTCACACACAGGTCTAATATTGAAAATGCAACATCTAAGTGGGCATCTTACTAGGAATTTTGCTATATTCGTATGAGTCAAGGAAGTCATAACTAATAAAGTAACATTAAGATAGAGCAAAAGAATACTAAAATGTTTCAGGTGGAGAAAGTAGAAATTTCCTTTATTCTAAACTAATAATTACCTGACTGTACAGAGGGGAACAGAATGATGGTAGGAGAGTTTATGATAACATAATAAGGCAGTAAGTGTAAAGATAGTTTCACAAGCCTTTTGAGAATATTATTTTCATATTTTTATAATTAATACAATGATGATTTCAAAGAATCTTAAAAATAAGAAATAAAAAAGCATTTTGTATGTCTGCTCTGGTAATGTGATATCTTGTAACATATCAATGGAAAGTATAATTTTTTGTTGATCCCAGTATGCATTGTTTTTGAATCATCCTGAAGAGCAGAAATGAATAATAAAAAGGATGGTTAGAGTCAGCACAATGAATCCTTGCTGTCCTCATGGAAACCTTAAAACCAAGCAAAGTAAGTAGCTGTCTGAGATCTAGGAAAGTGCTAAGTGAACAAAGGGAGCTAATTTTAAAGTAACATTAGTGAACTCAAACTTTCAGAGGATTTTTCTGTGACTATAGCAAAGCACTAAAATTCCATGATGTTTCTTTAGCTCTCCTTTCCCTTTACTTTTTCTTAACTGACTTTTCTCTCTAAGATAAAAGCAAATAGATATCAGCATTGAATAAAGATTAAGGTTTTCACATTCAACTATCAAGAGAAAGGCAAGTAAAATAGTGAATATGTCATTTATTCAAGAATGTAAAAAGGCATCAGTTTTCTTTATCTGTAGTCATTTCCCACTGTGATGAAGTATTCACAAATCATCAATGCAAATACAAGGGATTCTGACCTGTGCAGTAAATTAAAAAGATTATATTAATACATATATATATATACATGTACATGTATGATTTGAAAGGTATACACATACTTGCAAGATAAACATTATATATATATATATATATATATATATATGTAATACAGAAGACAGTCAAAATGTAATTGTGCAAGGCCAATCTTTTTATCCATTTATTTATGTATTTATGTATCCTCTGTATATGTATGTGTGAGTGTGTTTTTGTGTTCGTGTGTGTTCGTGTGTGTGTGTGTGTGTGTGTGTGTGTGTGTGTGTGTGTATGTGTGTGTGTATCAGAGGGTTCTGTGTGTTTCTGTGGAGGACCAAGGGTGACTTCAGGAATCATCCTGGATTTCTTCTACCTCCTTTTTGCTTCATTCTGGATTTGCCAGACTCCATCCATTATGGCCAGAAATGCAGGCTCCTGCCATTTGTGCCTAGCACTTTTTACATAGGACCTGGGATCCAAACTCAGGACCTTCTACTTTCCAGGCAAAATCTTATCCGCTGAACCAACTCTCCAACCCAAGAGCAATCTTATGTAACACTAATAGTAGTAGCTGACATTTTTTTTTACTACATGTAAGGTATTATTCTAAATTTTTATATCGTTTTATTGAGTCTTCAGATTTAATAGATGAAGGAATAAGGGGCTGGAGAGGTGGCTCAGGGGTTAAGCCTCCGCCTTGCAGGCGGAAGGTCCTGAGTTCGGATCCCAGATCCCACGTATAGACGCCAGGCGGAAGCTGGGGCGGCCTGCGTTTCTGGTCCTGGTAGGGCGGAGCCTGTGAATCCCTGGGCAGAAGGAGGTGGAGGCGTCCATGGTGGTTCGCGAATTCGTCCGTGGTTCTACACACACACACACACACACACACACACACACACACACACAGACGCGCGCGCGCGCATACACACGCACATGCGCACAGTTGAATAAATAAAAAAAAATTAAAAAAAAAAAACATTAAAAAAAAAAATAGATGAAGGAATAAGTCACAGAATATTTGCATAACTCACTAAAGGGTATAGTTGGTAATCATTGAACAAGCCTCAAATACGCTTTCAAATAACATGAGAGAACAAATAATTAGCAGGTAATTACTTATTATGTAGCCCAATAAATGTGTTTCAGGCATTGTCTAATTTAATCTTCATAAAAGTATTTAAGAATGGAATTATTGGAGCTGGAGAGGTGGCTCAGGGGTTAAGCCTCTGCCTTGCAGGCGGAAGGTCCTGAGTTCGGATACCAGATCCCACGTATAGACGCCAGGCGGAAGCGGGGGCGGCCTGCGCTTCTGGTCCTGGTAGGGCGGAGCCTGTGAATCCCGGGGCAGAAGGAGGTGGAGGCATCCATGGTGGTTCGCGAATTCGTCCGTGGTTCTACACACACATACACACACACACAGACACGCGCGCGCACATACACACAGTTGAATAAAAAAAAAAAAAAGAATGGAATTATTGTCTCCATTTGTCAAGATGAATAAATGGGTACTAAGGCATTAAAATGTTAATAAGTATCTTATAAGACTGGGATTATAATAGAAACTATTTATATACTACATAATAATAGAAAACAGAAATTACCAGTATAAGTTTTATATGTATACATACATATGCATATATAAACACATATGTGAGTTGTGTCATTCATTGACAGATAATTTTGTCATTAAATAATGCTATAGTGAATACTAGTTTTCAAAGGTAAGCCAACTAGTGACTTCACAAATTTTCTAGACAAAAACACAGCAAAGTTTAATTTTATGAAAGAGGAAAGCTAAATCTGTAGCAGCTGCTTTTCAAAATTTCCATTTGGGTATTGAAACACATACAGACACATACATGAACATGCACACACACATATACACACACAATTTTAAATGCAATTTAAAGAAGCTCATTCCTAATAGTAGAATTACATCAATGGTTCTACTGTACACAGTATAAAAGAATCCCCAAGAGAGGCAAATGTGGCTGGTAATTCATGAGAAACTGAAGAAGCTACGACCAATAATCCATAAAGCTCTGACACTGAAAGATGATCATTAATGCTGAAATATGCATCTCTCATAGTTCAGTATTTGCTGTTATCTCTTTTTTATAAAAGATTAATCTGGGACGAAATAATGACATTTTTCCCTCACCATTGTTATCATACATATTTAGGTATCTCTCATCATTTGAATGTCATTTGCAACCACAGGTTCAAGTGTTTGAATATTTTGCTGATTGGGAAAATAGGGGTACCTTAAGGAAGTGGAGGCTTTGTGGAGGAAGGCATGTCATAAGGGGTGGTTCTTGAAGTCTGATGGCTTGTCTCTGCTACCTTTCTGTTGGTATTGCTGTCACTATCTTTTCAAGTCTGGGGTGACTGGAACTGGCTTCTGGTTTCTGCCTACACCTTTGTCTTCTATATGATTTCTGCCATAAAGAACCATAACCACTCTGGAACCCAAACCCAAGTAAATCTCCCTCTCTCCCCTAATTTTTGTATAAGAACTGTCTCACCATTTTAAAAGAAATGTACCTGTACCAGTATCTATTAAATGTGAGGTATCTTGTTGTGATCCTGAGATACAAACATTTCATAGTTTCAGGTTTTAATATTCAGAGAAAAAATTATAGATTAGATAAATAAACACATCATAGATAATAATTAGATAGATAAACATAGGTGGATAGATAGATAGATAGATAGATAGATAGATAGCAGACAGATCATGCTATAAGAAGGTGTAAAATAATCACTTATTGTCAAAAAAGTGTGAACACTTCAGTTTTTAAAAACAAATGTAAAGAAAATGACACTTTCTAAAAAGGGATTATGAGTGACTAATGACATATGAGCATTTTCCTCATAATAACAGGGAGTTGAAATAGCAATGATATGATTAACTGTACATTAGAACTAAAATTTAATTGTTGTTATTTATAAGATAAAATTAGACAAATCAAAGTCTGCAGAGCAGAAAAATAGACCATTACCACAACTATTAAGAGAAAGAGTTGTCTCACACATTCTATTTGACATTTTACATGAAGTATTAGCTAGAGTCCTAAGGTAAGAGAGAAATATTAAATGAATACAACTTGGAAAAAAATAAGTCAAATTAGATATGCAGAGCACATGATTCTGTACCTCAATGAATCCAAAGATTCTGCTAAGAAACTCTTGGAGCTAATAAATAAGCTCAGTAGATGGCAGGATACAGAATCAATTTTCAAAAATCAGTGGCTTTCCTATACACCAAAGATAAATAAAGCAAGAAAGACCTGAGATTAATGATAACCATTTACCATAGTTCCTTAAAAAATGAAATAAATCAGAATAAGGATAGCCAAGTAAGATCTATACAATGCAAGTTATAAGACCCTAAAAAAGAGATTACAGAAGACACCAGAAGATGGAAAGATCTCCCATGTTCCTGAATCAGCAAAATTAACATTAAAATGACCACTCTACTAAAAGTAATATATAGATTCGGCATAATATCAATCAAATTTCCAACCCAAATCTTCATAAAAATTGGTAAAACAATCTCAACATTCAGAAAAGACCCAGATAGCAAATAGTATAGATGCTCCACATTTTCATTCACCATTGGTCAACAGTTGTGCATCAATGTTAATTCCTTTCCTTTGCAATTGAGAAAATAGCTCCTATGAACATGGTTGTACTCATGACTCTATTGCAGAATGTAGTATTCTTTGAGAATATTCCCAGGAGTATATAGCTGGTTCATATAGTAATTAAATTTTTAACATTTTTTAGGCCATTCCCAATTAACCTTCAAAGGGTTTGTATGAGTTTACAATCCTTCCAGCACTTTTTCCTAAATCTAGGCCAGCATTTGCTATTGCTTGTGTTTTGAATCTTAACCATTCTGACTGGAATGCGATATCTCAGAGAGGTTTTAATTTGTATTTCCCTAATAGCCAAGGAGAACTAGCAGCTCTTCCTTTTCCACCCGGGACGCTCACAGTCCAGGGAGGACACACTGCTCCTCAGGTAAATCTCCCCAGCCCACCCCCAGACCCCAGATCACCTGCTCGTCCTAGCTCCTCCCACCAGCCAGCCCGAGCAGCACCCAGTCTGCTCTGGGCTAGGGAGGGCCACTAGGCCACACCCCAGATCCCAGGTGAACTGTGTGGACAACTAGCAGCTCTGCCCTTTCTGCCTGGGATGCTCATGGTCCAAGGAGGACACTGCTCCACAGAATTCAACAGAGTCCAAAGAAAACCCAAGCAAAGCTCTAGGGGACAAAGGCCATACATCTGAAATCCTCTAAAATCATCCTCTCACATATGAGAGATTCTTCATATCCAGCCCAAAGATAAGTAAACCCCTTTTTACCATCCTGTTCCTTTCAATTATTAGTCACTGTAGATTAACTTTTCCATATAGCCACCCCCAAAACATATGCAACTTCAAGGACGGTACCACTCACTTTCACATATCACCAAGGTACTAAATCATAAAAGTGCACTACCATACTAATATTCACCTAATATCCAAGGAGATAAAACACTTTTAAGATGTTTATTAGACATTTTAATTTTGCCTTGAAAAAACTTACTTTCAGCTCATAATTCATTTTTAATTACTTCCTTGGTGTTTAAATTTTATAGTTCTTTGAGTACTCTTGTATTAGTCCTCTATTGCATAGATTGCCTTTTAGCTCGATTTTAGTTTGTTTCGCTGAACAGAAACTTTTGAATTTCATACAGTCCTTCTTGTTGGAATCATAAGGGTCATAAGATTGTAAGTATCTGAAGGTGAGGAGATTCACTACTAGCCTGGTTATGTCAGTTAGGACAGGGCTGCTGCATCCAGGATCTCACTGCAATGAGCCCTACCCAGAATTGAACAATTAACATTTCACCATGGACTGACAAGGGACTCAGGAGAAAAAATTACATACAGTGGGATCCTTAGATCCTTAGAGGCAAAGGCTAGAGAGGTGAAAAGGATCATCCCTATTCGTGAGGAGATTCACTACTAGCCTGGTTATGTCAGTTAGGACAGGGCTGCTGCATCCAGGCCAGTTAAACTGCCTCAGAAGCCTGAACCCCTACTAGATTAGACAACTCCAAAGGAACCCAGTAACTCATACAAGCAGACAAGCATGAGGGTAGGAGAGACAGGGATGAACTGGTGAAGGAAGACAGAAGTGAGAGGAGGAAGGAAGGGGGAAGGAAGAGGAAAGGTACAACCATTCATGTTTGCATAAAAGAGAATTTTTAATAAAATTAAGAAAGAGCTGGAAGGATTTACATAGCTATGACTAGTCATGGTAATACAAAAGAAGGTAAACATAAAGAAGAATAGAATCTACATAAATGGATGAAACCTGTAAACATTATGAAACCAATGATTCATTGCTCTTGGGTAATCATGACTGAAATAATGAGATAAAGGAAATCTGTAAGAGTACCTCCTTTTATAAACTTTACCTTAGACATGTAGAAGATGCAAGATAGAAGTATTGATCAGGCAATTGTAAATTAAATAACTCTATTTAGAAAGGATAATATATCTTCTGTTTAAAAGTTAGAACTAGCATTGGCAAGATAGCTCAGGGGGTAAGGTGTTTGCTCTCAAACCTGGTGACCTGAGTTTGATCCTAGAAGCCCACATGGTGCATGTGTTCTCTCTCTCTCTCTCTCTCTCTCTCTCTCTCTCTCTCTCTCTCTCTCTCTCTCTCTCTCTCTCTCTCTCCTTCATAAGTAAATGTGTAAAATGTTTTTGAAAAGTGAAAATATAGTTAATTACTCAATTGCTGAACTTAATTATATGATAAGACCTCTATGAAGTACTTAAGAAACAAAGATGAACTGGACATAAAGTATTTACCTTGTAAGATTAGAGACACATGATTTCTGGTATCAAGAAAATCATTATTAATTCCTTCTCTATTCATATGTGTATACCACAAACCACAACGTCATTGGGTAATAGTATTTATTGCTCCTTTTTGTTGAATGAATGCTAACTTCATGCCTTGCTTTACCAAAATGGAAAAGTGAATTCTAGAATTTCTGAAGTATGGTCATAAAAATGTCTTGCACCATCTGTGTGGGCCTCTGGGTGCCTTTACTTTGGTGAATATCAGTTTTCCTGTAACAAATCTGATTACTATCGAGCTATGAGAAACTCAGCATGCATAGAAAATCTGTTTGAAGAAACTCCATTCCAACTACTGCTACTTAAGCCACGAAAGTCAGAATTAAATTATCAGTTGTGCTTATCGCTTTCCATTACCACACCAAAAAAATTATACAACTATACTTACAAATGGAAAAGTTGTGCATGTTACATTTAATGATCAGTTCACTGTGCTACTTTTGGGCCCCTGTGAAAACACAGCAAATCACAATCAGGTAGAATAAAGCTTATATCTCATGGTAGATATGCCAGTTAGACATATAGGTGTCAACTTGACAACTCAAGGGTGAGTTCTGGGCATATTTGTGAAGAATTAATAGCTAATGCAGACCCTGAGGAAGCCTGCAAGAGAGTTTCTATTTGATGTGGAAGGCCCAGCCTACAATGAGTGATACCGTTCTCTTGACAGGTTGATGTGGGATTAGGGTGGCTGGTTCAGTAGTATGGCATTCTTTGGCATTCTTTGGAAGTACACAAGTCTGAGAAGTAATATGTTCCCAGCTCTTAGCAATCCATCGTGGATTTATTGTGGCCAGTTCCCTTGGCTCCTGGTGTTAATATGAGCTCTTCTGCAAAGCTGGAGTAACACCTGTAATCATAAGAGAGACTAAAGCCAGCTTGTTGTCCTAAGCTGTTTGATGGTGAATATATCAGCAGCATGCAGGTTGGGAAGCAAAGGAAAGAGAAGAGATTGAGCTCTAAGTCCTTCTCAGGGATGCACCATGAGCAACCTTACATCTCTCACCAGACTCCATCTTTTAAAAGTTCGGCCACCTCCCCATAGCTCCAACCAAAAGGCCTTAATCAAATGGGCCTTTCAGGGACATTCCAGATGCAAACCATGCTGCCCGCAAGACAAACTCTTAACTAAATTCTGAGTATTACTAACAGAATTATTAGTAATTATGCCTTAAATTACTATTTAGCATTCAGTTTATAATTTTATTAATTTAATAATTTTAATAAATACGAGGATGGAATATAATAATAGACTAAATGCCTCAACATACTCTTAAAAAGCAGGCATGAAAAATTTCATAAAGTTGCACAATCAGTGCCATAACTTTTTGAAGGAGAGACCATAGAAAAGAAGAAAAAGCATCATAAAAAACCTTCATTTTAAGGTTAAATGAACAAACCATTCTAGAAATTTGTAGACTACATATTGGAAAATTATACTTCATTCCTTCATATGCTTACTTAAATGGCCTCCATTCAATTTCATTTTGGCAATGAATGCAAGCAGCATTCAAAGAGAAATTGCAAACAAACACGACTAATAAGAGAGTAGAGTTGATTGTGGCAAATGAACTGTAATGCTATTTATTAGTTACATTTCAGTCCAATAACAAAACAATAGAAAAATATTCACTATATATGGCAACTTGAAAAAAATAGATCTAAATAGCTTCAATTAAACTCATGTAAATCATGAAAGCTGTCTTTATTTCCCTAAAAATTGCTTATGAATATTTCAATTCTATAAAATGCTGTGTGATTAGTAATATATTTGACTTGCAAATGATACACAAAGTATCCTCAATGAACAGTGTGTGTGTGTGTGTGTGTGTGTGTGTGTATACTATATGCTGGAGCACTCTAGCTTCTATGTTGTCTGTATTTGGCATTTAAGCCTCAATGTGTTATAAATCAAGAATCTCTTTATTATTTGACACAGTCCATTATTGGTTCATTACTAAAGGAACAACTCAGTGCAATGTTTCTCAGTATCTTAAATGTCAATCTTTACCCTAAAGATTATCTACAATTTACTTTAATAGAACAAGGACACGATTTTCTGAAGTGCATATCTAAAAGTGGGTCTCTATTATAACGCTGTAAGGAAATGAATGTTTTTAATAATGCTACTGGGAAGCCTTTCTTGGCCATTCTCTGTGTTTTTAAATTTCAGCCTCATAGAAAGGTTGAAACAAAGGTGCAATGTTGCCTTTCTTTAAAACAGAAGATAATAATCTGAGAATGTCTAATGGCATGTTAATAAAGTACTCAAGTCTTTTCTGAAATACTGAGTAATCAGGCTGCAATCAGGGTTGTCTCCCTTCTTCTTTTGTTGCACATCCATCTCTTTGCCTGTCTTTGAGATCAAACAGACTGTTCTGGGGACAAGTGTTCTCTTTAAAGAAACCTCTTTACTGACTAACCGAAGTATAGACATTCTGCTGGACATTCTACATGGGCATCACCACTTCACCTGCATTTACCCCAAAAAGTTCTCCAGATCCAAGGCTCCTACCTTTATTGCACCTCTCTGTGCTCAGGGAGTTCCATTCTAAGAGGAAAATAACTATATTCTAAGTAGATATTTATGAAGGTAACTTCATAAGATAGCGGAGGAGCAATTAACTATGGCCTTTTCTTCCCCAAAACAAAACTGTACCTCTCATTGGACAGATTCCTGCACTTTTCCCAGATCTGTTGGTAGATTTCAGCTATCTGGACAAACTTTAGGAGATACTTGAGTTGGGAGAAGTGGTAAAATTAAAGGCTTCAGAACCAGTAAAGAATAGAGCAAACTCATGAATGCTGGCGCTTGGATTTAGCCAGGTCCTCAAGCATCTCTTGCATGCCCAAGACCCTAGCCTCTGGTGTCTTTCTGCCCTGCAACCTACAATGCCAGCTTGCAAATACTTTACCACAGAGTTTGGCTTTGCTAACTTAAAGACAGATGGGCTTAGTGTTCATTGAGACCCATAGCTTCCTATGGCTGCTACAGCCCCACATCTTAGCCTTCTCATGCCTTTTCTGGGACTAATGTCAGTATCTCCAAAAAACAGACTATTTGAAAAAAAAAACTTTTAGACAGAAAATGAAAGGTACTTGATGAAGAATTTTTGCATGGTGACAAAGAAATAATTTAAAAACAGTGTTCATTCTGAATGTTGGTAGACCCTTCATAGCTTTGTTATAATGAAACCTTGTTGATATTTTGTAAAATGACCTTCAAACTGTAAAAAGAGAGAATTGAAAAATACTAAAAATTCAGTTTAAAAAGCCTATGGAAAGATTATCTAACACTTGTTGTGTGTGTGTGTGTGTGTGTGTGTGTGTGTGTGTGTGTGTGTGTACACATACTTTCCTATGCATGGAGATGTGGTAGACTTTGGGTATTTTCCTTGTTCAAACTCTCCCTCATCGAATTAACCAGTAAACATGGAACACTCTATGTCCGCTAGACTAATTTGTCAGTAATCCCCAATAATCTTACTGTATTCATCCCTGCATTTCTAGGATACAGATGCACAAAGTCATGCCGTTTTTAAACATAGGTGCCGGGGATCCAAACTCAGTTTCCTTTGCTTGTGCAAGTGCCCTGCTCAGTGAGTCATCTCTCTTATTCTAGTTCTATTTTTATCTCAATGATCAATTTAGTCAACCTTTAATTTGCATGAATTCAAATACAATGTATTATTAAGCTTCATTTTCCTCATACTATCAAAAGTATACAGCCTATCTAAATGTTTCCTGGCCAATCAACTGACCCAGGGGTTCTTTGTGATCAATAGGGAGGTTCTCTTCTGTGTATCTGCCAATTTTTCTTCAAATACCTCAATTATTTCTATCATCCAATTCATTTTCTCTTTCTTAAATTCAGACACCTGTGGAATTTCCATATCAGAAACATGAATTGAAGAAATTCAAATCATATCAATAAAGCCATATTGCATATAACTGAAGAAAAATTAAGGGCACTTTCTCAAAAGAAGTCTTGGTTACAAATTGTGAAACCATTTCTACTTCAGAGGCACTATGAATGTGTGGCTGACTTCATGGCTAATCTATGATAAGCCTATCTATCATAGCCATCCTATGAATTCGTGTCCTAAATCACCATGGCATCTAGGATCTTCATTAAGGAAATGTCAAAAGAGAGAAGTAAAAGGGGTGAAAAAGGATTAACTGAGGGAAACACATAAAGTTTGACCTATTCAGAAGAGCAGAGAAAGAAAAATGAAAGGGGAAAGATAAGATAGCATTTCAAGGAAAGTTTTAAGCAAAACAGTTTTAAAAAGAAAAGATTTAAATGTTCATATTTATAATGATATGAAATCCCCAAAGCCAAATTCTAAACTGCCCATCAGTCATTCATCTTCATAAAGCTATGATTTGTTTTTATGTAAGAAACATTCATATGGGAATGGCATCCTGAATCATATTATACTATGACAGCATATAGTAATCCTGCAAAGTATTCACAAAATAACACATGAGATGAAACAAAACGAGTATTATTAATATTACTATTCAAAATCAGAAAAAAGAATTTTGTCTCCTTTTGTGATAGTCTTTAATTACTTACAAATAGAGGCACTAAGCTCTATAAATATTTGAATTTAAAGTCTGTGTTTATTGTCTTTGTTCCATAGATTAAAAAAATACTTCTTTTTCAGTGAATGTTTTTAAGCTATGGATTAAGGATCTGAAATTTAAGCTGGGTTTAAAAAATGAATTATATAAACATATATAATTGTTCCATGTACCACAGGATGATATCACAATTTCAGAGAACATGCTTGTAAAAAGATATGAATGATAGAAAAGATATGGATGATAAAGTTTCTTGACCATCTCAATGTATTTAGAGACATAACGTAGTTAGTTATCTCTTAAATCACATTTTTCAGGAAATATTTCTCAAGAGTATACTTAATCAATTGTGAAAGTAAAAGCAAAAAGATAAAAGAATCCACTTCCCATATCTGGTGATGATATAGTTCAATGGAGTAGAAGACACTGTGCTTAGGAAAGAATTGGTAGCAAACCAACTGCACTAATGTGTTAATCACTTCCTTTTCTGAACTTCATATTCCCTCTTTTCAAGTTGACTGACCATTGTAAAAGTTCTTCTAAATTACAAAATAATGGACAAATTTGCAGATTGTGTCAATATATTTGGGTATTTGTGCATAATTAAGTTTACAATCTCTACTTAATCATGTCTACTTCCTGGACTAACTTGAATGAGAGCTAAGAATTCTGGGATATCATAATTCAACTAAAATATTTTTGTAAGGAGAAAGCCACCAGTGCTTAATCTTGTTTTTTGAAAAATGTTCTCATTCTGATTAATAATTATGTTTATTACATTGAAGCAAATATAAAGAAATTTTCAAAAATTTATAAATACTCTTTTGGACATAAACATGAGCAAAAACTTGAAGTGCAAGCTGCATTCTCATGCTTCATCCCCCCCTGCCCCATTCCATATGGACTTCTTTCCATATGGAATTGGGTTTTACAACAGTACTAATTACCAGATCCAATTTGACTAAATAAAGTCATCCAGCATCCACATTATCTGGTGGAAATTATTTCTGTATATAGCACTGCAGATGCATATATAGAGTTAGTGTTTCCAATTTTGAATGAGAAACACAAAGGAAACAATACTGTTTCCATTTAATGAGATGAAATACATGTAACACATTTTGAATGTTAACTGATTGCCTTCTGTAATTAGTGATCATGCATAGTAATAGAGAATTGTCTGACAAATAGCCATATGTAGATTATACAAATTCTCTCCAGAGGCTAAAATCTCCTGAAAATAATTGGTATGTCTGTACCTTAATGAACAAATGAACTCTTGAACATCTCAGTCTATATTGTAAAAGATGCCGTTTTTTTTTTTTTTTTCTAGTTTTAACCATCTCAAAAATTCTGATGATAAGTAATCCAGGGTGGATTTTTTCTTTAAGAGTGATCAAATGGCAAAAAATGGTTGAAGAATTTGGGTGTTTTTGCTTCCTATCCATTAAACAATGCAAGACAAAAATCACTGATACTTCTATTCTTTTCCCCTTAAGTGGTAGGGAAATTCATAGTTCAGTCCCCTTGCTTTTCCAGTTTTCTACCAGCAAAATAACTCTGGATTATTCCTGCTTTCCAAGGTTCGTTTTGTCATTAAAGAATGAGCCTAAGTACTTTCTTTCAGACTGTTTGGCAAATCACTTGACTCCTCTGAACTTCTGCAAATGCACTTGTAAATTGGAGAAGCAGAAAGAGAGTACTCTTTTTCTTGTTAATCATGGGGTCACAAATGGCACTCCTATAACCCGTAATGTGTTAACAAAAAGAATGCCTAACAAATTTATTTAATTAAGTTTCACATGGTAGGGCACACTTCAGATTGAGAAGGCAAAGGGCTAGGGTAAACTAGTCGCTTTATGTTCAGGTTCACTGAAGCAGTGTCAGCCATGTGGAGATAAAACTGAGGAAAACAAAAATGGACAAAACAAAAAAAATGTATGACATAATGAAAAAGACTGGGAAATCCAACAAGCAAGGCCTGCTTGTGCAGAGTCTTTTTGGTCCCTTTCTACAGCATTCTATTTTTCCAGGTATGGAGCATATCCCTTTTTGGAAGTTTTATTTTCTACTATCAGACAAGGGACATAAGAGAGATTTTTTCCTTGTGACTATCATCATTTAAATATGAGTTGTCCACGTTATGGCACCTTTAGAATGTGGAGCCTTGCTAGAGGAAAGCAATCACAGGGGATGGATCTTGAGGTTAGTTAGTCCCACCCTGCTTTAGTGAGTTGCTTTGCTCTTGAGTTAGCAGCAGCTCTCTGCATATGATGTTTGCAGTTACCAAAGCAGCCTCCAGCTTTTGCCAACCAGACAGTCTTTTCTACGGAAATGGACTTCATCTGTCCTCTGAAACAATTAGCTGGATAAATCCTATTTTCTCCTTTTTAAGTTACTGGAGTTTTGTCTCAAAGTGACAAAGAAGAGTAGCTGTTACAATTTCTAACTCTGAGACAGAAAGGCAAGACAAGATTAGAGTCATATTTTGGGCTTTAAGAATTTGAGATAAAATTAAGTGTTCTAGGTACTATGGCCTTCATTAGAGACAGAAAATGAAATGGGAAAAGAGAGGGCACAAAATCACAGGGGAACAATGCTTCTCAGACTGCTGAAGCTTTTACTTTGGGATACTCTTACTTTTCTAAGCCTGAAGATGGAAAACAAAAGGAAAATATCAACAATAACACTTCATAGGCATAAATCATGGTTATTAGAAAAGGTTCTACACTTGATTAAATTTATTTTTAAAAAATATTTTAGACCTTGGAACCTGGAAGTACAAACAACTCAACTGATTTCTGTGTGACAGTTGACTTTTTGTCATCTGATTGGATGGAATGCCCAACCAAAATAACCCCTGAAGCCAAATGTGCACACACACATATGGGAAGCTCATTTAAAGACCTACCCAGTACTACCCCCAACAAACACACACACACACACACACACACACACACGCCAAAAATGTATCCTCCCTCTTACCCACCTGTGGAACTGAACATAGGAAGAGGGTATGTGCTTCCCACCTCCAGGGACAGACATAAACATATTCTCTCTCTCTCTCTCTCTCCCTCTTTCTCTCTCTCTCTCTCTCACTTCATACTACCACCTGTCTCTGAAATGACACCATCCACGAACACCTACAAACATACCCACAATGCTTGATTTATTTTTCTTTTTCTATCCTTTCTCATCTCTGTCCACCCACCTGAAAAGGCAACTAACTGGAAAGTGAAGGAAGAAGGGAAGCAATACGAGAAAGTTTCCTCTCCCAGTAGCCTAGTCACTGTAGGAAATGCTGCCTAAGTCTCCTGGGTCTTCATTCTTATCTACCCCAATGTGGTCTAGAGTGTCCTACTCCACCCCTAACTTTTTCAAAACCCTATTTCCTGTGTAAATAAAACCTATATCCCCATCTTGCTAGGGACTAGTGAAAAAACGACTGCAAGAAGTAAACATGAAAATCTAGAAAAGAAGACAAAGAAAAAGAGTGTTCTGGTCTATATGACAACAGTGGTGGGAAAGTGGGAAGGAGAAAAGGCCACCCAGAGAGGATGATCTTTTCACTTTCCTTTTGCCCCTCCTTTACCTGTCTGGGTTTCTACAAGGAAAAGAAGGATGTTAAAGGTAAATGAACCAAGTCTCTAAAAGAGAGTTTTAAGTACAGGGATTTGATCCCTAGCTAAATGCACACTGGGGCATTAAAGAATCCCTGGAGCTCAAATGATAGATACCCAGCCCCTTTCTCCTCTCTTGTGAAAGGTCTTCTTTCCTCTTAAAAATCTACTGTGTCAAGTCTTCCCTGGACAGACAGTGCATGGTCAAAATGTCATGGTCCTGGGTTCTCTTGAAGAGAATGCTGTTAGACAAGACAGTCTGCCAGTCCTAGTACAAAATGAAATATGAAGTCTCAGAGATATGAAGAGAGTTTATTTGTTCATTGTTTTTACATTCACTTTTTTCTGGGTGAGACACAAGTGCCATGGATTATGTGTGGAGGTCAGAGGATAACTTACAGGAGTTAGTTCTCTTCTTCTACCATATGGGTTCCTCATGTTAATTCAGCTGAGTCATCTTCCCTGTCCCTATGACAAGAAACCTTGGGGCCCAACCTATGAAGCTTTTTAAGATAATGATATAAAAGGCTAAGTCACTATTGCTCTTAAATCTGGGTTCACTGCAGGTTGCCTGGCAGCAAAATTGCACTTAAAGAAGACAGCCTAAAGCCTGAGCTCTGCTGGCCTACTTAGGTGTGGAAATGTGGAGCACATTTGGAACAATACATTCAGGGCAAGTCTTTTCATATATATATAGGGTGGGAGTTTTATTTGTCTTATTTGTTTTTGTGTCAAAGTATCTCATTTTTAGCCAGGGTGACCTGGAACTCACTTAGTAGCCCAGGCTAATCTCAAACTTGTGGTGATTCTCTTGTGTTTCCATAGTGCTAGGATGACCAGTGCAAGCCATCATGTGAGGTTGTCTCCCAGGACTTCTGCTTCCTTAAACTGCGGAGATTGACTCATGTGATCATTAGCTGACCTCTACCACAGCTCCGAGCTTTCTCTTCTCCAAGGTTAAAAGAATTTCCAGACCACTTCACCACACACATTTTCCCTTAAATGTGTTCGGAATGCCTGTGTGTCCCCTGGTTTACTTACTGAGGGTGACAATGTGGTTAGTGGAGGTAAGGGTGGAGCCTTTTTAAACTGACCAGTAGGTCATGAAGGCTGAGCCTCTGGGGATAAAGAAACCTCTTCCTTCTACCATGTCCAGACACACTGAAGACACTGTCTACGAGGAATAGGTTCTTCACTTGATATTAATTCTATTGCTGCCTTGATCTTGGATTCCCTATTCCCTAGAACCAAGAATTCCCAGTGCATTTTTGCTCTTTAAAATTACCTAGCCTAGGGGCTAGAGAGATGGCTCAGGGTTTAAGACTCTGCCTTGTAAACAGAAGGTCCTGAGTTCAGATCTAAGGTCTCATGTAAAAATGCCAGGCAGAAACAGTGCCCTCTTATAAACACACACACACACACACACACACACACACACACACACACACACACACACTAAAATGAATGAATGAATGAATTAATGAATAAATAATAAATAAATAAATAAATAAATAAATAAATAAATAAATAAATAAATAAATAAATTACCTACTGTGTTATAGCAATCAAAGACAGACCGAGAGTTTGCTTTGAAGCAAGAGAGAAAAATCCATTCTCAAGAGTGTTATGCTCTAATAACCAATGGGGAACAATAGGATATGAACCCCAGAACTCTCCTAGATATTATATTGTTTGAGAAGGCACTTTGCATCTCATGAGCTGTTTTTTTATTTATTTCTTCCATTCATACAAAATTGATAAGTATCCCATTCCTTTCCCACCTTGCACCCCTCCCTGGATCCCATTGCTCCCTCCCCCCTTTTCCCTTTCCTTTCCCACCCTCCCTCCCTTTCTCCCAGTACCCCCTCCCCTGCCCAATCCTGGAGCATCCTTTAGTGTTCATGTCAAACTTCCCTCTGGGTCCTTCTCTCTGATGAGGTGTAAGGACTCAGTGGTATTGCCTAGAGCTCTTTTTTGTCTTCCCCTTTAGTATAGGAACACTGTTGTGGCTGTTAATCCCTTGCCTCTAAGGATCATAGTGCCTGTGATCCATACTAGATATGTTGGTCATTGCACAGGTCATGCAAAGTCCTATTATGATTACTTCGGCCCTAACTTGTATGGAGTATCTTGCATATCGTTGGTCCTCCCCATCTTTAGGCTTTTACAATCTTGCTGCACCCTCTTCTGCAAATTTTCCTGAGCTTTAGGATGGGGAGAGATTAGGTTGGTTTGGTTCCAGGTGTTTGCTGTAGAGTCTCTCATTTTCCAAATTACAGTTTGTTTAATTTTTTTCAGTTTTGCTGCTCCTGCACCACCCTTGACTCCATCCTGATAGGTACTGGATGTCACCCCCTGGCCAAAGATGAGATGTTTCTGTTCACAGCACTTTTCTGATCTCTGTACAGTCCAGTAATCTTGACTTCATGTTGTTTTTCACTAGCCATAGGAAAAGAGATGGAAGGACCTCCAGCTCTCCACAATTTTAACATAAGGGAGCATGAGTTAGGACTCCACAGGCTGCCAATCCAAAAAGAAAAAAAATGATTTGAGAGAGAAGGAGAAGTAGGGTAATATGGAAGTCAAGAATCAGAGGACAACCTTCATTTGTTGGCTCTTTCTTCCTACCATGTAAATGGCAGGGATCAAACTCTTTACCAACTGAACAATCTTGACATCCATCATTTAAATTTTAGTCAAGCTATTTCATCTTTCTTAGTCCTAGGTGTGCACTTCCTTCCAAAATACAATTTTAGCTAAGACTTCTGACAGCAATGGACGCCTTATCTTTGCTATCTGGATATCTTACTGAGTTTCACATCTTTTACCATTTTCCAAACAATGTATGAATATTGTACTGTCTTCATCAAGGGTCCTCCAAGATCATTTTAGCCGGAACCTCCCTGCTGTTTTCTCTTTAATAATGTTCCATCTACTGACCCTGCTTCTTGGCTACAGAGTCCACTTGTTTATGTTGCATTCAGAGTTGAGCCCAGTCTTTTTCCTCCATTGCAAGATCCCTTTGATTTATGCTCTCATAATGGTTATGAATAACAGTTCCTTTAACATGTTAAAAAATACCAAAATTCTATTTTCTTTAATATGATAGGCAAATATCATAAACTTCTACTACAATGAGTGAAGTTAACATGCAGTAATTCTTGATAGTAGGAATAGAATATCACCCAAGTCCCATATATCTTCCCAGTGGTAATATTCTGTCCCTTCAAGAATGTGGTCAGAATGCTAATTATTTTTCTTGCTAAAACTATGCATGTAGTATTTCATTAACTTAGCCATTAAATGCATGCCAATCATTAACAAAACAAGTGCCAAGATATCTTTGAAAACATGGCGCTATACATAACATTTTTTTAATTTTTCCCCAATCATACAAGCTCAAAAGGAACCCCAGTTCTCTCTCTTCCTCCACCCCTCCCCAGTCCCCCTTGCACCTCACCCACTTTTCCCCGTCCACAGCTGGCACACACTCTAACAGTTGCAAATATTTGTATTCTCAACCCCTTTCACTGCCCCTTTTCTTCCAGTGCCTCCCCCTTTCCCCCTCAAATCCCCTGGAGCATGCTTTTGTGTGAATGCCAAACTTCCCTTTGAGTCCTCCACTCTAATAAGGTGTAAGGACTCAATAGCATAGTACAGAGCCCTTTCTTGGGCTCCCTGTTAGTATGGAAACACTATTATGAGTGTTAATCCTTTGTCTCTAAGGATCTTACTGCTTGTGATCCATGCTAGACTTTGGAAGGTCGTTGACATGTCAGTCAATGTGCAGGTCATGCAATGTACGATTATGGCTACTGCAGCCCTAATTTGTGTAGAGTATCTTGCATATCATTGGTCCTCCCCATCTTTGGCTCTTACAATCTTGCCACCCCCTCTTCCACAATTTTCTCTGAGCTTAAGGATGGGGAAATACTTCGCTGTTCTGGTTCCAGGTGATTAACGTAGCATCTTTGGTGTTCTGAATTATAGTTTTTTGTTGTTTTCAGTTTTGCTTTTCCTGTACTACCCTTGGCTCCATCCGGATTGGTATTGGAGGTCACCTCCTAACCAAAGATAAAAGGCTGTTGAAATGAAGATCTTACTGTAAGCGGAGACTCAAAATTAGATGGAATAGGAGTAGGAGACCACAGTGGGGGGAGGGGGTCAGTGTCTCATTTTCAGGGTAGTTACCATCTAAATACCAGTCCCTATACCCTCCCTGATTTGCAAGATCAAACCTCCTTAGTCACAAGTAACCAGGAAGGAAAGTGAAAGTGGGCTTCACCATATAACATTTTTTATGTTGATCTCATCTTCCCAGTCTGGACAATAAAAATTCGAATACATCAAAAATTCGAATACATCTTTGTTTTATCTTTCATTTTCATTCAAAATATAACACAATTTTGCTAGATAAATGCCTTCTAGAAGAATTTTCTGGAATATGCAATCTACTCAGAGAAGATAAATGCAAAGGACTAGTCTTCTGTATAAAATGAAAGAAACAGACTTTGCTTTGTTATTCCAGTTCTTTTTGAAAGTTACAAATACATATGCATCACAGCTGGCACACACTCTAACAGTTGCGAATATTTGTATTCTCAACCTCCATTCTACAGTTTTAACAATTTTCACAAACCCCCATTTTAATATCATGAAATTCCTCGAAGAATGGCTTCATCTTAACTCTACATATATGCAGTTAAAATAATGCACTATCTACTGAGACCAATATCTGTCTTGAAATTTTCATACATACTGTTCTCTGTGTGGCTAGGAAAATATATATATGATACAGTATTTTGTCATAAATTTGCTTTTGCTCATGATGAAAATTTTTAGTGCTTCTTGACACTAAACTATTGAAGTTAAACCATAGGCATTAAACAATTGTACAGGGCATCTGATAAGGTTTTTTTTATTAAGAAGAAATATTGAAAGGTGACCCCCTGAACCAAGATTTTAAATATGATTTAGTCTTATAGCTAAATAGCCATTTATCAAATGCTTATTAAGATTGTTTAAGAAAAAGAAGAAAAATGATGAATCCCTCATGAAGAAGGATTGGATTTTTTCTCCTTTTAACCAACTAACATTCATCATTTGCCTCCTCCATCTACTATGCTCCTATTTTCTAGTCAATTGATGCTTCTAAATTTGGATTTTTTGCTTAGTCATCCTATCTATCAAACAAGATGAATGAAATCAATACTCTTCCAGGGAAAATGAGTTCACTAATATTTAGATTTATTTTCTTCTTTTCTTTTTCTCAGAACTCCAATCTGTTACCAAACTGCACACTTTTCAAATGATTCTACAGTGCTTCTTGGTTAACAATGCATCAACAGAATTTCAACCATTATTTCCTTTACACAATTGAAATCTCTTATTAATGGCAATGTGGCAGTAGAAAGAGAAAAGCCAATACACAGAGCATTGAAGAGGAATGATAGGTAAAATATTAGGGGCTTATTGAAAATAAATTAGAATAGACAGTCTAGAGTTTTAACAAATGATTACAAGCAATGAATATGTGATTGAACTTTTAAAGGTGATGCCACTATTTACCAAATAAATTCTTATTGTGGCAATTTATTATCCTGGCAGTACAATTGGCTTTTGTGGTTGCAAATTGATTTACCTCTGTGTAGTTGTTTCCATTGACATTTTCTCAAATTAAAATACAGACATACATGCATGCATTTAGAATTTAAGATGATCTCTTACAAAATAAATAACATCCCATTTAAAAACATGTCTTGTTATCTAAAACTTAAAAAGACATTTATGTGTTAATGAAAAATTATCACATTTGATTCTTTAATTAAATTTGATATCTCTATGATAATAATTGTGAATATTACAACAGTTTATATGAAAAGATAAATATACATTATTAATTCATGTTCAAGTTAATCAGTGGAAATAAATATAAATAGTGATTTTATTTTGCTTCAATAAAGTTTTACACATTAAATTTAAATTTTAAATTACTCTTTCATCTTAAAAGATTTTAAGCAATGTCTTTTATGAGCATTATTTAGGGCATCAAAGAAATGACTTTGTTTTCCTTCAGAAAGCATTTATTTTAAATGTACTTATTCACTGGGTGAGATGATTTGAAAATAGTTGTTTATGATTCTGACAGTAATAAACATCCTTAGAAGGAGAATATTGATGATGCAAAAATTAAAGTAAAAGTTTTAAGGGATCAGCTCCCTACCTAAGCATAAGTAAACACTTCTTTTGAACCCCTGGACAAATTCATGATAACAGTCCTATTTCATTTTACCCTATTTATTTATATATGAGTGAGGGGGTGTATACCACTAAAACATGTGAGGTAAGGAGGCAACTTTGTAGAGTAGTTCTTTCCTTTCAACTTTACGTGATTTCCTTGATTTGAACTCTGGCTATTAAGCATACACAACAGTAACTTTTTCCTACTGAGACATCTCTCCATTTCAAATGGTGCTACAGAGTTGTTTGTTTACATTTGGGGGAGCTCAAGAGGAGTCAGTGTAAGATTTTCTTTAACCAGCTAGATACTTTTACTAAAATGATTATAAAACAATAATAATAATACACATGGGACAGGAGACAACTATCTTTCCCGCATCCCCAAGTCATCAAAAGAAAGAACACACAAAGGGATGTCTGGACAGCTCATATGACAAATTGGCCAGGGATTTGTGTGTTGAATGGAAGATTGCCCTAAACCTTTGAGAACTGACTGAGGATGATTGTGGTTTTAGATAAATTTTAAAAGATTACAATAACATTAATGATCACATCCACCAGTTTGTTATTCATTAACTTGCCCATAAGCTTCTTCTCTAGTTGTGTCTGGCGTTTCCTTCTAGATCTTCTAAACTTCTCCATCTACTTGAAAAATGTTTCGTATATGTCAGCTTAAGACTTGTTTCCCAATGCCTTATTAGCTACTGATATACTTCAGTACTCCAGGTTGCTATAGCCTTCCTAATAATGGTGCGTCTCTATACTTTTTAAAGCAAGAAACCATTTTGAGGGAAAAATATCGCTATCTTTGTTTTCAGGTCTTAAGCTAGATTATGTCATGGTTTTCAAAGCAAAAGTGGAATGTGTACTTTCTGTAACTCACTGGTACAGGCAAACAGGTGCTCACCCAGATCTTTGAAATACTTCAAGAAAAGAGATGCATCAAGTTTTGGCTGTGTTCTTAATATCAATAGGATTTTGACTTCCTGTCCATATTCTAAGAAAAGCTCATGTCAATTAACTTTTTCCTTTCTTATTAAAAAAAGATGCTGACAAACTAAAACTTTTCAGAATGAAATGAGATCAACAGATTTGTTCCTACAATTTACTTAAAGTTTCAGGTAGAATTTTCTATAAACTGCCACAGATTTACTATCTTTCATCATACTTACATAATTAAGAACATTCTAAATACCAGGAAGGATTCAGTGAGGTGTTTCAGTGGGTAAAAACTCAGAGGGAGTTTCAGCGCCCACATAAAGGGATGCTCTGGGGGATGGGAGAGGGGTTCAGGAGGCACTGGGAGAGGGGGAGGGGGATGAGAGGGAGAGGTGGAGAGGGTTGAGTGCAATGAGGAACAAAGGGAGAGGAGGAGGGGGATGAGAGGGAGGGGTGAAGAGGGGAGAGTGCAATGGGGGAAAAAGGGAAAGGGGAGGAGGGAGGAAGAAGAGGGGGCACCTATTGAACTTGTATGATTAGGCAAAAAAATGAAAAATAAAGAGGCACAAAAAAAATGCCTGCACACAAACCTGGCAACCTGAGTTCAATCCGAAGATTCAATACTGTGGAAACAGACAACTAACTTCTGCAATTTATCCTCTCACATTCCACACATGTGGAATGACATTCTCTCTCTCTCTCTCTCTCTCTCTCTCTCTCTCTCTCTCTCTCTCTCTCTCTCTTTCTCTTTCTCTTTCTATCACTCTCTCTCCTCTCTCTTAAATTAAAAAATTGTTAAAAATACATAATTTGGTACCTGAATTACCCAATTCAGGAAATTTTAATGTTTGACTGAAGTTATTTTTTTTTTACCTTCTCCTTTATTGCATTTTATTGAGAACATTTTTTATTATTATGAGGTATTGCTTCATACCCATGTGAACTATTGGCCAATATTATATATTCTCCAAATTACTTTCTAAAATTCAACAAATTATAAATGGCAAAATGCATTTGACTCTTTTGGCCAATATTGGTATATGCTACAAGTTACTTTCTAAAATTCAAAAAAAGAAAATTACAGTATACATTTGACATCATATAATTATGCATTTCAAAGTCACAGAAATACTGTTAATTGGAAAAATGTGAATACAATAAAAAACTGCTGAAAATGATAGAAATCTCTGGTCACCTATTCATTTATTCCAATTTTTTACTTATAATACTTGGGTTTAAAACCCAGAGTTTTTGTGTGATAGACATCCCCAATAATTATCTATCTATCTATCTATCTATCTATCTATCTATCTATCTATCATCTATTTACTTATCTGTCTTTACTAGCTATCATCTATCTCTAACTAGTCATATATCTATCTATGGATTGATCTATATATCTATGTAACTACAAACCTATCTATGGTATCATTTATCTGTTGATCAACCCATACATCCATAATTTGAGAAAAGGTCTCAGTATGTGCTAAATATAACCTGAAACTCATAATCCTCTTAAGTAACTGTGATTGCAAGCATATAATCATGTCATGTAAAAAACTGCAATAACTTTATGTATAGCTAATAGTACAAAAGTTAATTCTTATGATTTATCTATACTCATTTGTTGATCATTATAATGATTTTTCATTTTTACATTTGAATGCTATAGAATACTGTAATTGTTTAGTAATCTTTCAGAATTTGCCTTAAAAAATGAGCAACACAAACAACACCAAATGCTGGAGATGTTGTGGATAGAAGGGAACTCTCATACATTGCTAGTGGGAATGCAGGCTTATACAACCACTCTGGTAATTGGTATGGCTATTTCTGTAAAAAAAAAAGTCTGAAATGCCATATGACACTGCTATACCACTACTGCAAATAATGCAACATAATGCAGCAATTCACTACAGTGACACAAGCACAACCACATACATTGCAGCACTATTTACAATGGCAAAGTCATGGGATCAACCCAAATGCCCTACAGTTGACAAACGGATAATGAAAATGTGGTACATTTATACAATGGAATACTACTCAGCCATCAAAAAAGATGACTTAATGAAATTTGCTGGGAAATGGATGGAATCAGAAAAAATTACATTGAGTGAAGTGTCCCAGACACAGAATGTTAGACACCATATGTACTCCCTAATAGATGTAGCCTAGTTCCAAACACATTTAATGACATATTTTAAGGTAAATCTCTGTAATACCTACTATAATCCCAAAGATTATAAACAGGAGGGAAAGGGAAGGATGGCCTCAAAAAAAAAAAAAAAAAAAAAAAAGGAGATAGGGAATCACATGTCAGTAAAGAAAATTGGTCACCGTCAACTATTTCATGTAAGTAGTGAGACATCTGGTGCAGCTAACTCTCATTTCCCTTCCTGGTCACTTGGGACTGAACAGGTTTGTTCTCACAAATTAGGAAGAACATAAGGACTGGCACATAGATGATAATCATCCTGCAAATGGGACATTGACTCCCCCCACACACACAATGCTGTTTTTATTTCTATTCTTCCATTTATCTTTGAGTCTCCTCTTACATTAAGACCTTCATTTAAAGTTTTTGTCTTTGGTTAGGAGGTGACCTTCTATTCCACTCAGGATGCAGCCAAGGGTGGTGCCTGCAAAGCAAAACTGAAAACAACAACAAACCATAATTCAGAACACTAAAGACTCTTCATTAATCAACTGGAACCAGACCAGCCAAATCTCTCCCCATCCTTAAACTCAGGGAACCATGTATTAGAGGGGGGCAGCAAGATTTTAAGAGCCTGAGTATGTGGAGGACCAATGATACGCAAGATATTTCATGTAAGTTAGGGCAGCAGCAGCCCGGATTGGATTTTGCTTGACCTGTACACTGGCTGACATGTCAGTGACCCTCCAAAGTCTAGCAGGGATTACAGGGGAGAAAGCACCAGGCAGTAGGATCCTCAGAGGCAAGTGATTAAACAGTCATAATATAGTTCCCATACTAAACAGTAGCCCAAGAAGGGGCTCTGGGCTATGCCACTGAGTCCTGAACCTTTACCAGGGTGAAGGATTCAGTGGGAGGTTTGGCTTTCATACAAAACAATGTTGTAGGGAAAGGGAGGGAGGAAATGGGAGGTACTTGGAGAGGGGGAGGAAAGTAGAGGTGAAAGAAAGGGGGAATGCAGAAAGTGCATGGACAGAAGACTGGGGAGGGGAAGAGAGAGAGAAAGGACTGGCACACCTATTGAGCTTGTATGATTAGGAAAAAAATGTGGGGGGGGGAGAGTAAAACTAAAAAAAATTGCCTAAGTATGAATACAAGATATTTGCTTTGAGTAATTTGTAATGGCCAGGTAAACAAAATATCCATGCCAACACAGAGAGACCTTTATGAACTGATCTGTATTTCATTAGAAAGTATACTTTTCAAGTCAAATATTCAAATTTTTACTTACTTTAGATTTGTTAATCTTATTAGCTTAGTCTTAATCTCTATATTTTGCAATCTTGTGTGAATTATAGTTCTTTCTTAGGATTATTTGAAATGTTCCTTTTTGTAAAATAAAATTTTTATGTTATAAACAACATTGATAATTCATCTTACAAGTCATCTATGAAATGTGTGTAACATGTCACTAACAGCTCACATTTTTACAATTTAAGGGTTCTACTTTAAACTATTTCATAGTAACGTTTGTGATCATACATGGCCGGTCATCTAAGTAATAGAAACAGAACTTCTTGCAATTAGTTCGACTGGAGTTCATGTCTGTTTTATGCTTTATGTGGATATGTGTATGACTTTCATTTTCGTGTATAACATTCATTCATTAATTGCCCATATTTTTTTCTTTTACTTTTTGCAATCATGATAGCCATATGAAATATTTAATAGAGATATTTGTTCATTTTGCAAATGACAACATTCGGGGCAAAGTAGCATATTTAGCTTAGGGACGGAAAAGTATGTATTGCACAGGGTAAACAATATCACTTTCCATACAGACCTGTTTCTCTTTGTCATCTGGCAAAGTTCTTGAAATAAGATTTCAATAAATATACTGTTTATAAATTTCTACCTGCTGATAAACTAATAAATTTCCTTCACCTTAATATTTGTGCCACAAAGACAATTTGAAGGCTTACATGTCTACCAAGCCAGGCTGTCAAAAAATGCTAGAAATGATACTAAAGCTTGAAGAAAAAACAATCGTATCCAGGAGGACAGAAGGGAAGTATAATACCACCAAAACCGAAAAACCAAACAATATACTTACAAAAGCCACTAAACATAAAAAATGTCCAGAATTGAAAATAATTTCTCCATTATAACATGAAATGTCAGTGGAATTAACTCACCAATCAAGAGACACAGATTACAAACTTGCATTAAAAACCACAACCCATCAATCTGCTGCCTTCAGGAAACTCATCTCACCACAAAAGATAGGCACATCCTAAAAATAAAAGGATGGTCCAAAATTCTGCAAGCTAATGGAGTCAGGAAACAGGCAGGGGTAGGCATTATGTTGTCAGACAAAGTGGACTTCAAATAAAAAAAAATCATGAGAGACAAAGATGGATATTACATTTTAGTCACAGGTACAATTCACCAGACTTCACAATTCTGAACATATATGCATCTAATACGATCTCCTCCACATTCACTAAGCAAACCCTGCAGCATCTAAAGGGAGAAATCAATCCCCAAGCCATAATTCCTGGAGATTTCAACACTGCCCTCTCAACATGGGATAGATCAACATGGTCAAAAGCTTAACAGAGACACTTTGGAACTTAATCAAGCCCTTAAAGAAATGGACCTTACAGATCTCTATCGAGCTTTTCATCCATGTGACAAAGAATACAGATTTTTCTCAGCGGCATGTGGAACTTTCTTCAAAATAGTTCACATATTGGGCAAAGAAACGAATCTCCACATATACAGGAAAGTTGAAATTCTAGCCTGTACCCCATCAGACCACCATGATCTAAATCTTGACATTCGCAACACAACAAACAACAGAAAATACACTAACTCCTGGAAACTTAACACTGTAATGATGAATGAGAATTGGATTCAGAAAGAAATTAAAAAGGAAATTCAAGATTTCCTGAGAGCAAACGATAATGAAAGTACAACATACCAAAATCTTTATGACACAATGGATGCTGTCCTAGGAAACAAGTTCATAACAATTAATGACTACATAAAAAAATAGAAACATCAGAAATAAATACTTAACAATGCATCTTAAAGCTTTAGAGACACTAGAACAATCTGATCCCAAAAGCAATAGAAGAGAGGAGATTAGCAAAATAAGGGGAGAAACATACGAAATTGAGATTAGGAAAAAGACACAGAGAATCAACCAGTCAAAAAGCTGGTTCTTTGAAAAAATCAATAAGATTGATACACCCCTAGCAAAATTAACCAAAAGCAAGAGAGAGAAAACCCAAATTAACAAAATTAGAAATGAAAATGGAGCTATCACTACTGATACCTAAGAAATTCAGAGTATAATAATGACATATTTCAAAAACTTATACTCTGTGAAATTTGACAACACAAAAGAAATGGATGAATTCCTAAATAAGTACAACTTACCTAAATTGAATCAGGAAGTTGTGAATTATTTAAATAGTTCTATAACACATGAGGAAATCTATGAAGTAATCTCAAATCTTCCCACCAAGAAATGTCCTGGACCAGATGAATTCAGGACAGAGTTCTACCAGACATTTAAGGAGCTAATAACACCAATACTCATTAAACTGTTTCATGAAATAGCAAAAGAAAGGAACACTATCAGATTCTTTCTCTGAAGCTAATATCGTCTTAATCTCAAATCTTAAAAAAGATACACATAAAAAAGAAAACTATAGGCCAATCTCTCTGATGAACACAGATGCAAAGATTCTCAACAAAGTCTTAGCAAATCAGATTCAAAAACATATCAAAACCATCATTCACGGGGATCAAGTAGGCTTTATCCCAGGCACAGAAGGTTGGTTCAACATGTGCAAATCAATAAACATAATTCACCATATAAACCAGTCAAAAATTCAAGACCACATGATACTCTCAATAGATGTAGAAAAAGATTTTGACAAGATCCAACAGCCCTTTATGATCAAAACCCTAGAGACAGTTGGAATGGAAGGAAACATTGTCGATATAATAAAAGCTGTGTACAACAAGCCTTCAGCAAGGATTATACTCAGTGGGGAAAAACGTGAAGCTTTCCCACTTCAATCAGGAACTAAACAATGCTGTCCACTCTCAACACTTCTATTCAATGTTGTACTTGAAGTCTTAGCTGAATCCATAAGACAAGAAGGAGAGATAAAAAGGATTCAAATATTCAAGGAAGAAGTCAAGTTATCTCTATTTGTAGATGACATGATCATATACTTGAGTGATCCTAAAAACTCCACCAGGAAGCTCCTGGAACTAATACAGAAGTTCAGCAGGGTGGCAGGATACAAAATAAATGTACAAAAATCAGTGGCCTTCCTATATGCCTAGAATGAAAGAAGCGAAAAAGCCCTGAGAGAAACAACCCCATTTACTATAGCCCCTAAAAAAATGTAATACCTTGGTAAAAACCTAAACAAGGAAGTAAGACACCTGTACAATGAAAACTTTAAAACCCTAAAGAAAGAAATTGCAGAAGACACCAGAAGTTGGAAAGACCTCCCATGTTCCTGGGTTGGCAGAAACAATATCATAAAAATGAACATCCTACCAAAGGCAATATACAGATTCAGTGCTATACCAATCAAAATCCTAAAACAATTCTTTGAACAGGTTGATCAAATAGTCTCAAAATTCATATGAAGTCACAAAAGACCCAGGATAGAAAAAGAAATCCTGAGTAACAAAAAAACTTCTGGAGGTATCACCATACCAAACGTTAGTCTACACTACAAATACATAGTTATATGAACAGCCTGGTACTGGCTCCAAAAGAGACACACAGATCACTGGATAAAGGTTGAAGACCCCAGGCTGGCCTCGAATGATTCTCCTGCCTCTGCCTCCTTCAGCAAATCCTACTGATGTGTGCCACCAAACCCAGAAAATTAAGCACTGTATGTACTCCCTAATAGATGACTCCTAGTACCAAACCCACCCAGCCCACCTTGAGACACTCATAGGTAAATCTATGTATTACCTACAGTAATTGCAAGGATTATGAACAGGAGGGATGGGGTTGGAGGGTCACACCAGAAACAAGGAGAGAATTGAGCATGTTACAGTAGAGAAAATATGCCTCCATCAAGGACTGCAAGTAAGTAATGTGACACCTGGTTAAGTTCACAGACGTGGGTTCCTGATCATTTACAACTAAGGGGGTATGATCTCACCAGAAGGGGTGGGCATATAGTCTGGCAGATAAAAAATAACCATTTTGCAAATGGGTGATTGACACCTTCCTCACTGAGGTTCCCTACTTTTATTTCATCTACCCTTGAATGTGCTCCTATAATAAGACTCCAGTTTAACAGCTTTTGTCTCTGGCCAGGGGGTGACATACAGTGCCCAGCAGGATGGAGTGAAGGACATTGCAGGAGCAACAAAACTGCAAAAGAAAATCAACAAACCAAAACCCAAAACTTCAGAGACTCTATATCAACAACCTAGAACTAGGCCAGACTAATCTCTCCCCATCCTGAAGCTCAGGGGTATTTGTGGAAGAGGGTGGAAGAGGGGGCGGTAAAAGGGTAAGAGCAAAAGGATGGGAGGAGCAATGATTTGCAAGATACTCCACACAAGTTAGGGCTGAAGCAATCATAATTGGACTTTGCATGCCCTCCGCAATGTCCAACACACTATTTACCTCACAAAGTCTAACATCTGCTAAAGGCACCAAGATCCTTGGAGGCAAGGGATTGGCAGGCACAGTAGTGTTCCTATGCTTAAGGGGAACACGGGAAAGGGTTCAGGGAAATGCCACTGGGTCCTTGTACGTCATTGGAGAGGAGGGCCCAGAAGAGAGTCAGGCATGCACAAGAAAGGACTCTCTGGGAATTGGGGTGGGAGGCACTGGGGGATGGGGAGGGAGGGGTAAGGGGAGGGGGATTAGGGGGTTTGGGGGGGAGGAGGAGGGAGGGAGGGAACCTACTAAATTTGTATGAGCTGAAATAATAATAAAAAATGTATATTAAAAAAAAGGTTGAAGACCCAGATATAAACCCACACAATTAAAGCCATTTGATCTTTGACAAAGGGGCCCAAAAAATCCAATGGAAAAAGAACAGCATCTTCAACAAATGGTGCTGGCAAAACTGGATGTCCACATGCAGGAGATTAAAACTGGACTCATACTTGTCACCATGTACAAGACTTAATTCCAAATGGATCAAGGACCTGAATATAAGCCCAGAGACTATAAAAACCTTACCTGAAAGGGTACGGAATTCTCTTGAGCTGATTGGACTAAGCCAACAGATCCTAGTCAGAAATCCAATAGCACAGTCAATGCAACCAACACTCAACAGATGGGAATTTATGATATTAAAAAGCTTCTGTTTAGAACCCCCAGGTAGCCCAAGGGACCCAGCTCCTCCCACCAGCCAGCCCGAGCCAGGAACTGCGCTGCCGGGGAGGACCCCATCCTCCCGGGACAAGCCTCAGCTCCCCAGGTTAAATAGCGCCCCACTGCCCCTGCACCCTCCCTTTCTCCAACCCGCCGCACCTGGGACAAGCGCAGTCCAGCCAGCACTCACCATGACCTAGGTAAGCTCCACCCCCGGCCAACCCCAAAACTTCAGGCGAAATAATTCACTTCAGTGAAAAATGCACAGAAATTGAAAGAACGTCTCAAGAGTTAAACTGACAATGCCCAAATCAAAGAGAAACAACACCCAAGTACACAAATCTCCCACTGAAGGAATCAATCCCATAATGATAGACTCCAAATAGAACAAACACACGGAAAATGGCCAAGAAAGCCTAACCTAGGGTAACTACTTTCAAAACATGATCATTACCATGTTCAATACTGTGAAAGCGGAAATCCGGGAGGAATTAAATAATCACATCAATCACTTTGAAGATGAATACAACAGACACTTGGAGGAGTTGAGAAAAAAACTTCAAGAAACAAAAACAAGCATAGAGCAGTTAAATCAGACTCAAGCAGAGTTAAAAACTGAACTAATTTTCTCTGCTGTAACATGGTCTCCTCTCTCCTTGTTTCTGGTGTGGCCCTCCTAACCCATCTCTCTTGTTCATAATCCTTGCAATTACTGTGTTACATAGGTTTACTTTTGAGTGTCTCAATGTGGGCTGGGTGAGTTTGGTACTAGGAGCCACCTATTAGGGAGTACATAGGGCGCTTAATTTTCTGGGTTTGGGATACTTCACTTAATATAATTCTTTCTAATAACATCCATTTCCCAGCAAATTCCAGTAATTCATCATTTGTGATGGCTGAGTAGTACTCCATTGTATAGATGTACCACAGTTTCCTTATCCACTCGTCAACTGTTGGACATTTAGGTTGATTCCATGACTTTGCTATTGTAAACAGTGCTGCTATGAACATGGTCGAGCTTGTGCTATCGAGGCGAACCTCTGCTGCATGGGGGGTTATTCCCAAAAGTGGGATAGCAGGGTCATACGGCATTTCAATCTTTAATTTCTTTAAGAATCTCCAGACGGCTCGCCAGAGTGGCTGTATGAGCCTGCATTCCCACCAACAATGTAGGAGAGTTCCCCTCTCTCCACATCCTCTCCAGCATTTGTCGTTGTTTGTATTGTGGATTTTTGCCATCCTGACCGGGGTGAGATGATATCTCAGGGAAGTTTTGATTTACATTGAGAAACCTGGTTAAGTTCACAGACGTTCTTTCCTGATCTCACCAGAAGGGGAGGGCATATAGTCTAGCAGATAAAAAGTAATCATTTTGCAAATGGGTGATGGACCCCTCCCTCAGTGAGGTTTCCTACTCTTATTACATCTACCCTTGAATGTGCTATTACAACAAGACTCCAGTTTAACAGCTTTTTGTCTCTGGCCAGGGGGTGACATACAGTGCCCAGCAGAATGGAGTGAAGGGAATTGCAGGAGCAGCAAAACTGCAAAAGAAAATCAACAAACCACAATCCAGAACTTCAGAGACTCTATATCAATCACATAGAACTAGGACAGCCTAATCTCTCCCCGTCCTGGAGCTCAGGGACATTTGCGGAAGAGGGGGCGGTAAGATTGTAAGAGCAAAAGGATGGGAGGAGCAACGATTTGCAAGATTCTCAACAATAGTTGGGGCCAAAGCAATCATAATGGGACTTTGCATGCCCTGCGCAATGTCCAGCGCACTGTTGCCCTCATAAAGTCTAGCATCTGTTAAGGGCACCGAGACCCCTGGAGGCAAGGGATTGACAGCCATAGTAGTGATCTTATGCTTCAGGGGAACAAGAGAAAGGGCTTATGGAAATGCCACTGGGTCCTTATATGTCATCGGAGAGGAGGACCCAGAGGAGAGTTAGGCGTACATAATACTGGACTCTCTGGGAATTGGGGGGGAGGCACTGGGGGAAGGGGAGGGGGAGGAGGGGGGAGGGAGGGAACTGGTAAAAAATTTTAAAATATATAATTAAATTTTTAATAAAAAAAACTGAACTAAAAGACAAGTTACCTTCAATCCAGAATGCCACAGAAAGTCTTATCAGCAGAACTAACAAAGCAGAAAATAGAATTTCAGAACTTGAAGACAAAGTGGGAGTATTAACCAGCTAAATGGAATAGGTTGTTAAAGCCAAAAAGATACTCTAGAGAAATATTCAAGAGTTATGGGACACCCTGAAGAAGCCTAACATGGGTATCCATGGAATACCAGAGCAAGAATCTCAAAATACCACACCTGAGGAAATTTTTCAAATCATCATCAAGGAAAACTTTCCTCATCTAAAAAAAGAGAGCCCCATACATATACAAGAGGCCTTCCACACCCCAAACAGATATGACCAAAATAGAAACTCGCCACAGCAAATAATAGTTAAAACACTCCACATTCAAGATAAAGAAAAGGTGCTGAGAGCCTCAAGGGAAAAAAAAAAAAACAAGTCACTTTTAAAGGTAAACCTATTAAAATAACAAATGACTTTTCAGTCGAAACAGTAAAGGCAAGAAGAGCTTGGAGAGACATACTTCAAGTATTGAAAGAGCAAAAATGTCAGCCCAGTGTGATATACCCCACAAAACTATCAGTCATGATCGAGGGAGAAAGAAAACTTTTCCAGCACAAAGACAACTTGAAGGCATACATGTCCACCAAACCAGGCCTTCAAAAAATGCTAGAAATGGGGGCTGGAGAGGTGGCTCAGGGGTTAAGCTTCTGCCTTGCAGGCAGAAAGTCCTGAGTTCGGATCCCAGATCCCACGTATAGATGCCAGGCTTAAGCGGGGGCGGCCTACGTTTCTAGTCCTGGTAGGGCGGAGCCTGTGAATCCCAGGGCAGAGGAAGTGGAGGCGTCCATGGTGGTTCCCGAATTTGTCCGTGGTTCTACATACACAGACACACGTGTGCGCACACATACATACACACAAATGCACAATTGAATAAATAAAAAAATGCTAGAAATGATACTCAAGTTTGAAGAAAAAAACAGGCATATCCAGCAGACCAGAAGGGAACTATAATAATAACAAAACCTCAAGGTGTAACAATACACTTACAAAAGCCACTACACATAATAAATGTCTGGAATTAAAAATAGTTTCTCCTATATAACATTAAATATTAATGGACTTAACTCACCGATCAAGAGACACAGATTACAAACTTGGATTAAAAATCACAATCCATCAATCTGCTGCCTGCAGGAAACCCATCTCACCACAAAAGATAGGCACATCCTAAAAATAAAAGGCTGGTCAACAATTGCAAGCTAATGGAACCAGAAAACAGTCAGGGAGAGCCATTATGCTATCGGACAAATTGAACTTCAAACCAAAAAAAATCATAAAAGACACAGATGTATACTACATTTTAGTCAAAGTTACAATTCAACAGGAAGACTTCACAATACTGAACATATGTGCACCCAATACGCCCCCCCCCAATTCATTAAGCAAACCCTACAACGACTAAAGCAAGAAATCAATCCCAAAACGATAATTCTGGGAGATTTCAACACTGCCCTGTCACCATGGGATAGATCAACAGGTAAAAAACTTAACAGAGACACTTTGGAACTTAATCAAATCCTTACTGAAGTGGACCTTACAAATCTCTATCGAAATTTTCATCCACGCAACAAAGAATACACATTTTTCTCAGCAGCACACGGAACTTTCTCCAAAATAGATCACATATTGGGACACAAAACAAATCTCCACATATACAGGAAAGTTGAAATTCTAGTCTGCACCTTATCAGACCACCACGTCCTCAAGCTTGACATCCATAACACAACAAACAACAGTAAATACACTAACTCCTGGAAACTTAACATTATAATGATGAATGAGAATTGGATTCAGGAAGAAATTAAAAAGGAAATTACAGATTTCCTGAAAGTGAACGATAATGAAAATACAACGTACCAAAATCTCTGGGACACAATGAAAGCTGTCCTAAGAGGTAAGCTCATAGCTCTTATTGCCTACATCAAAACAATGGAAACATCAGAAATAAATAACTTAACAATGCAGCTAAAAACTTTAGAGACACTAGAGCAATCTGATAACAAAAGGAGTAGAAGGGAGGAGATTAGCAAAATAAGGGGAGAAATATCTGAAATCGAGATTAGGAAAACAATACAGAAAATCAACCAGTCAAAAAGCTGGTTTTTTGAAAAAAATCAATAAGATTGATACACCCCTAGCTAAATTAACCAAAAGCAAGGGAGAGAAAACCCAAATTAACAAAATTAAAATGAAAATGGAGTTATCACCACTGATACCCAAGAAATCCAGAGAATTATAACATCATATTTCAAAAACTTGTACTCTGTGAAGTTTGACAACACAAAAGAGATCGATGAATTCCTATGTAAACACAACTTACCTAAATTGAATCAGGAAGTTGTGAATTATTTAAATAGTCCTATAACATATGAGGAAATTGAGGAAGTAATCTCAAATTTTCCCACCAAAAAATGTCCTGGACCAGATGGATTCAGCACAGTGTTCTACCAGACATTTAAGGAGCTAATAACACCAATACTCCTCAAACTGTTCCATTAAATAACAAAGGAAGGAACACTACCAAATTCCTTCTATGAAGCTAATATCGTCTTAATCCCAAATCCTAATAAAGATATACTTAAAAAAGAAAACCTTAGGCCAATCTCTCTGAAGAAAACAGAAGCAAAGATTCTCAATAAAGTCTTAACAAATCAGATTCAAAAACATATCAAAAAAATGCACAGAAATCAAGTAGGCTTTACCCCAGGCACACAAGGATGGTTCAACATACGCAAATCAAAAAGTGTAATTCACCATATAAACCAGTCCAAAGTTCAAGACCACATGATACTCTCGATAGATCAGAAAAACCTTTTGACAAGATCCAACAGCCCTTTATGATCAAAACCCTAGAGAAGGTTGGAATGGAAGGAACCTTTATCAATATAATAAAAGTAGTATGCAACAAGCCTTCAGCAAGGATTATTCTCACCAGGGAAAAACTTGAAGCATTCTCATTTTGATCAGGAACTAGATAAGGCTGTCCACTGTCACCACGTCTTTTCAATATTGTACTTGACGTCTTAGCTGAAGCCATAAGACAAGAAAGGGACAAAAAAGGGATTCTAATCGGCAAGGAAGAAGTCAAGTTATCTCTATTTGCATATGATTTGATCCTACACAAAGTGATCCCAAAAACTCCATCAGGAAGCTCCTGGAGCTAAAACAGAAGTTCAGCAGGATGGTAGCATACAAAATAAATTTACAAAAATCAGTGGCCTTCCTATATGCCTAGAATGAAGGAAGTGAAAAAGACCTGAGAGAAACAATCCCATTTATTATAGCCACTAAAAAAATGAAATACCTTGGGATAAACCTAACCAAGGAGGTAAAAGAACTTTACAATGAAAACTTTAAAACCCTAAAGAAAGAAATAGTAGAAGACACCAGAAGTTGGAAAGACCTCCCATGTTCCTGGATTGGTAGAATCAACATTGTAAAAATGACCATCCTACCAAAGGCAATATACAAATTCAATGCTATACCAATTAAAATCCCGAAGCAATTCTTTAAAGAAGTTGACAAAATAATCTCAAAATTCATATGGAGTCACAAAAGACATAGGATAGCCAAAACAATCCTGAGTAACAAAAACATGGCTGGAGGTGTCACAATACCAAACCTTAGTCTATACTACAAACCCATAATTGTAAAAACAGCCTGGTATTGGCCCCAAAATAGACACACAGATCAATGGATAAGGGTTGAAGACCCAGATATAAACCCACACAACTACAGCCATTTGATCTTTGACAAAGGGGCCCAAAAAATCCAATGGAAAAAGAACAGCATGTTCAACAAATGGTGCTGGGAAAACTAGATCTCCACATACAGAAGATTAAAACTGGACCCGTACTTGTCACCATGTACAAGAATTAATTCAAAATGGATCAAGGATCTCGATATAAGGCCAGAGACTATTAAAATCATAGTTGAAAGGGTAGGGAACTCCCTCGAGCTGATTGGGCAAGGCCAACAGTTCCTGAACAGACATCCAATAGCACAGTCACTACAACCAACACTCAGCAGATGGGATCTTGTGAAATTAAAGAGCGTCTGTTCAGAAGAAGAGATTGTAACTCGAGCACACAGGCAACCCACAGAATGGGAGATCATCTTCACTAACCACATATGTGATAGAGCTCTATTATCTAGAGTGCACAAAGAACTTAAAAAACTAAACACCAAGGAAACTAATGGCCCAATTAAAAAATGGGCCCTGGAATTTGAAAGAAACTTTACCAGGGATGAAATTAAAATGCCTAACAAATATCTTTAAAAAATGCTCCACTTCCTTAGCCATCAGAGAAATGCAAATCAAAACTTCCCTGAGATATCATCTCACCCTTGTCAGGATGGCAATAATCCACAATACAAACAACAACAAATGCTGAAGAGGATGTGGAGAGAGGGGAACTCTCCTACATTGCTGGTGGAAATGCAGGGTTATAAAACCACTCTGGGGTTCTGTCTGGCGATTCATAAAAATATTTAAGATTGAAATGCCATTTGACTCTGCTATTCCACTTTTGGGAATAATACCCCATATAGCAAAAATTCACCTCAATAACACAAGCACAAGCATGTTCATAACAGCATTTTTACAATAGCAAAGTCATAGAATCAATACAAATGCCCAACAGTTGATGAGTGAATGAGAAAATTGTGGTACATTTATACAATGGAATACTACTCAGCCATCAAAAATGATGAATTAATGAAATTTGCTGGGAAATGGATGGAATTAGAAACAATTATATTAAGTGAAGTATCCCAGCACAGAAAATTAAGTGCCGTATGTACTCCCTAATAGGTGAATCCTAGTTCAAAACCCATTTTTTGGCACACTGAAAAATAAATCTCTATAATACCTACAGTAATTGCAAAGATTATAAGCAGGGAGGGAAGGGGAAGGAGGGCCCTGCCAAAAACAAGGAGAGAGGAGATCATGCTACAACAGAGAAAATAGGCCACCATCAAGGAGTGAAAATAAGTAATGAGACATCTGATTGGGTTTGCATACTCTCCTAATATTCACTTGCATCTGATGGCGTATGATCTCACCAGAAAGGGAGTGCATAGCATCTGGAAGATAGAAGGCAACCGTCCTGCAAATGGGAGACTGATACCCCTCCCTCACAGCGGTCTCCTACTCTTATTCCATCTACCTTTGAATATACTCTTATAATAATACTCTATTTTAACAGCATTTTATCTCTGGCCAGGGGGTGATATCCAACACCGTCAGGATGGAGCTTAGGGTGGTGCAGGAGCAGCAAAACTGAAAAAAAATCAACAAACCATAATCTGAAAAATCAGAGACTCTACATCAACCACCTGGAACCAGACCAGCCTAATCTCTCCCCATCCTAAAGCTCAGGGAAATTTGCAGAAGAGGGGGTGGTTAGATTGTAAAAGCCTAAAGATGGGGAGGAGCAATGATATTCAAGATACTCCACACAAGTTAGGGCTGAAGTAATCATATTGGGACTTTGCATTTACCAACATATCATTGAACCCCCAAAGTCTAGCATGGATTACAGGCCCTAGGATTCATAGAGGCAAGGTTAACAGCCACAATCGTGTTCCTATACTTAAGGGGAACACAAAAAGAGCTCTAGGCAATGCCACTGAGTCCTCACACCTCATCAGAGAAGAGGATCCAGAGGGAAGTTTGACATGCACACTAAAGGATGCTCCAGGAATGGGGGTTTGGAGAGCGCATTGGGTGAATGGGAGCGAGTGGGGAAAGGAAAGGGAAAAGGGAGGAGGAAGCAATGGGATCCAGAGAGGGGTGGAGGGAGGGAAGGGAATGGGGTACTTATCAACTTTGTATGAGTGGAATAAATAATAAACAAACAAACAAACAAATAAATAAATAAATAAATAAATAAATAAGAAAAATATTTGTGCCAAAAGATTATATCTTTTTTTAATTATTTATTCAACTGTGTGCATGTGCGTGTGTATATGCGCGCGCGTGTATGTGTCTGTGTCTGTGTGTGTCTGTGTATGTGTAGAACCACGGATGAATTCGTGAACCACCATGGACTCCTCCATCTCCTTCTGCCCTGGGATTCACAGGCTCTGCCCTACCAGGACCAGAAGCGCAGGCCGCCCCGCTTCCGCCTGGCGTCTATACGTGGGATCTGGGATCCGAACTCAGGACCTCCCGCCTGCAAGACGGAGGCTTAACCCCTGAGCCACCTCTCCAGCCCCCAAAAGATTATATCTTATAGCACTGTTCATATCTTTGAACATTATCAATTAATTAACCACCAGTTATACTTCTGCACCATTTAATGTACTGTCTTTTATTGCATTATTAGACTTTATTTTTATATTAATAATTGCTGATAAATGCTGAACTTTTTCAATGTAAAAGGATGTAGCCATTAAAATTGGATAAAATCTTAGAGTCAGAATGTTAAGTTATTATTTTATTTTCAGTTTTTAGATAGATAACAGGCATCCAATTAAAATGTATATTACTTCTTGTAATTTGAAAACAGATTCCGTGATAAAGAATATCTACTAGTATATGAGTAATGAACCAGGAGTCATACTTGTGACTAGTACCATGTTAGAAAAGCACATAATCTTCATTTTAATAGAAAAAAAGGATAATCCTTTAAAAAGTTATATAAAATTGAACAATTATTTTTATAAAGGTCCTGATAATGGTAGCAAAATTATAAACTCTTATGAAGGTAACTTCTGTGGAAATAGATATTTTGACCCAGGGGCATTTCTTAGAACCCTTTTCTGTATTCCCCTTAAGATTAGGAACACTACTGTGATGGAGAGGAGGACCCAGAGGAGATTTTGGCATGTATATTAATGGATGCTCCGGGGATTGGTGGGGGAGGTACTTGGGGATGGGGAGGGGGGAGCAAGGGGTTTGGGGGGAGGTGGAGGGAGGGAGGGGACCAGTGTACCTCTTAAGTTTGTATGAGCGGAAATAATAATAATAAAAAATGTTAAAAAAAACTTTTGTTCCCTTAAGCAGTTTTGTCATGATTTTATCAGCATCATGTGGGTTATTTGCAGCAGAATTTGCCACCAGGGAAGTGGTTTGTTGCTGATCAGACTGAGTACATAGCTTTTGTGGATTCTGAATAATCTTGTTGGAGAAATTTGGAAATGTTTGAAGACTTTTGTGGATGCAAAAATGTTTGAACAGACTTTAATTGGTGATTTGAAAAATAGTGTTGCTGAGAGGGTTGTTGATTGTTTGGGCCCAGTTTGTGATGAAGGGAACAGGACTTTGTTAAAGTTAAATTTAAATATGATGGATTGGTTTGCTTGATAGAGGAGAGCTGTGCTGATTGCTGTAAAGCTTTGGATGTGGAAAGGGCAGAGAACAGAACAGCTGCCACTGAAAGAGAAATTAACATCATTGAAGGAAAACTTAGTGCTTTGCACTGGGATGGTAGAAGTGATTGACTAGATGGACTTTAGTCTTGACTTGGTATTTCTTATTTTGTCATAATACTTGTAATACTTCTATTTTAATGTTTTGATCTGTGCTAAAATATTTAACTTGATTTCATTTGACAGGATCTTACAGTTAAAACATTTTGGACTTTTAGAATTAATAAAATTAAATGTATTTATATAATAAGATAGATTTAACAACTGTAAAGAAAAGGTAAAGGTTAGTGTTTAAAAGTGATATGTTGGCATATGAGTTCTGTTTCTTGCCTGCTTCTCACGGAGGCGCCCTAGCCCTTCATGGAACTCCAATGCCATGAGTCCTTTTCTTCTTCCTTGCTCCTTGTGGATTCCATGCCTAGGCACCGTGAGTTCTCCAGGGCGACTTAGCCCCTCATGGCACTCCACGTCTGGAGTCCATGAGTTCCAACCTTTCTCTTCTCTAATAAACTCTACCTTAGTCATCAAAAAATAGATATTTTGTATTTCAACAATATGCATAATTCACTCATGCTTTAAATATTTATCTCCAAATGAACTTGGCTTCATTCTTCTTACTAGCAGATATAACAATAATTGACATTTATTTAGCATACTAAAAAAAATCCCATTCCAAGAACACTGGCTTTTAAAGAGTTCCAAATCACTGCCTTATCAATGATGGTGTGTGTTTTATCTTAATTGGGCTGAGAAATGACTGGGAGAGTAGTAATATATAACTCTGGGCATGTTTTGGAGAGCATTTCTAGAACTAAGACCATTAATTTGTGTATAGATTTAAAAGTTGAACAGGAAGTATGTTTATTGTCAGTACCTTTCGCTGGCCTTTTCTTGTGACTTCTATGCTCTATTTCCTGGCTCCAACCATGATGCGAAAAGCCTTCTCTACCACATATTCCTGCCACTATGAACTTCTTTTTCTTTCTCCAAGGTTCCAGAACAGAATCAAGAAATCAAGGATTGAGAGAGACAGTTCCAGGATTAAACTTCTTGCAAGCAGAAGGACCAAAGTTCAAATCCCAGATCCCACATAAAAATACTAGGTGAAAATAGTGACAGCCTACACTTTGGAATCTAGAATAAGGGTCCTAGGAAACCCCAGAAAAAAGCCAAAAGTAGATAGAGCAATACAGGATGATTCCCAAAGTCACCCTTGGGTGTCCTCAGGCACATATAGTGCTTCTGATATAAACAGGCATAAGCATGTCCACACACACACACACACACACACACACACACACACACACCAAATAAATAAATAAATGTTAAGAAATATGCTAAAAGAAAAAAATGCAAAGGAAACCGTGAACTAAAACTGTGAACCCAAATAAATCCTTCCTCCCTTAATTTGTTTAAGTCAGCTATCTTCACCACAAGAAAGTCATGGATCTCATAGATAATATGCTAACTTTTGTTTGGAAAATATTTTAGCTTGACATTTATTGCCTTTGTTTATAGTCAATGATGAAGTAATGTGATTGTAACAGAAGGGTAAAGACAGTGAAGGAGGCTGATTGTTTAAAGACTTTATCAAAAGTCAGGAGGTAATGAATGATTTAACAGACATGTAGAATCTCATAAGTAACAATGAACAAAATTAAAAATGACAAAAATTCAGTTTAGCTAAAATCAATGTTCATGTATAAAGTCATGAAAAAATAGAAGCCAAAAAAGCTAAGGGAGATTAAAAGGTATATTTATTTTATTCATAGAGTGATTGCAAGGCTTCCTAGGGGAAAGAAATCAAACAAAATTCAGACATACATGTTTAAAAAACAAATACTAAAGAATTTTATAAATGTGAGATTTTTGCATTTATAATCTTACAAGATATTTATAAAAGTATAAAATACTAAAATATCACATGAAGGGCTGGTTAAGTCTCTGCCTTGCAGGCAGAAGGTCCTGAGTTCGGATCCCAGATCCCATGTATAGACGCCAGGTGGAAGCCGGGCAGCCTGCGCTTCTGGTCCTGGTAGGGCGGAGCCTGTGAATCCCGGGGCAGAGTAAACAAGAAGGAGGTGGAGGTGGTCCATAGTGGTTCCTGAATTCTCCCGTGGTTCTACACACACACAGACACACACACATACATACGCACACACACACAATTGAATAAATAATAAAAAAAGATTTAAAATATCACATGAAAATCCAAATGAAAAGGCAAATTACCTTGTAAATAATTTAATCCTCCACTTGCAGTAAAAGTACATTCCTATATCTCAGCCGCAACAAAAGTTAATTCAGAACGGATTAAAGACCTATGAATGCAAGGTATGAAACTAATAGAAGAAAATAAGAAACATACTTCAAGACATTGGAAAGAGTAAAAATGTTTTGATCAAGACACTAAAAACATAGGAAACAATTAAAAAGTAAACAAATGGGGCTCTTTCAAGCTATAAGCTTCTGTAGAGTACATGGAATGGTGAACATAATGCCTGAGGAGTGAACAAAATGTTTCTATACTATTCACATGACAAGGGGTGAAACAGCCATAGCATAAAAGAGCTAAGCATCAATAGGTATGAAGACAATTGAAAACATGTAATACTCATAAATAGGCACCTCTCAAATAAAAACAATAAACACTTAACAGGTATATGAAAAATGTTCAATATTATTAACAATCATAGAAATGCAAATCAAATTCACAGTAAGATATGACCTCTTCCTGAAAGAATGTTTGCTGTCAAAATATAAAAGAGAAAAAATTCTGACAAAGTATGGAGAAAGTGAACTCATTATGCAATATTATGGGCATGTAAATTAATAGAAACATAATGGAAAAGGGTACAAAAGTTCCTCAAAATCTAAAAATAGAACTACATGTGACCCAGAATTCCTATCACTTTCTGTATATTGAAAAGAAATTAAATCAATATGCCAAAGACACACCATCCCTCCAACTTTCACTGCAAAACTCTCCACGATAGCAAAGTAATAAAAATAATCAAAGTGTTGATCAATGGGTGAATACAGAATATGCGGTGGCTATAAACATAGACATAGGATGACACAGGACAAAACTGTATATTATTATGTTTTGAAAAGCTAGACATAGAAAAAAGAGTATTGTGTAACCTCATTTATAATTGTCATGTAAAGAATTTGTTCCCATATAAATTAATAATTGTTACCAGAGGACAGGGAGAACAGTAGGAAAAAAGATATGGAGAAAGTTTGAACAATGTGTTCTAAGCTATGGTTGAGATGAAAAATAACTTACTATTGTATAGTAAGATTGTTATGATTACAGTAATTTTATATAACTCTCAAAAAGGAAGAAGAAACTATTTGAAACATTTCACAATACACAAATAATAGATATTAATTTATCAATGTATGGAACTACATCTTGTAATTTCATTGACTGAATTTTTTTTTATTTCAGCTCATACAAACTTATTAGGTACACCAGTTCCCTCCCTCCCTCCTCCTCCCCTCATACCCCCTGCTCCTCCTCCCCACCCCTCTCCCTCCCCATCCCCCAGTGCCTCCCGCCCCAATTCCCAGAGAGTCCTTTCTTGTGCATTTTGAGGTAAGAGGATCTCAAGTTCAAGGCAAGCCTGATGTGCATAATAATGTTAAAACCATGCTGGTCTAAAAATTCTGGGTTAATCACAAGCAATAATAATAAATTAATACATTTCAAATAAGTTTTAAATGACTAACTGTAAAACAAAATCCAAGGTATATTGGAATATGAAATGTAAAATTGAATGCATAACTGGATCATAATGAATCAGTAATGATACATTATAAAGTCAACATACAAATATTTCAGATTCTTATCAGGAAAAGATATAAAAATAAGTGTAAGGTTTAAAAATCAAATGTTGTGTTCTCTCACGCTACAGTATTATGAGCCAGCCTCCTGCTTCTGCCTCCAACTTCTGCCTTCTGCTATACAATTTCCACTATAGTAGACTATATTTCCTCTGGACCCAAACAAGCCAGTTTAGCTGCCAGTGTTTCCTGCAATGAATTTTACTAAGCCAGGGACCCTTTCAACCATATAGCTAGTATGTAAAGAATGAGCCAGGACACAGGCCTTGCTGGAAACCTGCAAGTATCCTCCAATTTCTTCATTACCTAATATTACCTAACTGACAACATCAGTGCCTGGGTCATGATGTCCTTTCAAGTCATGCTTGAAAAGTTGGTGAGTATTCATCTAAAAGCCAGTTTGTTCCAAGGATACTGGGACATGCCTAGAGGCCACCAGATATTGCAATTAACTCTTGCTGCCTTATATTTCTTTGTAATCACTGGTCCTAATGCTTTCAATAATGTCCCTGACAATCTCTGAAGAGTTTCTTCTGCAGAAGATCCCTGGGGTTTTATCAGCTTCTGTGACCCTTTGGTCTATGGCATGAGAGTTGAAAAACTATATTCTCCCATTTATACTCAGAGTGAGCTCTCTACTATCCAAGAGTAACAATAACCAACCTGGAGTTCAAGCACTGGGGTTAAGCTATCAAGTGTCATTTTCCCGTGTAGAAATCACACAAAAATAACCAAAAGAGACATCCACTTGAACAGATGCACATATCACAACAGAGAGACACAAGAACCATAACAAAAAAGGCAACATGACGCCTTCCAAAAGACTGCAGTGCATGAAACACCAAAGGTGATGATATTGACATGGGTAAAATGTGACAGGATGAATTCCAAAGTTTACTACTCAAGATAAACAATAACTTCAAGAAGGTTTCAAACGATAAATGAATGTTTTGGAGAAGAAAATCAGATGAGAAAGTCAAAAACACACACACAAATTTCAGCTGTGTGAATGTTTTTTAGTAAGGAAAGAGATTTTGAAGAAAAAAAAGGTGATAGAAACAAAAATCTCAACGGATGAAATACAACAAAGTAAATACAGTTTGATGCATTATTAGCAGGTAAGAGAAGGGCTTAAACCTTTTCCATTTGTAGCACCTTTTTGTTTAAGAATTTTTATGTGATCTTAGTTTTATAGGTGTGTTAAAACAAACAGTACAATTCAAACAGTGACAGTAAATCATAGAGAAATAATTTCAAGACAATCATTTGCTTCATATGTAGTTTTGTCACTCATGACAGATGAGAATAAATTTGCACAAAATTCAATTGACAAAATATAAAGTAAAAATTTCAAAAGATAGCTAGTGAGAGGATTCAGAAGGTAAAGGCATCGTGCATGCTAGTCTGAAAATCTGTGTTTGATACCCAGAACCCACATATTAGAACAAGAGATCTGATATCTGAAAGTTGATCTTCGGAGTTGTCCACACTCTGTGTCTCATGAGTCTTCCTCCTCCCTCTAGGTGGAAAAGTTTCAAGCAAGGGGATACATCTGCTAAAAACTTAGATATAGAAAGAATTTTTGGCAAATAGTATTTAAATCAATAAAAGTTATTCAAGAAAAAGCAAGCATACATCCATGAAAAGATGGCTTTGAGAACTATGAACAATGAAAGGCATCTAAATTCTCATCCATCAATGCAGAAAGTCAATATATTGAAGAATTTCTAAGCAAACAAAAAATTGTAAAATGAAGGATTTAAAAGTGTACCTGTTCCCCTCTTTCGCCCCACCCCCGCTCCGCCGGTCGGGACGCGTAGGCGAGATCCAGCCGGGCCTCAACGCGCGCTCTAGGACCCCAGGTCAGCCCACAGGGACCCGGCTCCGACTCCCGCCATCCAGCCGGAGCCGCGCGGGGGCCGAGGGAACGAGGAGGACCTCCCCCTGCGCCCGGGCCCCGCCCCAGCTGCCCTCGGGTTAAATAGCTCCACGCCAACGCCCCCATCCTCCCTTTTCGCCCCACCCCGCTCCTCCAGTCGGGACACGCACGCGGTGCACCCGGGCCTCACCCCGCTCCCTAGGTAAGTCCCTGTTCAGGCCCCGCCCACCAATACCCCAGGCCAAATAATTCAGTTTAGTGAAATTGAGAGATCTTAAGAGTTAAAATGACAATGCCAAAGTCAAAGTGCAAATCCATGAGAAGCAGCACTCAAGTAAACAAATCTCCCACTGAAGAAATTAATCCCATAATGTTAGACTCCAACAAGAACAAACCCGCGGAAAAAGGCCAAGAAAGCCTCACCCAGGATAAAGACGTTCAAAATATGATCATTACCATGTTCAATACTATGAAAGAGGAAATCCGGGAGGAATTACATAATCGAATCAATCGCTTTGAAGAGGAACACAACAGACATCTGGAGGAGTTGAGAAAAACAGTGCAAGAAACAAAAAGTGGCATAGAACAGTTAAAACAAACTCAAGCAGAGTTTAAAACTGAGCTAAAAGACAAGTTATCTTCAATCCAGAACGCCAGAGAGAGTCTTATCAACAGAACTAATGAAGCAGAAAATTTTTCAAACGATCATCAAGGAAAATTTTCCTCATCTAAAAAAAGAGAGGCCCATTCATATACAAGAGGCATTCCGCACCCCAAACAGATACGACCAAACTAGAAGCACACCGCGGCAAATAATAGTTAAAACACTCCACATTCAAGATAAAGAACTGGTGCTGAGAGCTTCAAGGGAGAAAAAACAAGTCACTTTTAAAGGCAAACCTATTAAAATAACAAATGACTTCTCAGTCGAAACAGTAAAAGCAAGAAGAGCTTGGAGAGACATACTTCAAGTATTGAATGAGCAAAAATGTCAACCCAGGCTGATTTACCCTGCAAAACTATCAGTCATGATCGAGGGAGAAAGAAAAATTTTCCAGCACAAAGACAAGTTTAAGGGATACATGGCCACCAAACCAGGCCTTCAAAAACTGCTAGAAATGATACTCAAGCGTGAAGAAAAAAACAGGCATATCCAGGAGAACAGAAGGCAAATATAACACCATTAAAAGCGAAGCAATATACTTATAAAAGCTACTAAACATAATAAATGTCTGGAATTAACAATAGTTTCTCCATTATAACACTAAATGTTAATGGACTTAATTCACCGATCAAGAGACACAGATTACAAACTTGGATTAAAAATCACAATCCATCAATCTGTTGCCTGCAGGAAACCCATCTCACCACAAAAGATAGGCACGCTCTAAAAATAAAAGGCTGGTCAACAATTCTACAAGCAAATGGAAGCAGAAAACAGGCAGGGGTAGCCATTATGCTATCAGACAAAGTGGATTTCAAACCAAAAAAAATTATAAGAGACACGGATGGATACTACATTTTAGTCAGAGGTACAATTCACCAGGAAGATTTCACAATACTGAACATATATGCACCCAATACGGGCCCCTCCACATTCATTAAGAAAACCCTACAGCGTCTAAAGCAAGAAATCAACCCCCAAACGATAATTCTTGGGGACTTCAACACCGCCATCTCTACATGGGATAGATCAACAGGTCAAAAGCTTAACAGAGACACTTTGGAACTTAATCAAACCCTGAAAGAAATGGACCTTACAGATCTCTATCGAACTTTTCACCCACGCACCAAAGAATACACATTTTTCTCAGCAGCACACGGAACTTTCTCCAAAATAGATCACATATTGGGCCACAAAATGAATCTACACATGTACAAGAAAGTTGAAATTCTAACCTGTGCCCTATCAGACCACCACGGCCTAAAGCTGGACATCCACAACACATCAAACAAGAGAAAATACACTAACTCCTGGAAACTTAACACTATGATGCTGAATGAGAACTGGATTCAGGAAGAAATTAAAAAGGAAATTCAAGATTTCCTGAAAGTGAATGATAATGAAAATACAACTTACCAAAATCTCTGGGACACAATGAAAGCTGTTCTAAGAGGTAAATTCATAGCTCTTAATGCCCACGTCAAAAAAATGGAAACATCAGAAATAAACAACTTAACAATGCAGCTTAAAGCTTTAGAGAAACTAGAGCAATCTGATCCCAAAAGCAGTAGAAGAGAAGAGATTAGCAAAATAAGGGGAGAAATATCTGAAATCGAGACTAAGAAAACGATAGAAAAAATCAACCAATCAAAAAGCTGGTTCTTTGAAAAAATCAACAAGATTGATACACCCCTAGCTAAACTAACCAAAAGCAAGAGAGAGAAAACCCAAATTAACAAAATTAGAAATGAACATGGAGTTATCACTACGGATACCCAAGAAATCCAGAGAATTATAACATCATATTTCAAAAACTTATACTCTGTGAAGTTTGACAACACAAAAGAGATGGATGAATTTCTAAGTAAATACAACTTACCTAAATTGAATCAGGAAGTTGTGAATTACTTAAATAGTCCTATAACATATAAGGAAATTGAGGAAGTAATCTCGAATCTTCCCACCAAAAAATGTCCTGGACCAGATGGATTCAGCACAGAGTTCTACAAGACATTTAAGGAGTTAATAACACCAATACTCCTTAAACTGTTCCATCAAATAGCAAAAGAAGGAACACTACCAAATTCCTTCTATGAAGCTAATATCGTTTTAATTCCAAAACCTAATAAAGATTCACTTAAAAAAGAAAACTATAGGCCGATCTCCCTGATGAACACAGATGCAAAGATTCTCAACAAAGTCTTAGCAAATCGGATTCAAAAACATATTAAAAAGATCATTCATGGGGACCAAGTAGGCTTCATCCCCGGCACACAAGGTTGGTTCAACATACGCAAATCAATAAATGTAATTCATCATGTAAACCAGTCCAAAGTCCAAGACCACATGATACTCTCGATAGATGCAGAAAAAGCTTTTGACAAGATCCAACAGCCTTTTATGATCAAAACGCTAGAGACAGTAGGAATGGAAGGAACCTTTATCAATATAATAAAAGCTGTATACAACAAGCCCACAGCAAGGATTATGCTCAATGGGGAACAATTGGAAGCATTCCCACTTCGATCAGGAACAAGACAAGGCTGTCCACTCTCACCACTTCTATTCAATATTGTACTTGAAGTCTTAGCCGAAGCCATAAGAGGGATTCAAATTGGCAAGGAAGAAGTCAAGCTATCTCTATTTGCAGATGACATGATCTTATACCTGAGTGATCCCAAAAACTCCACCAGGAAGCTCCTGGAACTAATTGAGAATTCAGCAGGGTGGCAGGATACAAAATAAATGTGCAAAAATCAGAGGCCTTCCTATATGCCCAGAATGAAAGAAGTGAAAAAGCCTTGAGAGAAACCATGCCATTTACTATAACCCCTAAAAAAATGAAATACCTTGGTATAAATCTAACTAAGGAGGTAAAAGACCTTTACAATGAAAACTTTAAAACCCTAAAGAAAGAAATTGCAGAAGACACCAGAAGGTGGAAAGACCTCCCTTGTTCCTGGATTGGCAGAATCAACATTGTAAAAATGATCATCCTACCAAAGGCAATATACAGATTCAATGCTATACCAATCAAAATCCCAAAGCAATTCTTCAAAGAAGTTGACCAAACAATCTCAAAGTTCATATGGAGGCACAAAAGACCCAGGATAGCAAAAACAATCCTGAGTAACAAAAACACAGCTGGAGGTATTACCATACCAAACCTAAGTCTATACTACAAATCCATAGTTATAAAGACAGCCTGGTACTGGCTCCAAAATAGACACACAGATCAATGGATAAGGATTGAAGACCCAGATATAAGCCCACAAAGTTACAGCCATTTGGTCTTTGACAAAGGGGCCCAAAGAATCCAATGGAAAAAGAACAGCATCTTCAACAAATGGTGCTGGCAAAACTGGATCTCCACATGCAGAAGATTAAAGCTGGACCCGTACTTGTCACCATGTACAAGACTTAATTCCAAATGGATCAAGGACCTTGATATCAGGCCAGAGACTTTAAAAGCCATAGTTGAAAGGATTGGGAACTCCCTCGAGCTGATTGGGCTAGGCCAACACTTCCTTAACAGACATCCAATGGCACAGTCACTGCTACCAACTCTCAACAGTTGGGATCTTGTGAAATTAAAGAGCTTCTGTTCAGATAAAGAGATTGTCACACGAGCTGAAAGGCAACCCACAGAATGGGAGAAAATCTTCACTAACCACATATCTGACAGAGCTCTACTGTCCAGAGTGCACAAAGAACTTAGAAAATTAAACTCCAAGGAAAACACTGGCCCAATTAAAAAATGGGCCCTGGAACTTCAAAGAAACTTTACCAGGGATGAAATTAAAATGTCTAACAATTATCTTAAAAAATGCTCCACTTCCTTCGCCATCAGGGAAATGCAAATCAAAACTTCCCTGAGATATCATCTCACCCCGGTCAGGATGGCAAAAATCCACAGTACAAACAACGACAAATGCTGGAGAGGATGTGGGGAGAGGGGAACTCTCCTACATTGTTGGTGGGAATGCAGGCTCATACAGCCACTCTGGCGAGCCGTCTGGAGATTCTTAAAGAAATTAAAGATTGAAATGCCATATGACCCTGCTATCCCACTTTTGGGAATAACCCCCCAAGCAGCAGAGGTTCGCCTCGATAGCACAAGCTCGACCATGTTCATAGCAGCACTGTTTACAATAGCAAAGTCATGGAATCAACCTAAATGTCCAACAGTTGACGAGTGGATAAGGAAACTGTGGTACATCTATACAATGGAGTACTACTCAGCCATCAAAAATGATGAATTACTGGAATTTGCTGGGAAATGGATGTCATTAGAAAGAATTATATTAAGTGAAGTATCCCAAACCCAGAAAATTAAGCGCCGTATGTACTCCCTAATAGGTGGCTCCTAGTACCAAACTCGCCCAGCCCACATTGGGACACTCAAAAGTAAACCTATGTAACACAGTAATTGCAAGGATTATGAACAAGAGAGATGGGTTAGGAGGGCCACACCAGAAACAAGGAGAGAGGAGACCATGTTACAGCAGAGAAAATAGGCCTCCATCAAGGTCTGCAAGTAAGTAATGAGAAACCTGGTTAAGTTCACAGACGTTCTTTCCTGATCTCACCAGAAGGGGAGGGCATATAGTCTAGCAGATAAAAAGTAATCATTTTGCAAATGGGTGATGGACCCCTCCCTCAGTGAGGTTTCCTACTCTTATTACATCTACCCTTGAATGTGCTATTACAAGAAGACTCCAGTTTAACAGCTTTTTGTCTCTGGCCAGGGGGTGACATACAGTGCCCAGCAGAATGGAGTGAAGGGAATTGCAGGGGCAGCAAAACTGCAAAAGAAAATCAACAAACCACAATCCAGAACTTCAGAGACTCTATATCAATCACATAGAACTAGGACAGCCTAATCTCTCCCCATCCTGGAGCTCAGGGACATTTGCGGAAGAGGGGGCGGTAAGATTGTAAGAGCAAAAGGATGGGAGGAGCAACGATTTGCAAGATTCTCAACAATAGTTGGGGCCAAAGCAATCATAATGGAACTTTGCATGCCCTGCGCAATGTCCAGCGCACTGTTGCCCTCATAAAGTCTAGCATCAGTTAAGGGCACCGAGACCCCTGGAGGCAAGGGATTGACAGCCATAGTAGTAATCTTATGCTTAAGGGGAACAAGAGAAAGGGCTTATGGAAATGCCACTGGGTCCTTATATGTCATCAGAGAGGAGGACCCAGTGGAGAGTTAGGCGCACACAATAAAGGACTCTCTGGGAATTGGGGGGGAGACACTGGGGGAAGGGGAGGGGGGAGGGAGGGAACTGGTAAAAAAATTTAAAATGTATAATTAAATTTTTAATAAAAAAAAATAAAAAAAAATAAAAGTGTACCTGTTAAGTTTGTATGAGAGTAAATAATAATAAATGTATATATATAATTTAAAAAATAAATAAATAAAAGTGTAAACTGACAAATACTTAAATGTCTTTTTTTTAAAGGGTCATAGTAAAATTGATTAGAAAAAGGCAACACAGACAGACATGTAGAGATTCATGTGTGTATGAAAGCTTTTTTATTATTTCAGCATTACATATATAAATTTAGTTAATTTATGTTATTCTCATCCCTTCTTAAACCCCATATTCACTTCCCTTTTCCTTCCTCTTACAATCCTTCCTCTCTGTCAGACTCCCTCCTATTTTCAAATGTTTTCACATGCGTGATCCTACTGATTTCACATAGTTTGGCTTTGATGACATATACCTGAGTACTTTCTACAGCGTGAATCATACATCAATGCATGTATAATTGAGAAAAGCATCTTCCCTTTCTTCTCCTTCAGCATTAGTATCCATCAATCCCTCATGCAAACATGAAGCCTCTTGAGGTTTTTACCTTCTCCATGGCGAAATGTGCATAGGATAATTCCAGTTAAGGTCTTGCGAAAATAGATAGAGCTGCAGTAAAATAATATCACTGTCATGTCTAAGAGATAATGTCTGGTTGCACACCTGTGCTATTTCAAGTTCTTATAATCTTACCACTCCCCCTTCTGTGTTGAGCCCTGAGCCTTTGAGTGGAGGTGAGGATGGCTTCGATATTCTATTTATGACCCAGAAGTTTGTAGCGATTTTTTTCCTGCACTTTGGATAGTCGGGTTTTTCTTCATTAAACACTTCCCACTGTATAAGAAAGTTTCTAAGTCGAATGAAGAGTACTCAACCCATATATGGATATAATGGCAATTGCTTTAAAGGCAGCTTGATATAGTGTCTTTATAGCTAAACAATCATAAACTGCACTGCTCTGGAGCCTATGTCCTATTTTCACAACCCCTTTCACAGGTTCTTGCTCTGATTTACAGTACCAGGAATGTGTTCTTTTCTGAATAGTCGGCTTTAAATCTGATTAAAAAGCTGTTTGTTGCTGCTTTAACATTCATTCCACTATTATGTTGATGGTCCTTTCTTGCCAGGATGATTGTTATTGCAGTTTGCAGATTTCACATATTGATAATACTGTTCATTGATTTTCTCCTTTAGCAGTTTCCATAGTACTTTCTGATGCTATGTAGACTATCCAGTAAGAAGAAAGCTACCAGACTAGTTCCAACTGCTGTTTTTGTCCATGTCCTGTGATCCACGTGTGTTGCATCATTAGTAATTGGGTCTTATTTTCAGTTTCTTGAGGTCAACCAAGAGCAATAACATATAACATTTGGGAGTCTTTTAGAACTCTATGACCAGCATTACTTCTAGCATTTCCAATTGGCCCTTTGCTGTAGCGGGAACATCATAGGACTTTTGTACTATTCTGTTTTGTTTTGCTCTATCTTATTCTCTCTGTGCTCCTCAGTACATGGAATATATTTTCTTGTTCTTTTTTACTAGAATGTTTTTGACATATTAATAACATAGGAAGCTTCTATTTTGTTGTATCTCACTTTCTTATTGTTCCCTCATTCCCTCCTGTAACCTATATCCTCATATCTCCTTAAACACCTCCCTCCATACAGTTCCCCTCTCTCCCTGCCTCCTGTCGTATCCTGCATAAACAATTTTCAAACAAAAATTTTTAAAAAACCTAGTAATGTACATCCTATTTCCTTTACCTCCAAAGGCCTTAGTAATATTAGCGTATAAATCAAGTTCTAGTGCATTCATATACTTTCCTATGCATTCTTGATTTCCATGCTAGTACATTTATAATATACTGTATTTAGATATGCATAATCTTGCATAACCCCTAATACCGAATGGGTATATCTTCTCTTACAGACCAAATCATAACACTCTTGAAGCAAAACAATATTTTTGTGAGTCTGTGGAATGCAAGATTGTGATAAGCACATAAATTATTCTTGTATTAATGGGTGGTTATATCATAATTTCAAAATGTAGATCAAGGAATCATAAAGGGACATGTACTCTCTTAAGCTTAAAAGTTGCATTTCAATTACCTTTGAAAATAAAATACAACTATTTATATATCTAATGTAAGATATTTAAATTTTAAAGTGTAAACTAGAGTTTTTCTTGCTTATTAGTATATATTTCTCTATAAAATGAAGGTAAAATAAAAATGTACTTAACAAAAACTCTTTAGAGAGATGCAGTTAAATTGTGGTCTTGTAGTTCTTTTTTCATGTGTTCATTTCTTACTATTCTTCCTTCCTGAATTTATTATTATTATTAGAAATCACTTCCTTGATCATTGCATACTTTAGATATAAGTAGAGTGCAATCTTTAATAAGTTGTAATATGACTTCAATATCAAAATCAGTCTTTTCTCTAGAAATCAATCATTGTTTTTTTTGTTTTGGTCTCTAAAAAATTATTAATTCCCCATCCTCCGGTTCTATCTCTTCATTGTGCATGATAACAGTAGTACCAGTTCAATAATACTTGCTTATGTATCCCAAAAGAAAAGTTCTTATTTTTGGAATGTTTTCTTCTTTTTTTATTTTTTGAATAGAAGTCACACAATATTTTCCTGAGATATAGAAACCTCCTGCTTTAGCTCTTGAATATATTTTTTCTCTTCTTGGTCACAAATTATTTTTTGTATTTTCCTCAAGTGCTGAACCTTGTTTCACAAAATTAAGACTGGTTGACATGCAGAAACAAGTAGTGCGTGTTCTCTTATGTGGAAACTTTGAGAAGTTGAATTGAATTTGAATAGTGATTAACAGAAGTTGGAAGAGTTTCCACTTGGGGAAAGTACAAGAAAGAATCTATGACCAAGATGAGATAAAATAATTCAGGTGTGTATGTAACTGTAATCCCAGAATTCTAGAGACTAATGCAATCCTTTGGTTCCTGTTTTTATAGAGCTTGTTTGATTACTTTGTAGTGGAAGCAGCTCTAAATATTGCTCATTTCTCAACAAAAGGTACCTAGCCATTAATGTTTCCTTGTATGAGCCATCTGGATTATACTATTTCCTACTGAGACTCTGTCAGAAACAACTTTAAAGTCCATAGAACTTGACTCTAATTTTCTTGAGTTTATTGTCAAATATATGGAATATCAGAAGGTGGTAAGAAATGATGACTCACTAAAACAGGAAAACAAGCATCATAGAGAGAGAACATAACAGTGATTTTCCCAGGATATAAAGCACCTTAAATGATACAACCTTACAATATGCACAGTTACCTCTAATGTGAATTTGGTGGCAGGGTATTGCTGCCAACAGAGTCAAGTTTTATCACTACTGGTAAGAACACCTGATAACATTAAAATTCCAATCTGCATAATATTGTTTGCTCTCATTCTTTTTCAATTAGCAACTGTTTGACTATAACTTTGATTCCATATAAGTGGCTTCAGGGAGAAAGAGATAGTGTTGAGATGCTGACTTCAAATATTTTCACAAATGTGATTTTTTTAAGCTCTGAGAAAAAGGAACAGTAATTATAATTGTGTTATTTCAATTTGGTTGAACATGTGTGTCCTTTTGATAAATTGGTTTCCTTTGTATGTTTCACTACAAACATCACACTTCTATAAGGAAGACACTAAATCATATACATATCTGACAATAACATGATTATATTTTTAAATTCTACACTATAATACCTAATGTACTCAGAAATACTTAAAAAAATATGATCTGCTACATTAAGTGATATAGTAGACCGAGTTATTTAACAGAGCATAGGAACAGAATGTTAGTTGAGACCTCAGGGAAGATTATTTTTTACTACGGACCAAAAAGTACCTATCTGACTGCCTAGCAACTAAATAAATAAATTGCACTATTTTAGTCATCAAATAGTATTTGAATAAATAATAAAATATTTCTCTGTATTTGTATGCAAATATATTTCCACAGAGATAATTTTAAACTATTGCACTCTCTGTGATAAAAATCACACTTACATGTATTTCAAGCTGTTCTTCAACTTCCTCTATGATCCTGAATGTTGAATGTTTACCATAAATACTAGTAATCATACCTAACATGTCCACACCAGGCTTGTCCATTTACAATTATTTTGCTCTTAGTTTATTTGTGATACTTCATGCCAACGTGCTAATTAAATATCTCTTTTAGATGGATATTTCTGAGTGTTTGGTGTGTGTTCAGGAGAAGAAAGAGTCAAGCAATCCATTTCTTTTGAATAATCACCTCATTCTCAGATGTTCTATGTACTGCAATACCTTTTTATGGGTAGGATGTTCATTTTAAATATCCAAATCACTGCCTCCTCTCCGTTTCCTCCTAAAAAGCCACAAATTTAACTTCAAACCAAATCTTTGATGCTAAATAAATTTGTATAAGAGCTGTATAACTTACTTTTCTATAGAGCACAGTGTTCAATTGAAATAAAAATAAAAAAGTTTGTGAATATCATAAGTTTCTCAAAATCAGTTGTTATGATTTAGGACCATTAGACTCATCAGTTTTAGATTAAATTTCTTTCTAAGCATCTAGCGCATATTTAAAATAAAAGCAAAAATGCTTGCAGAATCATGCTTTCATCTAATAGCTCTGATTTCAAAGGCGATAATTTACACAAAATACAGAAAACAGTATATCATTTTCTTCAAAATTACCCAGGAAATTTGAAGAAATTTGTCATAAGTCATCATTTGCTTTTACTTTCACTACCTGCAACAGTGATATAGCATTTATTCTTGTCCTGTACTGTGTCCTTCTCATTTGGCTGAAGTGCGGTTATTATGATATCTTAATGTCAACAATTATACCTGCAGTGGTTACAGCAATAATAACCATTCTCTTTGATATAGTATCTACTTTGCTTTTAACATTTTGTTACATTCATTACATTAATTAAATTGCTACCACTGTACTCCTCAATGCTTTGATGTTGGTATCTGCATAGTCTCCATTTAACAAATGAGGAAAACAAAGTAAAAAAAGGCTGAATATCTTATACAAACATGTTAAGTTGCTGTTCTTTGTTTCAAACTCAAGTCCATTTGACTCCAGAGTCTATGCACTTAACCACTATAGGATAATATAGAGCTGAAGTCAATTAAATTCCTTTGATCTCTCAGAGAAGACAAATGTCGTATTACTGAAAAGTGTTCAATTTCTTCAATGTCTGTGCATCCTTATCACTTGTTCAAGGCACATGCAACTGTAATTGACATAAATAATATTCAACATTATGGTTAGTAACAGTAAGACTATTTATTGAAACAGAAAACAATCTAAGTATTCATACAAGATGAATCATCACTTGCATGATGTATGTCATGGCCAAATTTCTGTAATACTCATAAAATTACTTTTAAGTCATTCTTTAATACATAGGTTGCAATGATCTATATCTCACTCATACAGCTACAACAAATATTATAGACATAGTGGCATATAAAAAGCAGAAATTTGTTTTCCACAGAGCTGGAGGCTTAAAAGACTGAAATCAAAACACTAATAGATTTGATATATATTCAAAGCCTGATTTCTACATGTTTATTTTCTTTACTAAAACCAGAAATGTTATAAATGAACAAGTGATCTCTCTAAGACTTCTTTTATTTGAAAACTATCCCTTTGATAAGGACTCAGCTCTCCTGATCTAATCACTTCTTAGAGGTCTGTCCTCACCCAAATACTATTACCTTTGTAATTAGCATTTCAATATAGATAGATAGATGATAGATAGATGAAGAGAGAAAGAGAGATAGAAATAGAGATAGAGATAGAGAAAGAGATAGAGATAGAGATAGAGATTTAGGGGAATGTTAGTTGTATAACAACCATGCAAATTATATAATCTTTATTGGAAAGAAACTCCACAGTGGCCACAGAGATCCATTACCCACATGGAACAGATTACTAAACTGTGACAACAACTGCACATATGTGATTGTCAGATAGTAAAAAGTTAGGAAAAAAATGTTAAACAATGACACCTAAGCTCTCCTTATTCTTTGCAGCAAAAATACTGATTTAAGAACAGGAATTAAGACAAGGGAGAGAAGAACCGGAAAGATAGCTCAAAGGAAAAGGTTGCCACTCTAAAACCTGTCAAAGGGTTTGATCCCCAGAAGTTTACATGGAGCATGCCTCTATAAATAAATAAATAAATAAATAAATAAATAAATAAATAAATAAATAAATAAATAAATAAATAGATAGATAGATAGATAAATGAATGAATGAATGAATGAATGAATAAATAAATAATATATTCGTTAAATATTTTGTAAAGGCAGAAAGCAGTTAAAAGTGATCTTGAAGATCTCTAATGTTCCTGTCTCCACATGAAGTGTTGAGATTACAGGCATTCACCATCACTACCACCAGTTTTTTTTTAAAGACAAAGGAGGGGAGATGGCAAAAACAGTAGTGTGGTTTAAAATTACAATATAAATGTTTTAACAATAGCTACTTTCACAATTTCAGTGACTTTTACACTTAACACAGATCAAAAGACTAAAAAGAGGGGCTGGAGAGGTGGCTCAGGGATTAAGCCTCTTCCTTGCAGGCTGAAGGTCCTGAGTTCGGATCCTAGACCCCACGTATAGACGCCAGGCAGAAGTGGGGGCAGCCTGGGTTTCTGGTCCTGGTAGGGAGGAGCCTGTGAATCCCGGGGTAATTATTTATTGAAACAGAAAACAATCTAAGTATTCATACAAGATGAATCATCACTTGCATGATATATGTCATGGCCAAATTTCTGAAATACTCATAAAATTACTTTCTGAATTACTGAATTACTCATAATTTCTGAATTACTGATAAAATTTTAGAGTAAACAAGGAGGAGGCGGTCCATGGTGGTTCCCGAATTCGTCCGTGGTTCTACACACACACACACACACACATGCACGCACACACATACACATGGACAATTGAATAAATAATAAAAAATTTAAAAAAAAAGACTAAAAAGATTAAGTGAAAACATTTTGAGTTTTTTTTTTTGAGGTATTACCTTACTAAGCCTAGATTGGCTTCAAACACAAGGTTTTACTGCTTAGGTCTCTCTAGTACTGGAATTATAGGCTGTACTGTGCCTGGTCTTTTAATGATCTCTGAATGTAAACACTTGTATAACCCTGCCGGGTCTCAGCAGCTAATGCGGAAGGGAGTGCTGGTCCAGCCAGGCACAACCTGGGGCTGAGCAGGATGATGAGTGTCGCCGGCAAAGACCCCCCTCACCACCGGGGAAAGACACACCAGGCCAGGAGCTCTGTCGATGCAGGAACCAACTTTATTGCAAGAGTCAGGCCCTTATGTACCCAACCCAACATCCCAAAAGTCCTAGCGTGAGTCTTTGCTGATTGGCCCTCTCAACTAGGCAGTTTAGGGGCACCAACTTTAGTCTCACGAGATTTGTAATGGCACCAACTGTAGAAGGCGTAGTCTCGCGAGATTTGTAAACTCGCGAGATTTATTATGGGCTAGTGGGGCATTACTATGGGCCAGTTGCTGTTGCAACCTAAGGCTGTATTGCATCAGCCACAAGGCTGTGCTGAATCATGCTGGTGAGGCAGCTTAAACAGGTCATGAAACTCTAGCCAGGCTCAGGAAGTTCCAACAGGCATTGTCCAGGGTCTCAATGAGGTCCAATATAACCCCAGACAAATCACTTATATTTTCTGAGTTTCCTGGTTTGTTTAGCCATCAAGTGGGATTAAAAATATAATATGCAAGCCCTATTTTTTCTTGCTTTCACTTGCTAAAATCATAATCACTGATACCTAATATACTATTTGCGGAGAATTACATATGAGTGACAATGTCCGTCCTTCACTTTTCTACTTGGTCCACTGCAATTGCTGATAGAAATTAAATAATGTGGTAATCAAATAAACAGAAGAGACTCTTTAAACAAATATTTGATGATACCCAGGAAATAGGTAAGTATGGTTTTGTGACAAAATCATAAATATCAAGGGACACAACAAATTCATGGAGAATGAGAAACTAAAATTAGGAATTTCTTGTGAAATCTCTGGAATATAGGCAATGTGTTCGTAAAAACCTTGAAAGGAATAAAATAATTCCATGTGACATTCACTTCTGACTTTATTGCTGAACATTTTTCACTTAGGATTTTTACATGTAAATTCCAGATTGCCATTTCCTTCTTACTGTCAATGGATTCTGGTTATTGCCCAATTTATCAGTAGCAACTGTAATAAAACTAACCCTTGAGTCTTCAGGAGATAGTAAATTGATGACTCTCATGTGATTGGGAATTAGCAGTCTGGCCAAGGTATATGTAGAAGACATAGAATTGTAATTTCAAATTTGTTCTACAAAACAGGGAGTATTCTATTAGGCAGATGTGAAGTCTAGTATATTACATTTTCACCTAATAGGAATATTTAATTATCTGTGCTCTTCTAATTAATTTGCAACAAAAAAAGTTGAAACACTTGGACATGGCATTCATGAAAAAATTCTTCCACTCTGCTTTTGCTGGTCTACCCGCCTGCCTGCCCTGGATGCTCCTGGTTACCCTGCATCTCAGATAACACCCACGTGCCTGTCCCAGCTCCTCCGGCCAGCCAGCCTGAGCAGCATCCAGCCTGCTGTTGTTGACTGGCCACTCCCAGGACTCAGGTCTAGTGTACAGCTAGCCTGTCACCAGCACTTTTGCTGGTCCACCCGCCCTCCCATCCGGGATGCTCCCGATCAGCCTGCATCTCAGGTAACTCCCACCAGCAGGTGCCAAATCCTCCCGCTGGCCAGACTGAGCAGCATCCGGCCTGCCCAGGGTTGGCTGGAACTCTAGGCCACTCCTTGGGTCCCAGGTGAATTACGCTGCCAGGGCACCAGCCTTTTTGCTGTCCACCCGCCCAGCCATCCCGGACTCTTCAGATCACCCTGTGTCTTAGAAAGGACACACTGCTCCTCAGAAACCAAGAGAGTCCAAAGAAAACCCAAGCAAAGCTCTAGGGGACAAAGGCCATACATCTGAAGTCCTCTAAAATCATCCTATCACATGGGAGAGATTCTTCACAGCCAGCCCAATGATAAGTAAACCATTTTTGAAAATTTTTTTAATTATTTATTCAACTGTGTGCATATGCGTGTGTATGTGCGCACACGTGTGTGTGTGTGTGTGTGTGTGTGTGTGTGTGTGTGTGTGTGTGTCTGTGTATGTGTAGAACCATGGACGAATTCGCAAACCACCATGGACGCCTCCACCTCCTTCTGCCCCGGGATTCACAGTCTCCGCCCTACCAGGACCAGAAGCGCAGGTCGACCCCACTTCCGCCTGGCGTCTATACGTAGGATCTGGGATCCGAATTCAGGACCTTCCGCCTGCAAGGTGGAGGCTTAACCCCTGAGCCACCTCTCCAGCCCCAAGTAAACCATTTTTAACCATCCTGCTTCTTTCAAATATTAATCACTCTAGATTAACTTTTCGAGATAGCCACCCCAAAACCATATAAAACTTCAGGGACTATACCACTCACCCTCACATATCATCAAGGAACTAAATTGTAAAAGTGCACTACCACACTAATATTCACCTCCTGTCTACTAAACCTGTCTTAATTGATGTACTAACAGACTAATACCCCCACCCAGGAAATAATAACAACAGACAAACATACCCACCTCTAAGGCAACCACTAGTAGTAACTGCCAGAGAATATTAATATCAACTAGATCAGTTCATTCAAAAGCACACAGAATCTGAAAGGTTTTAAGAGACAAAATAACACCCAAATCAAAATTCAGATCTATGAGAAACAAAACCAAAGAAGACAAATCTCCCACCGAAAGAATTAACCCCATAATGATAGATTCAAATAAAAAAAATTCACAGAAAATAGCCAAGAAAGCCAGACACAGGAAAACAAATTTCAAAGCATGATCATTACCATGATCAATTCAGGCAGAGTTTAAAATTCAACTAAAAGACAAGTTATCTTTAACCCAGAACTCAACAAAAAGTCTTATCAGCAGAAATAATGAAATAGAAAATAGAATTTCAGATTTAGAAGACAAAGTGGAAGAATTAACCAGTTCAATGGAAGAGGTTGTTAAGCCAGAAAGATACTTGAGAGAAATATTCAAGAGTTATAGAACACCCTGAAGAAGCCTAACATGTGCATTCATGGAATACCAGAGGAAATTTTTCAAATTATCATCAAGGAAAACTTCCCTCATCTAAAGAATGAGAGGCCAATCCAAATACAAGAGGTATTCCACACCCCAAACAGATATGATGAAAATAGAAATTTGCCATAGCAAATAAGAGTCAAAACACTCCACATGCAAGACAAAGAAAAGGTGTTGAGAGATTCAAGGGGGAAAAAAAGTCGCTTTTAAAGATAAACCTATTAAAATAACAAATGACTTCTCAATGGAAACAGTAAAAGCAAGAAGAGTTTGGAAATATGTACTTCAAGTACTAAATGAGCAAAAATGTCAATCAAGGCTGATGTACCAGACAAAACTATCCCTCATGATCGAGGGAGAAAGAAAAGTTTTCCAGCACAAAGACAACTTGAAAGCTTACATGTCTACCAAGCCACGCCTTCAAAAAATGCTGCAAATGATACTCAAGCTTGAAGAAACAATAAAGCATATCCAGGACAGAAAGGAAATATAATACCACCAAAAACTAAAAGCCAAATAATACACTTACAAAAGCCATTAAACATAAAAAATGTCCGGAATTAAAAATTATTTTTCCATTATAACATTAAATGTCAATGGAATTAACTCACCAGTCAAGAGACACAGATTACAAACTGTATTAAAAATCACAACCCATCAAAAGCTGCCTTCAGAAAACTTAACTCACCATAAAAGATAGGCACATCCTAAAAATAAAAGGACGGGGTAAAATTCTGTGAGCTAATGGAACCAAGAAACAGGCAGGGGTAGCCATTATGCTATTGGACAAAGTGGACTTCAAAAAATCATAAGAGATACAGATGTATACTACATTTTAATCACAGGTACAATTTACCAGGAAGACTTCACAATACTGAACATACATGCACCTAATATGAGCCCCTCAACATTCATTAAGCAAACCCTACAGATCTAAAGAGAGAAATCGACCCCAAAATGACAATTCTTTGGGATATCAACACAGCCCTCTCAACATGGGATAGAGTAACAGGTTAAAAGCTTAACAGAGACACTGGAACTTAATCAAACCCTTAAAGAAATGGATCTTACAAATCTCTATCGAACATTTCATCTACTCATCAAAGAATACATATTTTTCTCAGTAGCACTTTCTCAAAAATAGATAACATATTGGGACACAAAACAAATCTCCACATATAAAGGAAAGTAGAAATTCTAGCTTGTACCCTATCAGACCACCATGGTATAAAGCTTGACATCCACAACACAACAAAAAACAGAAATACACTAACTCCTGGAAACTTAACACTATGAAGCTGAATGAGAATTGGATTCAGGAAGAAATTACAAAGGAAATTCAAGATTTCCTGAAAGTGAATGATAATGAAAATACAACTTACCAAAATCTCTGGGACACAATGAAAGCTGTACTAAGAGGTAAGTTCATAGCTATTTTTTTAATTTTTTTATTATTTATTCAATTGTGCGAGTGTATGTGTGTGTGTGCGTGTATGTGTGTGTGTGCGTGTATGTGTCTGTATGTGTGTGTGCACATGTGTATGTATGTGTGTGTGTGTAGAACCACGGACGAATTCGGGAACCACCATGGACCGCCTTCTCCTTGTTTACTCTGCCTTGGGATTCACAGACTCCACCCTACCAGGGCCAGAAACGCAGGCTGCTCCTGCTTCCGCCTGGCATCTGTACGTGGGGTCTAGTATCCGAACTCAGGACCTTCAGCCTGCAAGGCAGAGGCTTAACCCCTGAGCCACCTTGCCAGCCCCAAGTTCATAGCTCTTAATGCCTTACATCAAAAAAATGGAAACATCAGAAATAAATAACTTAACAATGAAGCTTAAACTTTAGAGACACTAGAGAAATCTGATCCTAAAGCAGTAGAAGAGAGGAGATTAGCAAAATAAGGGGAAAAATGTCTGAAATAAAGATTAGAAAAACGATACAGAAAATCAACCAATCAAAAATCTGGTTTTTTGAAAAAATCAATCTTATTGATACACCCCTAGCTAAATCAACCAAAAGCAAGAATGAGAAAGCCAAAATTAAAAAAATTAGAAAGGAAAATGGAGTTATCACTACTGATATCCACGAAATTCAGAGTATTATAACATCTCATTTCAAAACTTATACTCTGTGAAATTTGACAACATGAAAGAAATGGATGAATTCCTAAGTAAGCATAACTTACCTAAATTGAATCAAGAGATATTGAATTATTTAAATAGTCTTATAACATATGAGAAAATTGATGAAGTAATCTCGTATCTTCCCAACAAAAAATGTCCTGGACCATATGGATTCAGCACAGAGTTCTACCAGACATTTAAGGAGCTAATAACACCAATACTCCTTAAACAGTTCCATCAAATACCAAAAGAAGGAACACTACCAAATTTTTTTATGAAGCTAAAATCATATTAATCCCAAAACCTAACAAAGGTGCACTTAAAAAAGAAAACTATAGTCCAATCTCTTTGATGAACACAGATTCAAAGATTCTCAATAAAGTCTTAGGAAATCAGATTGAAAAACATATCAAAAAGATCATTCACGGGGATCAAGTAGGCTTTATCCCAGGCACAGAAGGTTGGTTCAACATATGCAAATCAATAACTGTAATTCACCATATAAACCACTTCAAAATGCAAAACAAGATGATACTCTGAATAGATGCAGAAAGAGCTTTTGACAAGATCCAACAGCCCTTTATGATCAAAACTCTAGAAGGTTGGAATGGAAGGAACCTTTATCAATGTAATAAAAGTGGTATACAACAAGCCTCCAGCAAGGATTATACTCAATGGGGAAAAATTTAAAGCATTCCCACTTTGATCAGGAACTAGACAAGGCTGTCCATCCTCACCACTTCTATTCAATATTGTACTTGAAGTCTTAGCTGAATCCATAAGACAAGAAAGGGACATAAAAGGGATTCAAATCAGCAAGGAAGAAGTCAAGTTATCTCTATTTGCAGATGACATGATCATATACCTGAGTGATCCCAAAAACTCCACCAGGAAACCCTTTGAACTAATACAGAAGTTCAGAAGTGTGGCAGAATACAAAATAAATACAAAAATCGTGGCCTTCCTATATGCCCAGAATGAAAGTAGTGAAAAAGTAACAATCCCATTTACTATACGCCCTAAAAAATGAAATACCTTGGTATAAACCTAACCAAGGAAGTAAGAGACCTTTACAATGAAAACTTTAAAACCCTAAAGAAAGAAATTGCAGAAGACACCAGAAGGTGAAAAGACCTCCCTTGTTCCTGGATTGGCAAAATCAACATCATAAAAATGACCATTCTACCAAAGGCAATATACATATTCAATGCTATACCAACTAAAATCCTAAAGCAATTCTTTAAAGAAGTTGACCAAACAATCTCAAAACTCATATGGAGGCAAAAAAGTCCCAGGATCGCACAAATAATCCTGAGTAACAAAAACACTGCTGGAGGTATCACCATACCAAACCTTAGTCTATACTACAAATCCATAGTTGTAAAAAGAGCCTGGTACTGGCTCCAAAACAGATCAATAGATATGGGTTGAAGACCCAGATATAAGCCCACACAACTACAGCCATTTGATCTTTGACAAAGGAGCCCAAAAGACCCAATGTTAAAAGAACAGCTTCTTCAAAAAATGGTGCTGGCAAAACTGGACATCCAATGCAGAAGATCAAAACTGGACCCAAATTTGTCACCATGCACAAGAATTAATTCCAAATGGATCAAGGACCTCGATAATAAGTCCAGAGATTATAAAAACCAAAGCAGAAAGTGTAGGGAACTCCCTCCAGTTGATTGGACTAGGTCAACAGTACCCAAACCAACATCCAATAGCACAGTCACTACAACCAACACTCAACAGATGGGATCTTGTGAAATTAAAGTGCTTCTGTTCAGATAAACAGATACAAAGGCAACCCACAGAATGGAGAAAATCTTCACTAACCAAATATCTGACAGAGCTCTATTATCCAGAATACACAAAGAACATAGAAAACTAAACACTAAGGAAACAAATAGGCCAATTGAAAAATGGGCCTTGAAACTTACCAGGGATGAAATTAAAATGTCTAACAAATATCTTTAAAAATGCTCCACATCCTTAGTCATCAGGGAAATGCAAAACAAAACCTCCCTGAGATATCATCTCACCCCGGTCAGGATGGCAAAAATCCACAATACAACCAACAGCAAATGTAGGAGAGGATGTGGAGAAAGGGGAACTCTTCTACACTGCTTGTGGGAATGCAGGTTTATACAAACACTCTGGCGAGCCATCTGGCGATTCTAAAAGAAGTTAAAGATTGAAATGCCATATGACCTTCTATTCCGCTTTAGGGAATATCTGCCATACAGCAAAAATTCACCTCGATAGCACAAGCACGATCATGTTCATAGCAGCACTGTTTACAATAGCAAAGTCATGGAATCAATCGAAATGTCCAACAGTTCACGAGTGGATAAAGAAAATGTACATTTATATAATGGAATACTACTCAGCCATCAAAAATGACAAATTAATGAAATTTGCAGGGAAATGGATGCAATTAGAAACAATTATATTGAGTGCAGTATCCCAAACACAGAAAATTAAGTGCCATGTGTACTTCCTAATAGGTAGATGCTAGTATCAAACCCACTTAGAGACACACTGAAAGATAAATCTTTGTAATACCTAAATTAATTGCAAATATTATAAACAGGAGGGAAGGGGAAGGAGGGCCCCACCAAAAACAAGGAGACAGGGGATCATATTATAGCAGAGAAAATAGGCCACCATCAAGGAGTGCAAGTAAGTAATGAGACATCTGGTTAAGTTCACAGACTTTCTTTCCTGATCATTTGCAACTGATGGGGTATGATCTCACCAGAACTGGAGGGCATATAGTCTGTCTGATAGAAAGTAACCATTTTGCAAATGGGAGACTGACCACCCCCTCACCACAGTCTCCTACTTTTATTCCATCTACCTTTGAATATACTCTTATAATAAGACTCTATTTTAGCAGCTTTTTAGGGAATAATCTGGAATTATTCTGTCTAGGCTGTGACATCCAATACCCATCAGGATGGAGCCAAGGGCGGTGCAGGAGCAGCAAAACTGAAAAAAAATCAATAAACCATAATTCAGAATATCAGAGACTTTATGTAATCCACCTGGAACCAGGCCATCCTAATCTTTCCCGATCTTGAAGCTCAGGGAAATTTGCAGAAGAGGGGGTGGTAAGATTTCAAGATCACAAGGATGGAGAGGAGTAATGGTATCCAAGATACTCCACACAAGTTAGGGCCGATGCAATCATAATAGGACTTTGCATGACCTGCACAATGACCAACACATTATTGACCCCTCAAAAGCTTACGTGGACTAAAGGCACTAGGATCCTTAGAAGCTAGGGTTTAACAGCTATAATAGTGTTCCTATACTTAAGGGGAACACAAGAAAGAGTTCTAAGAAATGCCACTGAGTCCTTACACCTCATCAGAGAGGAGGGCCCAGAGGAAAGTTTGACATACAGATTAAAACATGTTCCAGTGATGGGGCAAGGAGGCATGGGAAATAGGGAGGGAGGGGGGAAGGAAGGGGAAAAGGGTGGAGGGAGGGAGGGGACCGGTGTACCTATCAAGTTTGTGTGAGTGGAAATCAATCAATCAATCAATCAATCAATCAATCAATCAATCAATAAATAAATAAATAAAATTATTTTTAAAAAAGTGAACACACACACAAAAATTCTTTCACTCTGTTAGTGAAAATCAAACCATACGTGCTGCTGTCTTTTTCACTATTTTTTTAAATTAAGGAACACTTTGAACTAAACAATGTAAAATACCTCTACACAAATAGTCTGTGTATTAACAGATTCTCCTTATCTGCTAAAAATTCTCTGATAAAGCATTTCATAAATACAGTAACCTTGATATAATGATGTGGAAACACTTCAGAGAAGGGGATTCATTTCATTACAAGAAATATAAAGATTTCCATTCAAGATTGAAATCTTGAAGTCTCAAATGGAATTCATAAATTCAACGAAACAAAATATATCTCAGATTCTATTTAAGTACTACAATCTTCTCTTGAAAGTGGTATGCTTTTGTCCTATTAAAATCAGAAGGTGCATAGGTGTGCAAGTATGGCAATGTGTACTATAATTCAGCATGATATGTTAAGATGAATCAGACAAATCAGTGTACTAACTTAAAAGTAAAATTATGTTAGTGTTTTAAGCCTTTCCTTATGGCAAACTTCTGAAAAATATAACTAACCATAAAAAATAATTATTCTCAATTATTTGAAATAACTTAGCAAGGTTATTTCTAAGTGATAGATGTGCAAACAATGTACTTTAACGACATGTAGCTATTTATAGCATTCTCCTGAATATATTTTCCAGATCTCCAGTAGGTATGTAATTATTATGTTTCCATATTTTGCTTCAAAGTGCCTAGTATAAATCGTCTGCTACTGCCTTTTGAGCTAAAGATTGTCATGAAGGATGGGGGTGACATATGTCTCTTTGAGTTAACTTTCTTGGGATTTTGATATTTGCATTGGAATATTACCCCTCAATGTCTCTGATCTGTATAAAGCTAATTATATGTCACTGTTAAAGCAGATTGCAAGAGACATTGACAGTTGGAAAGGCCTAATGACCAGCTGGATGGGGAAATTTCATGTTGTCAAAATGGAAGGTTTGCCAAGATTTTTACATGGCATTTATTTGCTGCAAACACAAATACCTAAGTCTTGTTTTAAAAGAAAGTTATCCTGTTAAATATTCATATTTTGGAGTCTGAAAAAATCCAAATGATAAGATATATATTCTATACTTTCAGCCACTAATCCTTTACAACTTAAATTCATATTGAATTTACAATATTATATTTTGCTTCAGCATGATTAAAATGTGATATATACAAAAGTGCATCTATTGTACTCATGATTAAAAATATTCAAAAAATAGGGGACCATAATAAAACCAGCTATATGATAACTTCTTATACCCCAAAACTTAGTTGTTGGAGGACACATTTAAGTAAATAGGTTGATAAAATGCCATTCATACAAGGCCTTTAAATGTTTCTTGGGCATTATGTTATTTTTTCCTGAGGAGCAACTAAGTTATATAAGTTTTCAGACCTAGAGTCTTTCTCCTGATGAGAGAAAATAAGAGAAAATTTAAATTAAAGCAATTTTAATATGTTCTCCTTTCTCCTCAATTTTTAAACTTTTTCTACCCATCTCTCTTTTAATACCATTGTATTCTTCTTCAGCATGTGGATTTCATTAACTGACAAAAGGTTTATTGTCCTATCAACAATTTTACCAATATACCTGCATCTGTTCCAATATAATACAGCAGCAGCAAAAAAATCACATTTATTGAGAATCATTCATCAAGCACTACTTTATGCACCTTACCTACTAAAACATTCAATATTGATTATTATTCTGCTGGTCTTGGCCTATTGTTTTAGTCTCATCACTAAGAGAAGGAAAGAAAAACATTTGTACAAGGCCACATAAGCAAAGAGCAAAAATAACAAAACCAAATGTAATCAAAAAATCCTTGTTCAGAAAGTCTGCCACCATATACAAATTCTAAACACTTACTAATGCATTCACGTTTCACATTTATCTTGAATTTTAACCATCAAAAGGACTTTGTTCCTATGTTTCTACTGAGTGTGTGTGTGTGTGTGTGTGTGTGTGTGTGTGCATGTGTACATGTGTGTGTGTATGCATGTGTGCATGTGTGTGTGTGTGTGTGTGTGTGTGTGTACATGGTGCCTGTGTATAATGAGTCACATGCCTACACAGAGCCCAGAAGTGATATCAGGTGTCTTTTTCTATCATCCTTTTCCTTATTCTGCTGATACAGAGTCTTTGCCAGATCCTGAGCTAGAGTTGAAGCAAGCAGACCCCAGGTAGACTCTTGTCTTTGCTACCCCAAAATGCTTGGGTTTCAGGCACATGTGCAGTCATGCACAGCTTTTTACATGGATTTGAAGGATTCAAACTCATGTTCTCATGTTTGTGGAGCCAGCAATCTTACCAACTGTGCTATCTTTCCAGCCCCTTAGTTATTGTTTGTTTCCCACTTTTTCCTCTATTTAATTATGTTTTTGTTTCATAAGGAAACAAAGATTCTTCCATTATTCTTTTTCTTCATTGGCAGCAATCCTCCACTTCTTGTCTATATTCCATGTCCTAACTTCTTGATCTTCATTCTAGTTCTGAATCAATTGTACTCAAATACTCCTTCAAATCCTTATCTGTAGTCATCAACTAAAATTCTTTGCCTTGAAAAAACATTTGCACCAAAAATACTAAAAACACATCTTGCAAAGCCAATGATAAAACCTTATTGGATCATCAGGAACCCTTAGAATGGATTGTTTGTTTTGTATATCACCAGCTAAAATATCTATCCCTAATTCAGTCTTTTCCTTTATTATAGGATTCTAGAAGTTGGTGTGTGTCTGGACTATTTTCTCACCTTTTCTCTGTCCCTTGTCCCCTTATATTATCTGATTATATACCCCATATTTTATTGTATTTCCTCTGAATATTAGGAGTTCTTATTTCATCTTCACATGTATTTTCTAATTGAACTACTGAATAAATCTAAAGTCCAAGTCTTAGAGAGATGTTCCATGATTCAGAAATCATACTATCACTATTTTACATTGCCATTGCCATTGAAAATACCAAAGAGATGTCACATTACCAGAACTGAAATGAACCTATACTTTCACATTCCAATTGCCTCCTTGTCAAACTATTTGTTCAAGACTTGCCAATAATCCTTGATTCAACAGTTTTCATTGAAATCTTGACCTCGTAAGTCCTTTTATATTTCCAAAAATTATCTATACTGATAAAATACCTTTGAAAGCTCTATCCTGTGTAACTGTCTTCTGTCAGACTACCACTGTAATATTTCCTTAATTTTTCTTTGTGTTCATACTCCATTTCTTCTATAGTCTATCCTTTTATTAATTCTATGTCTTTCAAAAACATCAGTTTGACAATGGTATTTCCTCGTTGAAATACTCCTATCATCACCCCATGAAATTTAAAAGCCAAACACTTTTCCAAATATTGCAAGGTTCTACATAATGTAAAATTTTCAAATTTCTCTGTTTAGTAATTTTCACACTTTCTTTAGTCAGACTGATTATTCTTTTACAGACAGCTTATTTCTGTGTCAGATACTTTGGTACAAAGTCTTTTTGTTGTAATAAAGTTTCTCCCAAATAATTACATTATTTCATTTTTCTTATTGTTCACATCACAATTCAAGCGTCATTTCCTCAAAAAAGGTTATCCTAAATTATACCAGTTAAACATGTTACTTATCCAACTTTTATTGGAATAAGTCACTTATTATTATTTATGAAAGGTATAAATATTGTTTATTCACCTTTTATTGTGTGTAATCCCAATGAATCATTGAAGATGAGACCATGTACACTTAGGAATTTTTGCATCTGGAAAGTTTGTGAAACATATAGGAACCAATAGGTATTTGTTACAACATAATATGATACTCTTGCATTAGTAGAGAATCAGAAAAGTAGCAAATGTGGAAGGGAACTATATTTAATAGCTAAAACTGGATAAAAACCAAAACCAAGGGTGTCATCCCAAATACAGAGGTGTTACATGGTAGAAAAATGGCCCAAAATGAATGAGACAGACAGATAGGGAGAAGAAGAAGAAGAAAAAGGAAGAGTAGGATACAACGAAGGAAGGAAGGAAGGAAGGAAGGAAGGAAGGAAGGAAGGAAGGAAGGAAGGAAGGAAGGAAGGAAGGAAAGAGGCGAAATATTTTGTGGCATTTATTGTTCACACTAACGTATTAATTTTTTATTTATTTCATTTTTCTAGTTTTACAAGCATATCAAGTACTCATACCCACTTCCCTCCATCCCTCCTTCCATCTATTCCCTCCCCTCCCTTCTTCAATCTACGCTACTCCCTCCCACCCACTCAGCCAACTGCTTTAATGGACCCCATGGCTCCCTATAGCCTGTATACTCTTAAATTTTTCTATTTTTATAAGCATATTGAGTACTTATTCCTACTTCTCTCCATTATCTCTCCCTTCCATCCCTCCACCAATCCAACCCTCCTTCCTATATGCTTCTATGGATTCCAGGGTTGCCCCTGGCCCATCTACTATTGTGGGGGTTCAGGCCTCTGTGGAACACCGATTGCCTCTCCATGGGCCATCCCACTGAGAGGAGCTTTACCTTCACTCAACCAGTGCCCAAAGTTTCTGCTGTATATTCTCATCTTTTTTGAGTTCCTTGATACTCTATATCAATTTTTTATGGGGGCATATAAAAGCCCTGAGCTGATCTATTTGGAACCCAGTGACAAAATTATGCTAGAAATAACAGGAAAATGACACTTCCTGATAAAATGTTGGTCATGAAGGTCTCAAAGGCTTCCAAACATTATAGGTTTTTGCCATTGCTCTCCAAAAAACTGTTAGTAAGACCCTATTACTGAAGATGAAACACATATGGATCACAGAACATGGGCAAAATATATCAATTGGAACTGGACTGAGAACTTCCTCCTTGCTAGGTAGCTTACACAGTACCAAGGAATATCATAAAAGTTACTGGGAGAGAGAAATATCACAGACCCCTTTAACACATGAGATCTTTAAGTTGCAATAAAAGTCACCATGGCAACAGATGACCACCAGTGTAATAGTGACGTGAGTTAGGGAGACAACCAATGTTTATCTGATTAGACTCAAGACCTACTTGTCAGAATGGAACACATTCCTGTTACTGTTAACTTGAACAAGAAACTGAAAAAGGGAAGAAAAGAGATCAATAGGGGAAAACAGCCAATTAACCTATAGGTAGAAAGACAGTACACCAAACTTATCTGTAAATAGCTCCTAGATTTGAAGAGGACTTGCCACTCAGCCTAAAAATCTTCTTCTATCAGAAAGGTAGAGAATCTCACCACCCCAACAGGATGCAGTCTAGAGAAGTAGAGGAACAGTGAAGTGTGCAGCAGTGGCTGGCCATAATGTAGAATACTAATGACTCAACAGGGCTCACCCAAAATCAGACCAAGCCAATCTCCCCATTGTAAGACTTTGAGAAGCTCACAGAAGAAGAATCTAAAGATGGAAAGGTTCACTTTTTGACAAGACATTCCACTCAAGGCAGGACTGCTGCACTTAGGAACTCAGTAGAGTGAGACTTGTCCTTACTAGATATGCATATTTTTTATTCATTCAAAAAGAGTTCATCCTTATAGGTATGAAATGTTTGGTAGATAATGAATAACTGCAGTTATCAAGAGGATTAGCTTAATATGTACTTCTAGGATATTTCTTAAGTAAAATAGAATGAAATGAGTATGATTCAAAAGAAACTTTCCTTATTGCAATGCAGTGAAAATGACTTTTAGATCCTCAAGTGAAAGGTTTGCGACTCAAATTGAGTGATGTAGGTATACGAGTCTTCATTTCTCACTCCTCTGTCATACTCTTTCTCACATTATGCTTTTCCAAAATACCTTGTGTGCTTTTTTCATAAGGTTTCTATGATAAAGTACTCAAATTATATAACTTGAAACAACAGAAATTTAATCCATCATCATCCAGGAGGCCAGAAATCCAAAACAATGTATTTGGTGCCATTAGTTCATTCTGGGAACTCATATCCTTCTTTAATTTATTGTAACTACACTTGACATTCCTTAGCTTATTGTTACATCACTTCATTCTCCTGCACTGTCACCATATGAGATTTCTCATTGTGCACATGTCCATCTTCATTTTACTATCTCTTTATATAGACATCAAACACAGGACTAGACCCCACTATAAGCCATCATGACTTTAATTTAGCTTGTTCATATCTATAAACATCCTATTTCTGAATGTCATCATATTTTGGGTACTAGGGTAAGGACTGCAGTATTTCTATTGGAGGGGGGAATCACAATTTTATCTTGATTCACATCTATTTTAGTAGATCATGGCCCACATTGACATTAGGCAAATAATACTCTGAGCTTGATGTAATGAGGGATGAGATTGCATTTTATAGATTTGAAAATTTAAAAATTTGTCTTTTAAAAGTGTTATGTTAAAACTACAGACAATGTACAACAAATGTAAGAGATCCTCAAACTTCTATTTTTATTTGAAGAAGTTTACTTGGGCATTTTTTTATTTTGGATTTTTTTCTTTTCTGTCAAAGACAGACAACCATCTGTCTAACTCAGTTAAAAAATGTCTTGGCAAATAAAGCGTACTACTGACATGGACTATGATATTTAAATGGATATTTAATTTTAATTAAATTACTCACTCTAAAGTTTGATAGGACTATCTGAGGTTAATTGGAGTCATTTTGAATGTTGCCAAGTACTGGGACAATCCTCAGAGTATTTTCCTCTACCAATTAAATAAAATTAGAGTCACCATTCAAAAGACGCTGGAAGGAATATACTGAGTTGTCATTCTACAACCAGGACTAATTGTAAGCCACTCCCTTTAAATTTTTATTTTAAGGAAAACATTGTTATTCCCTGTGAATAAAATTATGATTCATTATCTCCTCCTGTCTCTCATTTAGTGTTCTACAGAGAAACAATGATTTGAAACCTTTAAAAGACAATTCTTCAATAGCCACAAATAGATAATAGTAATGATATTAGGAGAGTCTGCACATCGTCTCACAATCATATAGAGAAAGCTGACTTTATAGAATAGCTTACTATGTGACTATGATTTGAAAATATATGGTTACAATTCATTTATTGAACTTCTAAAAACTAAAAGCCCATAAAATGTGAATCATAAAAAATCATTTTTTAGTTCTTTGTGCACTCTGTATAATAGAGCTCTATCAGATATGTGGTTAGTGAAGATTTTCTCCCATTCTGTGGGTTGCCTTTTTGCTCGATTTATAATTTCTTTATCTGAAAAGAAGCTCTTTAATTTCATAAGATCCCATCTGTTGAGTGTTGGTTGTAGTAGACTGTGCTATTGGATTTCTCTTTAGGAACTGTTGGCCTAGTCCAATCAGCTCAAGGGAATTCCTTTCAATTAGGTTTTTTATAGTCTCTGGCCTAATGTTGAGGTCTATTTATGCAACTCATGACACTTATGAGAAACCTGTGGTTTTTAAATGAAAATACGGATCATTTTGGCATCTAATAAGTAATGTAATCTTACTTGTGTTCTTAGGGTAGAATTGTTTGCATCTCTGAATGGTCCCAATCAAGTAGACACACCTATAATTTGCTCTTTATCAATCCTAATCAGAAAAAAGGTTTCATTCATTAGACTGAGGTCTGAGTTTTAAGATCTGAATGGTAATGGGATGCAAATTAAAATCTTTTTTCTTCCAAATTTCAGATTCAAAGGAATATATAACAAAATTTCATAGTTATCAAGGTTGAAATTTATTTTGGAAATCAAAGAATTACAGAGCTAGGGAAGGTCTTTGGCAATGATGACTAAATCATAGAGAGAAAATGAGAACCCAGGTCTCTCAATTCCCATTTAAAAAATTTTTTGTGATGCTTAATTTCACTTTTCCTTAGGCCAAGTGATTTATTTACAGGATTCAAGTCACAAAGATACTTAATTTGACTTCTATTGGTTACAACATATATTTTTAATCTATTAGTCAGAAGACTTGAATGAGATCATTTCTAAAATAATCACACCAAATCCCTTATCAAACATAATATTTTGAGCTGAAATTTTAAGAAATATTCCCTTTTTAACTATACCTTTGATCAGTCTTTCATCCTCAGTAATCAGCATCTCTCTGGGATCCTTCCCAGAAAGGAAGTATGATATTTTTCCAAATCTATTTGAATAGAAAGAGTTTTCTCTATTTTAATGTTAGTTTCAATGAACAGCTTTATTGAAGTTTTTAGTTTCCATAAAACATTAATTGCTGCAGGTACTTATTGCTTTTTGTCTCTTTAATTATTGATTCATCTGATAGTAGTACATAGCTGTACACTTTTGCATGTCAATTTTTCTATTAAATATATTTTTCAGCTTGTACTACTCTACTTGTCAAATGAAAGGTATTTTCAAGCCATCTGTTAAAATGTCAAACTCCTTTTTCTCCAACTGATCACTGATGGCAAGTTATCACGAAGAAAGTCACTTATCTTCTTGTGCAAATCATCATGGGTCTCTGAGGGCCAAGAATGGTCCCGAGTCATTGCTTTAGTTGATTTTTAAAATATTTAATAAAAACATCCAGAATTAGCTTGATTGGAGTGTATTTTAATTATATGGATTATTCTATGCTTCATGGGAAAAGGTCCAAATAATGAATGTTATGAAAAGAAAGTTATGTTTTACTATGCTCATTATAAATAGAGAGAGCTGCTGTAGCAGAGGTACCTCATGATTGTTAGCCAAGGTTACTAATATAGTTTTCACATGAGTATCTTATTGTCAAATCCAAAATTAATCACTAAGATTTTTTTTCCAAATATTTTAATAGAAATAGTGCCTTATTATGCCACATTCTGGTTTGGATGTAACTCAGAGATTCAAAATAATAGTTACTTAAAATTGAGTACATGTTTTTCAAAATGTTTTTCAAAATCAGCAGGGATCCTGGGATCCTTTTGACATATTGGTCCTTGGCCATCCACAGCTACCATCTCCTTCTTCAAGACAGCTGAATAGCTCCTGCCATAATGTTTATATTCCAGTATTCTTTTGAAAAGAATGAGCCAAAGGTTGGGTATATTACTAATGTTCACATAATGTTGGCCAAAATTTTGTCATAAACTTGCACTTTGTAATGGTTACTCTTTTCTGTTGCTGTGAGACAATACCCTAAATCAAGCAACTTAAGGGAAGAAGGTTGGAGGCAAAAGTTTAAGGCAGGCTAAATCATTGCAGACATCTTGGAGGCTGAGAGCTATAAGACTGCTGCTACAAAAGCAGACTTCTCCAGAAGGTAGGGTGGGACTAATTCACCTCAAGGCCCACCCCCTGTGACAACCTTCCTCCAGCAAGTCTCCATCTCTCAAAGGTGCCATGACTTTCACTAACACATGAGATTTTGGGGGACATATTTCAAACCATGACACCCTTATATATCTGCTAGAGACTCTAAGAAATTCAATATTTGGCAAAGTGACCAGATTCCCAACAAAAATTTTACTCATATACGTGAAAGGTGGAATAAATATTAGGGGAGCACAAGCAGTCATATTCTTACATGGTATTTAAGGTGATAAAAATTGATGGTAAGCCAGCAATTACTTTTTTCATTTTGTGCTTTTTCCTGAATTCTTTCAATTATATCACTTTTTCCTAATTACAATATCTCTTTAGTCAATTCTCAATTATCTACATTAAACCAGGGAGAAGTATCATAAATGACCAAATGTGGTAGATAATATTATTATAATTAGTATTTTATTTTAATTTGAATTTTCTTGCCTTTTGATGTCTTAACAATCAAGAAGAATAATGTCGAATTAGCATTAAGTCCAACATATGCCAGGATGCTTCACAACTACAAACACACTTACAGATTTTTCTGTCTGCAAAGGCTTTTTTTTCTTTGCTTGCTAGCCAAACACACACTTACCTTTCAAGACTAATCTTAAGTATGAGTATTATGTGATGTTTCCCCCTCCATATCTCTTCAGGGAAAATGTAAACATTATACTAACCAAGGTAGAATTACTGCATCACCTTTGTGTTTCACTCTGTCTTATGTAAGTTATGATATATTGTTTTTGGTTTAATTGTCTGCCTTCCCCAATTTATTGTCATCCTCAGCCTTGGCACAGATCCTTGTATGTTACAATTATATAATAATATCTGTTGATTTTCATTAAGCATTTTAAATGATATGCTACTAAAATATTGGTGAAGAAATCTGCAAATCAGGAAAAGGATGTCAGCTGTCTCTATAATTTTTCAAAAATTTTTACAATTAAAGTGATAACATAAAATATAGTATGTCCAAGAAGCTTAAATTATAAATAAAATAATTTTCATGTAAGAATATTTAAAGAATACTTCAGTATAACCAGTTCCAATTATAAGTAAAATTTACAAATTCATACACATATACACACACATAAAATAAGTTATAATAGGGCTGGAGAGGTGGCTCAGGGGTTAAGCCTCCGCCTTGCAGGCGGAAGGGCCTGAGTTCGGATCCCAGATCCCATGTATAGATGCCGGGTGGAAGCGCGGGTGGCCTGCGCTTTTGGTCCTGGTGGGACGGAGCCTGTGAATCCCGGGCAGAAGGAGGTGGAGGCGTCCATGGTGGTTCCCGAATTCGTCCGTGGTTCTACACACACACACACACACACACACACACACACACACACACACACAACGCACATGCCCATAGTTGAATAAAAAAAAAATTTAAAAAAAAAAGGTATAATAGCTGAATCAACATGACTGTGACTTAGGCATCAACAAAAATTGATGAACTACATCTTGAGGCACTGAAAGCAAAGAACTATTAAAATGATAAATTTAAAAAAATGAATATGAAAATAATAGGATTCTAAGCAAAATACCCAAATTTAAGCTTTATTTCATGCATTTTACATATTTTACTTCTTATAAAATAAGGAATCAATTTGAAATATTTATATGGAAATGACCTATTGAACCAAAGTCAATGAAAAATGCAAACATTAGAAAAAAATCAGTTGAACTTTTTAAGTGAAATATTGACATCTTTGTTGCTGTGAACTGAATTTTGTCTGCCTTCCAAATTTATGTGTTGAACCTTTAACTTCTAAAGTAAATCTATTTGAAATAAGACTTTCAGAGAATAATTAAGGTCATATAAGAATATGTGACTATTATCTTTACATAAAAATTGTGCTGCAGACATGTACAAAAGGAGGACACATAAAAATACAAAAGAAAATGACCATCCATGAGCTATGGAGACAGACTTCAGAAAAAATCAACTCTGCCAAAACCTCAATGACAGAATTCTGGCCTCTGTAACTATGAGAATAACATTTCTGTTTTTAGATTCAATCAATGGGAATTTCTTAAGGTAGACATACCAAAAACAATGCAATGGTCCAGCAATTAACAACAAAAAAAATTAGTTGGAATACAGCCTTGTTAGCAGAATAATTACCTAATATTCACAAAACACTGAGTTCTATCCCTAGCACTGTATAAAACTGAGCATAGTGACACACACCTGTAAAGTTAGTGAGGTTAGAAGTTAAATAGCAAGTTCAAAGCCATCCTAGATGATATGCCATGTTGTCAAATTAATTAAAAATAAGAATATAGGCAAATAGGTAAAGATCTAATCACAAAGAAGCAAACATGAATTACTAGATTAATATCCAGTGATACCTTTTAAACACTGCTTGTGACAATGTTCATAACAGTAATGAATAGTGTCAATAATTAAAATGTTAAATTAATATGGAATTATATAAATAGATCTGAACTTTGCATCTGTATATAAAACTACCCACTCTAAATTTCCCACTGTTTTTACGTGGTATTAAAATGAGTATCTAAAACAAGCCAAAACATATTTTCATAAGAAAAATATTTATACATTGAAAGTTTTTCATCTATGATCTACCCTGTAAACACGTTTGTGTATAACTTACAATGTTAGTAACTTTTGACTCAATATTGTACTGCAAAACTCAAAGTTTTAGCTTATACTTTCAAAATACGTAGTATAATTATCTAATTTATTCTTTCACATGCTCAGGTTCAAAAATTACTTACTTTTTCTTGCATGCCATGATACATTAAATCTGTCAACAAATCTTTTTAGGGTACCTTCAAACTATATCCAGAATCTAACCACATCACATTAAATCTACCATAGGAAGTTTAATCCAAACCACAATCACCTTTCCCAAGGCTAACTCAAAAGTTTGCTAAGGTATTTCTCAGCTGTGCACATTCCAGTCTCACAGCCTATTCCCAGAACAGCACCATATTGAGCATTTAGAAGGTTTGCTCTGATAATGTAAACTCTCTATTTAAAACTTTACTCATTTGGAAGTGGGGCATGTTTTAAGATATTTGTTAGACGTTTTAATTTCATCCCTAGTAAAGTTTCTTTTAAGTTCCAGGGCCCATTTTTTAATTGGGCCATTAGTTTCCTTGGTGTTTAGTTTTCTAAGTTCTTTGTGCACTCTGGATAATAGAGCTCTATCAGATAAGTGGTTAGTGAAGATTTTCTCCCATTCTGTGAGTTGCCTTTGAGCTCGTGTTACAATCTCTTTATCTGAACAGAAGCTCTTTAATTTCACAAGATCCCAACTGTTGAGAGTTGGTAGCAGTGACCGCCATTGGATGTCTGTTTAGGAACTGTTGGCCTAGCCCAATCAGCTCGAGGAATTCCCTACCCTTTCAATTATGGTTTTTATAGTCTCTGGCCTTAAATCAAGGTCCTTGATCCATTTGGAATTAAGTCTTGTACAAGGCGACAAGTACGGGTCTCATTTTAATCTTCTACATGTGGAGATCCAGTTTTGCCAGCACGATCTGTTGAAGATATTCTTCTTTTTCCATTGGATTTTTTGGGCCCCTTTGTCAAAGACCAAATGGCTGTAGTTTTGTGGGCTTATATCTGGATCTTCAACCCTTATCCATTGATCTGTGTGTCTATTTTGAAGCCAGTACCACGCTGTTTATACAACAATGGATTTGTAGTATAGACTAAGGTTTGGTATGGTGATACCTCCAGCAGTGTTTTTGTTACTCAGGTTTGTCTTTGCTATCCTGGGTCTTTTGTGCCTCCATATGAATTTTTAGATTGTTTGGTCAACTTCTTTAAAGAATTGCTTTGGGATTTTAATTGGTATAGCATTGAATTTGTATATTGCCTTTGGTAGAATAGTCATTTTTCGATGTTGATTCTGAAAACCCAGGAACACAGGAGGTCTTTCCACTTTCTTAGCCATCAGGGAAATGCAAATCAAAACTTCCCTGAGACAACATCTCACCCCGGTCAGGATGGCAAAAATCCACAATACGAACAACACCAAATGCTGAATAGGATGTGGCAAAAATCCACAATACGAACAACACCAAATGCTGAATAGGATGTGGAGAGAGGGGAACTCTCCTACATTGCTGGTGGGAATGCAGCCTCATACAGCCACTCTGGCAAGCCGTCTGGAGATTCTTAAAGAAATTAAAGATTGAAATGCCATATGACCCTTCGATTCCAGTTTTGGGAATAACCCCCCATACAGCAGAGGTTCACCTTGATAACACAAGTGTGACCATGTTCATAGCGGCACTGTTTACAATAGCAAAGTCATGGAATCAACCCAAATGTCCAACAGTTGACGAGTAGATAAAGAAAATGTGGTACATCTATACAATGGAATACTACTCAGCCATCAAAAATGATGAATTACTGGAATTTGCCGGGAAATAGATGTCATTAGAACCAATTATATTGAGTGAAGTATCCCAGACCCAGAAAATTAAGTGCTGTATGTACTCCCTAATAGGTGGCTCCTAGTACCAAATCCACCCAGCCCACATTGAGACACTCGACGATAAATCTCTGTAATACTGTAATTGCAAGGATTATGAACAGGAGGGCCACACCAGAAACATGGAGAGAGGGGATCATGTTACAGCGGAGAAAATAGGCCTCCATCAAGGACTGCGAGTAAGCAATGAGACATTTGGTTAAGTTCACAGACTTTTCGTTCCTGATCATCTACAACTGAGGGGGTGTGATCTCACTAGAAGAGGAGGGCATATAGTCTGGCAGATAAGAAGTAACCATTTTGCAAATGGGTGATTGACCCCTCCCTCACTGTGGTTTCCTACTTTTATTTCATCTACCTTTGAATATACTCTTATAACAAGACTCTAGTTTAACAGCTCTTTATCTCTGGCCAGGGGGTGACATCCAATAACCATCAGAATGGAGTGAAGGGCATTGCAGGAGCAGGAAAACCGCAAAAGAAAATCAACAAACTGTAATCCAGAACTTCAGAGACTCTATATCAACCACCTAGAACTAGGCCAGACTAATATCTCCCCATCATGAAGCTCAGGGAAATTTGAGGAAGAGGGGGCGGTAAGAGTGTAAGAGCACGAGGATAGGAGGAGCAATGATAAGCAACATACTCCACACAAGTTAGGGCTGAAGGAATCATAACTGGACTTTGCATGTCCTGCACAATGTCCAACACACTATTGACCCCACAAAGTCTAGCATTTGCTAAAAGCACCAAGATCCTTGGAGGCAAGGGATTGACAGCCAAAATAGTGTTCCTATGCTTAAGGGGAACAAAGGAAAGGGTTCAGGGAAATGTCTCTGGGTCCTTGTACATCATCGGAGAGGAGGACCCAGAGGATAGTTTGGCATGCACATTAAAGGATTCTCCGGGGATTGGGGGAGGGGAGGTACTGGGCGGTGGGGAGGGAGGGGTGAAGGGAGGGTGAGCAGGGGGGTTGGGTAGAGGAGGAGGGAGGGAGGGAACTGATGTACCTATTAAGTTTGAATGAGTGGAGATAATAAAAAATGTTTAAAAAAAACTTTACTCATTTGGACAAAAAAAAATCAAAAGGTGCTACAGCCCTAAGTTGTGTAGAGTATCTTGCATATCTTGATCCTCCCATCTTTAGGTTTTTACAATCTTGCTGCCCCCTCTTCCACAAGGTTCCCGGAGCTTTAGGGTGGTGAGAGATTTGGCTGGTCTGGTTCCAGATGATTAATGTAAGGTCTTTGGTGTTCTGAATAATGGTTTATTGTTGTTATCAGTTTTGTTTACCCTGCAACTCCCTTGGCTGCATCCTGATTTGAATTGAAGGACACCTTGTAACCAAAGATAGAAGACAGTTTAAATGAAGAACTTTGCCAGCCCTGCATAATAGCTGACATGTCAACAACCCTCTCCCAAGTCTAGCATGGATCACAGGAGAGAAAGCTCCATTTAGTAGGATCGTTAGAGGCAAGGGATTAAATAGTCATAATAGAATTCCCATACTAATGGGGAGCCCAGGAAGGGGCTCTAGTCTATGCCACTGAATCCTGAACCTAAGGTTCAGGACATTCACACAAAGGATGCTCCACCCCCTTTCTTCATCCCGCCCGCCTGTGTGCTCGACCACACTCCCAGCCCTCCATCCTGGGTGAGTTTGTCCAGCCCCCCAGGTGGCCCCATGTCCCAGCTCCTACCACAAGACAGCTCCAGGGACACCCACGCTGCCTCTGATTTTGCCTGTGCCACGCCCAGATCCCAGCCCCTTTCTCCCACCCACCCGCCTGTCCACCCCAGCTCCCATTCCTACATCCCAGGTGAGTTTGCCCAGCCCCCCCGGTGGCCCCTTGTCCCAGCGACACCCAGGCTGCCTCCAGTTTTGCCTGGGCCATGCCTGGGCCCCAGCCCCTTTCTTCATCCCACCCGCCTGCCCCCCCCACACCAGGACAGGATTTGCTCACATTCCTCCATCCCTGGAGCTTGGGTGGGCCACTAAGCCAAGTCCCAGGTCCCAGGTGAAGAGTTCTGCCACCTCCATCAGCCCCTCTGCCTCTCGCGCCCACCGGGGACCCACGTGCGTGGTCCACGGAAGACACACTGCTACTCAGAATTCAATAGAGTCCAAAGGAAACTCAAGCAAAGTTCTAAGCGTTAAAGGCCATACATCTGAAGCCCTCTACAATCATTATATCACATGGGAGAGATTCTTCACATCCAGCCCAAAGATAAGTAAACCTCCTTTTTTTCACCTTACTATTCCTTTCTAGTATTAATAACTGTAGATTAACTTTTCTATACAGTCACCCCCAAAAACATATACTACTCTAGGGAGTACACCACTCACTCTCACATATCACCAATATATTAAATCATAAAAGTGCAATAGCATACTAATATTCACCCCCTGTAAACTTAACCTGACTTAACTGATGTACTAACAGCCTAATAGCCTCATCTAGGAAATAATAGTAACAAAAGACAAACGTACATTTCAAAGGTTCCCATTGCCATGTTTCATTGGAAGGTCCTCCCCAAGAAATGGCTAACAGTCCACCTCTTGCCAAAATATGTTGCTCAGGCTAATCGATCCCCTTTGTAAAGCCTGGTCCTCAATATATATTTCCACTACATGGATTGATATACTCTGGCAGGACCCAATCCCACCCAGCTTTAGATTGCTCCCTTCACCTTTCCCAGTCTCTTTCTGCCCCTTGGACTCCAAATCGCCCCTCTATAAAAGATTCAATTAAAAAAAAGATCCATATTTCTACCTGGGTTTTGAGCTTTGCCAAAACTTTATATTTCTTAACATGTTCAATTAAAAACAGACCAACTACATCATTAAATGACTTTCAAAAGTCCTGGACAATGTTACTTGGTTACGGCCTATTTATTTAAAATTCACTACAAGGAGAACTCAAAACCCCTTTTTTCAAATACTAGAAGCAATCCTGCCCTTCCTCTGCGAAACCCTAACATCTCAGGCATACAAGGCCTTACAATTAATAAATAAAGCTAACTCAAGAACAAAACTATTTCCTTTATTCCAAGATGATAAGCCCCTCAACTCATTGTTTTGTGCTACCTCTCTTTTTCCCACTAGAGTTTTCCTTGGCAATCTGGGCCACTTCTTTGGGTCATTCTCCACATCCCCACCTCCTAAAGTTTTTACCCCCTATCTGTCCTCGTCGTCAATCTTATAATGCTAGGAAGATCTCAGAGTGACAATGTCTTGGTAAAGATCCTGATAATATTATTGTTTCATATTCAAAAGAACAGATCAATTGGTTGCTTCAGACAACTGAAGAATGACGTCTTGTATGTCTGTCCTTTGCGGGCTCCATTGATAATCATTACCATGGTGACAAATTGCTTCAGTTTGCCCATATTCACCCTTTTGTCTTTCCAAAAATCACAGCTACTGCCCCTCTCTCTACTGCTTCCATGGTTTTTACTGATGGGTACTACTACAGGGATAGCTGCCGTCATTATTAATATCAGTCCATAGCTATCCACACACCATATACACTCTACCCAGCTTGTTTGAACTTCCTGCCACTTACATAAGTGCTTTTGTTTGGAACTCTTCCTACATGTTGCCTTTAAACCATCATATGACCAGGCATATATTGCACATTCTGTTCCTTATTTAGAAACCATTAAATCCACCACCAATACAGTTCCCTTATTTAGAGAACTTCAAAGGCTTATTACTGCCCCATCACAGCCCCTTTTTTATATGACACCTCCGCACTCATTTCAACCTCCCTGGCCCTCTAGCAGAAGGAAATGCTCGTGCAGATCTGGCCACCCGCCTGGCTTTCCCTGTCCTTACAGTCTCTATAGAACAGGCAGCCATGGCTCATGCTTTATATCACCTCAATGCCCACACCCTTCGCCTCATGTTCAAAATTACTTGAGAACAGGCTGGACAGATGTCCAAACAGTGCCCAGCTTTGTCTCTTTTCTGCCTACCCCCCCACCCCTTGGAGTCAACCCAGGAGGACAGGACTGGTCCCCAATGAGGTTTGGCAGATGATGTCACCAACACCTTCTGGACTTTGAAAGCTTAAATATATCCATGTTTAACTATTGATACATATAGTGGGTTAATTTTTGCCTCCCTTTCAGTGGGAGAGCTTCAAAAAATGTTTATTGGCCATGTCTCAAATGTCTATCTGTCATGGGATCACCAAAAGATTATTAAAAGATAATGGTCCGGTTATATTGGTAAAAATTTTCCAAGTTATTTTGCCGACAGCCTTCACATAAAAATATAATGGTTTCCCCTATAAACCTCAATGCCAGGGTATTATAGATGTGTTCATCAAACCTTAAAATACCATCCACAAACTCAAAAGGGAGCACTTTCCTGCGTTAAAGACTCTCCAAAAAATATTGTCCATCATGCTCTCTTTGTCCTTAGACTTCTGATATTAGATATAACCACAGGTCGTGCTGCGATTGTCTCTGGCACCCTGGGACACATAAAGGCTTTGCCACAGTATTGTGGAAAGATCCCCTTACTTCTAATGGAGGGCCTGATCCAGTCCTTATCTGGGGCCGTTGGATCTGTCTGTGTCTATGATCCCAGAAGATGCACCCAGACGGCTTCCTGAACGACTAGTATACAACAATTCACTGCCTCTACAAGACCAATACTTCTCCCCTCCCTAAGGATGATAACTCACTCTCTTCCCCCTGAGAAACTTGCTCTCTGTGCTCTCTGTGTTACAGTAAAGGATGAGAAATCCTTACAATTGGCTCGCCCTCTGATGATGCCCTCTTCCAGAGGAGGAATGGACCCCGGAGCCATATCTGCCGCAATCTCTTACAACAACTATATGGTCCTCCATGTGATTGCAATGGAGGTTTTTCTTCCACTCTAGTCATCCTGTAACCTCCCGGACTACCGATTGTGGAGATAAAACTGCCCACTTAGTCTCTCCCAGGCGCCCATCCAGGTTCATGGGTAACTGTCCATTCTCCAACCGCCTCATGTCATGGCAATACACTCTCAAACCAAAATTGTTCTTCCTCCAATGGCTTACAGGCACCTGCCCTACAGGCTTGTAACTTTGTCACTGAGATGCATGCCTCATGTTACATGTGGCCCAAAGATGTACCCATCAAGGCCAACAATATTTTACCACTGTCCCCAACTCATAAGATCAGGCAAGGACACCGGGGATTGGAGTCTGCATCTTCTACCGGTTCTGTTAACTTTCAGCTGTCAAGCTTCATGCATAGCACTCCTGGAAAACCAGCATGCTGGAAACACCCAGGCTCCCATTCACGTCTCTGACGACGAACCTACTGATCAGGTCAGAGAACACCATGTTGAACAAACTCTTCAAGAATGATAAACTCTATTACATCTACCCTTGAGGTGTCATTATAACAAGACTCCAGTTTAAACGCTTTTTGTCTCTGGCCAGGGGGGACATACAGTGCCCAGCAGAATGGAGTGAAGGGCATTGCAGGAGCAGCACAAACTGCAAAAGAAAATCAACAAACCACAATCCAGAACTTCAGAGACTATATCAATCACATAGACTAGGGCCAGCCTCATCTCTCCCCATCCTGGAGCTCAGGGACATTTGCAGAAGAGGGGCGGTAAGATTGTAAGAGCAAAAGGATGGGAGGAGCAATGATTTGCAAGATCTCAACAATAGTTGGGGCAAAGCAATCATAATGGGATTTGCATGCCCTGCGCAATGTCCAGCGCAACTGTTGCTCATAGTCTAGCATCTGTTAAGGGCACCGAGACCCCTGGAGGCAAGGGATTGACAGCCATAGTAGTGATCTTATGCTAGGGGAACAAGAGAAGGGCTCTTAAAGGAAATGCCACTGGGTCCTTATATTGTCATCGGAGAGGAGGACCCAGTGGAGAGTTAGGCGTACACAATAAAGGACTCTCTGGGAATTGGGGGGAGGGGGAGGCACTGGGGATGGGGAGGGGAGAGAGGGGTTCGGGGGGGGAGGGGGGGAGGGAGGGAACTGGTAAAAACATTTCAATGTTAATTAAATTTAAAAAAACAAGAAATAAAAACTCCTTGATTCCCCAATAGATTATTAATCCCCTACTGCTTCCAAATTCCATGGCAATAGATTTCGCTCCCTATCTTCTGATATTATCTCTGCACACCTGTTCTGCTTTAAATGCCTCCAACCCTCAATTAGCCCAGGATTGCTGGATGTGCTGCCTTAGGCAATATTTGGCCTCTTGCAGTTCCCCCTCTTAAATGAATCCATTCCTATTATAACCTTAACTGCATACTTTCTGTCCCCTTCAAGGTTAAACCCACTGGTTCACACACTCCACCTGCTTTTACAAACACTTCCTTAAAATTCCTTTGATATATTGATGTAGTATAGCCTCCTTCACATCCTGCTCAAGAATAACTAATGTTTCCACAGCCTTCTGCGCTGGCCCAGGAAAAGTTTTTACCTGCGGGTCTGGGTTAGCCTTTTCCTTCCTCCCTACAAATTGGACTGGACTATGTGTCCTGGCCTCCCTTTTACCTGACATTGAGATTCTCCCAGGGATCCACCTGTCCCTATTCCTTCCATAGACTACTTCATTCCCAGACGTACATTCCCAGACATAGAAGAGCTGTCCAGTTTATTCCAATCCTTGTTGGCTTGGGGATCACTGGGGGCCTAGCCTCTAATGCTACAGGTATGGGAGTTGCTATTCATTCCTATACTAGTCTCTCCAAACGACTGGCAGATGATGTCCGGACAGTTTACAAGTTATTTCAAGACATCCAAGTCTCAAATAGACTCCCTGGCTTCAAAACCTATTCAGGTTCATTATCATCACCTCGAAATGGCTGAACGAGACTATCTAGAGCTAATGGAGGATGGGTCTCCTTCGGGAACAACATAGGCCTCAGACCTATGCCCACAAGCATGGATGGACACCGATAAGGGGTGCAAGGCAAAGACACTGCAAGGGAAGGACCCTACTGTCCACATCTGAGTTCCCTGAGAAACATGCCTGATTGCATAAAGGTTGGTGCCAAAAAGTTCCTCTCCTTCCCCAAAAGACACCTACAAAGCCCACCTGGGAGGATCAGGCCACTGTCCCTCCCCATCGGTTAAGTCCCAACCACCCTAGAGGGGCTTGTTCCTCCTCCTCCGCTCCACTTCTCCCCTTAATATACAGAAGGGAGGAGATGCCAGGAACCATAAAAAATGCCTTTTGCCCAAGTGCCATCTTGGGCGCCTGCCTGTCTCTGTCTCTGTTTCCCCCATAGCTGAGCCCCCTTGTCAGAGAAGCAAGGACCATTTGCGGTTTATCTTATCTGCCCTAAATACCTCAGTCCCCTAGCAAACGTTTCCTGACTGGCCAAATGGTTTGTCCCGCCTAACCCCTGCCCTGGGAAGCCCCTTCCCCCCAAGAACTATATAAACCCTTCCCTGGTTCAATAAAGTTAGAGCTTGATTGGAACTCTCGACTTGCTCTCGTTCTTTGTGTCTCCTGTCCTTCATTTGTCCTCCCCCCTCCTAGGTTACCCAGTTCTCAGAGTGTCCCGTGGGCCGGGGCAACTCTCTGTTGAGTTTTGGGTTGAAGATAACTTGTCTTTTAGTTCAACTTTAAACTCTGCCTGAGACTGTTCTAACTGCTCTAATCCTATTTTTGTTTCTTGAACTGTTTTTCTCAACTCCTCCAAGTGCCTGTTGTGTTCCTGTTCAAAGTGGTTTATGCAGTTGCTTAACTCCTCTTGGATTGCGTCTTTCATAGTATTAATCATGGTAATGATCATACTTTGAAAGTCGTTATCTTGGGTCTGGCTTTCTTGGCTATTTTCTGTGAATTTGTTCTGTATGGAATCCATCATTATGGGGTTAATCCTTTCAGTGGGAGATTGGTCTTCTTTGGTTTTGTTTCTCATGGATCTGCACTTTGACTTGGGCATTGGCTGTGTTTTTTCTCTTAAGACCTTTCAGTTTCTGTGTGTTTTTGACTGAACTGATTTAGTTGTATTACTACACTTGGGCAGTATTGCTAGTGCTTGCCTTGAGTTGGTTAGTCTTGGGCAAAAGGTCATATTTTATGGCTCCCAGCAGAGAGTCTTATCAACAGAATTAACAAGGAGAAAATAGAATTTCAGATCTTGAAGACAAAGTGGGAGAATTGACCAGTTCAATGGAAGAGATTGTTAAAGCCAAAAAGATACTTTAGCGGAACATTCAAGATATATGGAACACCCTGAAGAAGCCTAACATGTGCATTCATGGAATACCAGAGCAAGAATCCCAAAATAAAACACCTGAGGAAATTTTTTAAATTATGATAAATGAAAAGTTCCCTCAACTAAAGAATGAGAGGCCCATACAAATACAAGAGGTGTTTTGCACTCCAAACAGATATGACCAAAATAGGAACTCGCCACAGTAAATAATAGTCAAAACACCCCACACTCAAGAAAAAGAAAAGGTACTGAGAGCTTTAAAAGAAAAAAATCAAGTCACTTTTAAAGGTAAACCTATTAAAATAACAAATAACTTTGGAAACAGTAAAACCAAGAAGAGCTTAGAGAGATGTACTTCATGTATTAAATGAGCAAAAATGCCAACCCAGACTGATATACCCAGCAAACTACCTGTCATGATGGAGGGAGAAAGAAAAATTTTCCAGCACAAAGACAACTTGACGGGATGTATTTCTACCAAACCAGGCCTTCAAAAAATGCTAGAAATGATAATTCAAACTTGAAGAAAAAAACAAGCATATCCAGGAGGACAGAAAGGAAGTATAATACCACCAAAACATAAATGTCAAACATACGCTTACAAAACCCACAAACATAAAAATGTCCAGAATATTAAAAATAATTTCTCCATTATAACATTAAATGTCAATGGTATTAACTCACTGATCAAGAGACACAGATTACAAACTTGGATTAACAACCACAACCCATCAATCTGCTGCCTGTAGGAAACCCATCTCACCACAAAAGATAGGCAAGCTCTAAAAATAAAAGGCTGGTCCAAAATTTTGCAAGCTAATGGAATCAGGAAAAAGGTGGGGGTAACCATTATGCTTCCAGTCAAAGTGGACTTCAAACCAAAGAAAATCATAAGAGACACAGATGGATACTACATTTTAGTCACAGGTACAATTCACCAGGAAGACTTCACAATACTGAACATATATGCACCCAATACGGGCCACCCCACATTCATTAAGAAAACCCTACAGCGTCTAAAGCAAGAAATCAACCCCCAAACGATAATTCTTGGGGATTTCAACACCGCCCTCTCAACATGGGACAGATCAACAGGTCACGCCCTCTCAACATGGGACAGATCAACAGGTCAAAAGCTTAACAGAGACACTTAGGAACTTAATCAAACCCTTACTAAAATGGCCCTTACAGATCTCTATGGAACATTTCATCCACGCACCAAAGAATACACGTTTTTCTCAGCAGCACATGGAACTTTCTTCAAAATGGATCACATATTGGGCCACAAAACGAATCTCCATGTATACAGGAAAGTTGAAATTCTAGCCTGTGCCCTATTAGACCACCACGGTCTAAAGCTTGACATCCACAACACAACAAGCAACAGAAAATACACTAACTCCTTGAAACTTAACACTATGATGCTGAATGAGGATTGGATTCAGTAAGAAATCATAAAGGAAAATTTAAGATTTCCAGGAAGCAAATGATAATGAAAATACAACTTGTCAACATCTTTGGGACACAATGAAAGCTGTCATAAGAGGGAAGTTTATAGTTCTTAATGCCTACATTAAAAAAATGGAAACATCAGAAATAAATAACTTAACAATGCAGCTTAAAGTTTTAGAGAAACTAGAGCAATCTGATCCCAAAAGCAGTAGAAGAGAGAAGATTAGCATAATAAGGGGAGAAATATCTGAAATCGAGATTAGAAAAATGATACAGAAAATCAACCAGTCAAAAAGCTGATTTTTTGAAAAAATAAGATTACCGCACCCCTAGCTAAATTAACCAAAAACAAGAGAGAGAAAACCCAAATTAACAAAATTAGAAATGAACATGGAGTTATCACTACTGATACCCAAAAAATCCAGAGAATTATAACATCATATTTCAAAAACTTATACTCTGTGAAATTCGACAACACAAAACAGATGGATGAATTCCTAAGTAAACACAACTTATCTAAATTGAATCAGGAAGTTGTGAGTTAATTAAATAGTCCTATAACATATGAGTAAATCGAGGAAGGAATCTTGATTCTTCCCACCAAAAAATGTCCTGGACGAGATGGATTCTGCATAGAGTTCTACCAGACATTTAAGGAGCTTACAACACCAATACTTCTTAAACTGTTCCATCAAATAACAAAGGAAGGAATACTACCAAATTCCTTCTATGAAGCTAATATTGTCTTAATCCCAAAACCTAATAAAAATACAGTTAGAAAAGAAAACTACAGTACAATCTCTCTGATGAACACAGATGCAAAGATTCTCAACAAAGTCTTAGCAAATCGGATTCAAAAACATATCAAAAAAAACATTCATGGGGATCAAGTAGGCTTTATCCCTGGCACACAAGGTTGGTTCAACATATGCAAATCAAAAAATGTAATTCATAATATAAACCAGTCCAATGTCCAAGACCATATGATACTCTTGATAGATGCAGAAAGAGCTTTTGACAATATGCAACAGCCTTTCATTACGAAAAGGTTAAAAACAATTGGAATGGAAGGAACCTTTATCAATATCATAAAAGCTGTATACAACAAGCCCACAGCAAGGATTATGCTCAATAGGGAAAACGTTGAAGCATTCCCGCTTCAATCAGGAACTAGACAAGGCTGCCCACTCTCAACACTTCTATTCAATATTGTGATTTAAGTCTTAGCTGAATCTATAAGACAAGAATGGGACATAAAAGGGATTCAAATCGGCAAGGAAGAAGTCAAGTTATCTCTGTTTGCAGATGACAAGATCTTATACCTGAGTGATCCCAAAAACTCCAACAGGAAGGTCCTGGAATTAATACAGAAGTTCAGCAGGGTGGCAGGATACAAAATAAATGTACAAAAACAGTGGCCTTCCTATATGCCCAGAATGAAAGAAGTGGAAAAGCCTTGAGAGAAACAATCCCATTTACTATAGCCCCTAAAAAATGAAATACCTTGGTATAAACCCAGCCAAGGAACTAAGAGACCTTTACAATGAAAACTTTAAAACCCTAAAGAAAGAAATTGCAGAAGATACCAGAAGGTGGAAAGACCTCCCATGTTCCTGGATTGGCAGAATCAACATCATAAAAATGACCATCCTACCAAAGGCAATATACAAATTCAATGCTATACCAATTAAAATCCCAAAGCAATTCTTTAAAGAGGTTGACCAAACAATCTCAAAATTCATATGGAGGCACAAAAGACCCAGGATAGCAAAGACAATCCTGAGTAACAAAAACACTGCTGGAGGTATCACCATACCAAACCTTAGTTATACCACAAATCCATTGTTGTATAAACAGCCTGGAACTGACTGCAAAATAGACACACAGATCAATGGATAAGGGTTGAAGACCCAGATATAAGCCCACACAACTACAGCCATTTGATCTTTGACAAAGGGGCCCAAAAAATCCAATGGAAAAAGAAGAATATCTTCAACAGATCGTGCTGGCAAAACTGGATCTCCACATGCAGAAGATTAAAACTGGACCCGTACTTGTCACCATGTACAAGAATTAACTCCACATGGATAAAAGACCTCAATAGAAGCCCAGAGACTATAAAAACCATAGTTGAAATGGTAAGGAACTACGTTGAGCTGATTGGGCTAGGCCAACTGTTCCTAAACAGACATCCAATATCACAGTCACTGCAACCAACTCACAACAGATAGGATCTTTTGAAATTAAAGAGCTTCTCTTCAGATAAAGAGATTGTAACATGAGCACAAAGGCAACCCACAGAATGGGAGAAAATCTTCACTAACCACATATCTGATAGAACTCTATTATCCAGAGTGCAGAAGGAACTTAGAAAACTAAACACTGAGGAAACAAATGGCCCAATTAAAAAAATGGGCCCTGGAACTTGAAAGTAACTTTACCAAGGACAAAATTAAAATGTCTAACAAATATCTTAAAAAATGCTCCACTTCCTTAGCCATCAGGGAAATGCAAATCAAAACTTCTCTGCGATATCGTCTCACCCCAGTCAGGATGGCAAAAATTCACATTACAAACAACACCAAATGTTGGAGAGGATGTGGAGAGAGGGGAACTCTCCTGCATTGCTGGTGGGAATGAGGGCTCATACAACCACTCTGGCGAGCTGTCTGGCGATTTTTAAAGAAGTTAAAGATCGAAATGCCATATGACCCTGCTATTCCACTTTTGGGAATAACCCCCCATACAGCAAACATTCACCTCAATAGTACAAGCACGACCATGTTCATAGCAGCACTGTTTACCATAGCAAAGTCATGGAATCAACCCAAATGTCCAACAGTTGACGAATGGATAAGGAAATTGTGGAACAGCTATACAACGGAGTACTACTCAGCCATCAAAAATGATGAATTAATGGAATTTGCCAGGAAATGGATGGAATTGGAAACAATTATATTGAGTGAAGTATCCCAGACACATAAAATTAAGCACCATATGTACTCCCTAATAGGTGGCTTCTAGTACCAAACCCACTTAGAGACACTTAAGGATAATTCTGTGTAATACCTACAGTAATTGCAAAGATTATGAACAGGAGGGATGGGGAAGGAGGGCCACACCAGTAACAAGGAGATAGGGGACCATGTTACAGCAGAGAAAATAGGCCACCATCAAGGACTGCAAGGGTGACATCCAATACCCATCAGGATGGAGTAAATGGCATTGCAGGAGCAGCAAAAGAAAAAAAATCAACAATCATAATCCAAATCAGAGACTC